>ML685764.1:21147820-21160337 GCA_007922175.1 Pelusios castaneus
AATCCTAACACCTACTTTGATTTGCTGTTACAGCCTGACCTGATGCTATGTCATACACTCCCCTGCATTTGATTTCCTCCCACACTGTAACTTTCCTATCTTCAAAGCGTCTGACGAAGTGGGATTTTCTCCCACGAAAGCTCATGCGATTAATAAATCTGTTAGTCTTTAAAAGTGCCACAAGACTCTTTTGTCTCTCACTCCAGTTGGTGTGGGTTAGACCATGCTGAGGATCCATGGGGTTTTAGGACACCTCTATACCAGGAAAAACACTGACAAATGAAGGAACACAGAAAAGAGCTCCACAAATTATTAAGGAACACATGTACCACAGAACAGATCACTTGACGAACTGAAAGAATGCAGGTTGTTAGTTCAGAATCAGCTCAGGTAGGCAGAAGCTTCCTTTTAGTTATCTCCTCTGAAAACAGAATAGTTTTGACCTTGTTAATTTCTCCCTGTTTCCAGACATCCAGGACCAATTGGCTCAAGTAGAGGTCAATGGCACTGACTGCCAGGGAGTTGGATCAGGGACCTTAAATCTCTTTCGTTGCTCTTCTTCTGATTCTTTTTCTGTAGAGTGCTCAGAACTGAACAGGTTATTCCAGGTGAGGGCATATCATTGATTTCTAATCCCAGACAAAAAATGACATTGAAATGGAGTTAAGATGGAGAGTACCCAGGGGTTAAAGAAAGGGGGAACACACAGGAACGCAGTTCCGGGGCCCACAAATTTGAGGGACCAGAGTTCCAGGGCCCCTAAAAATAAAAAAATCCAGCAGCACACTTGTTCTACCCTCCAATCACAATACTTATTGTGTTATGCAGTGTTTGCTAGTTTGTGACAATAATTGCTATAGACATAAATGCCATATATATTATAAATATTTTTATGGAGCGATAACCAATGCATGTGGTACTGAGAAGTGGTTGCAAATGCCTACCTGGGCTGGGGCCCACACATGCATGAAGACAATACGGGAAGGGGGGCCGGAGATTAGGAGGGTTCCGGGGCCCGTCAAATTATACTTTAACCACTGAGAGTACCTATCTGTAATTTAGGGTCAAACACATTACAGGGATGTTGTAATTATCCCAAATACAGATGTGTTATACAATGAAATTCACAGTTAAGGTTAAACTTAAAAGAAATCCAAACATGTGAAAATATGAAAATACAGAGTAAGGACATCCAACCTATCTTGACTCTCCCTGCAGGCTGCTCAAGCTTTTCATGTAGTTGAAGCTCACTGCAGACTGTTGAATAGGGTACACTGAAATATATTTTTTTAATCTAATGACCATTTCCCCCCAGTTATTCTTCATAATTTAAGTTTCTCCTTCAGCATAGATTTTAACTCTATCCTGCAGAGTTGTCATGGAAATACCACATGATTATGGTTAAAACATGTTGGTGTTTGTAGAGCCATATTAGTACAAACAATTTTTTTAAAATCAGATTTGGGGATAGTTTTGTTTCCCCTTCATGAAGTGACTACAGTTGTTTTTTCTAACTATACATTTTTTGTACCTAAACTAACAATGAGAATGCTGCCATGCGATATGTCTAACCACGAAGGACCACCCATTCACCATTCTAAAAATATTAACTGCCTGATTCACTGATACCTTGTGGCTGCTTTACCCAACTACAGTAGAAAACAGCTAAAGCATACAGGCCAGTTAGAGTAGGTTTACTGCTGCTTTGTTCTGCCAAACCAATGCAAAAAGCCAACATAGTCACTGCGGTTTTCCTTTCCCTTCTGCTCCCCAAGTTCCCCTTGTTTCTTGCACCCCCTGTATTCCCCTGTGTGCAAACACCCACTCAAACATTCTCACTGCTACTGGCACTTTCCTACATTTCCCTGTGTGCATATCCATGTTCACATATCCCTGTGTGTGTGCGCATTCTTGCCCACCTCCTACATTCTCCTTGTCACAGATCCACAGGAGCTGTCCTACGTGTAAGGGGACTGATAGCCCCTTACTGAAATGGAGTGGGCCTTTTTTGATTGGCCATTCCATGGAGAAGCAGGACCCTGAAACCAGGGCCGTCCCTGGGGGGGCGGGGGGGGCGCGCGAACGGGGCGATTGCCCCGGGCCCCGCGGTTACGTGGGCCCAGCACTGTCCTGCTCCCAGTTGGGCAGTGCGGGGCCCACGCGCGCGGCAGCCCTCCTCCCATAGCCACCCCGCTGCCTTCGGCAGTGAGCCAAAGGCAGCGGGGTGGTCCAGAAGGGCTATGCCCGGCCCTCCCCACCCTCAGGGCGGAGCAGGCAGGCCCAGGGGCGGAGCACGTGGGGCCCGGCCTCTGGGCCGGCCTGCCCCACACAGCCAGCTCCCTCCCGCAAGTGGCCTGGGCCTCCGGGGCTGGAGCCAGCTCCCTACCCCCCTCCCCGCAACAGGTGGCCGCCGAGGCCAGGGTCTTGGCCGGCTCCCCACGCCAGCAGCCTCTGCCTCCCGGCCCAGGGCCGGCTCCCTGGGGGACGGGACCCCACTTCAGCCAATTGGCCCTGGGCCCCGCTCCTCCCACGGGACGGTCCTGCCTGAAACAGCCCCCTGAGCCAGGAGGAGAGACCAAGGTGGACAAGCCAATGAGGGAGCTAGGAGAGTGCCCCCACCACCACCTCTGAGCTGAAACTGCAGCTGGCCAGACATGCCTGGGCATTGGGCAAGCCAGAGAATGAGTGGGGCCAAGCTAAGGAAGAAGCAGCCAGCAGCTGGGAGCCAGAGAATCCAAGCAAGAGAGCTGAACTGAGCTGACTTAAGTTGTGCAGAACAGACCCACAGCAGCTGAACCAGCAGTCAGAGAGCCACGCTGAGCTGAACAGAGCAGAGCTGGAGCCAGAGTTGTCTGGAGCTGGGTGCAAGAAGCCAGAAAAGGAGCCCAGAGAGCTGAGCTGAGCTGTGCAGACCCACAGCAGCAGAGCAGGGCTGGAAGTTGGAGCTGGAAGCCAGGGCTGGAGCTGTCTAGAGCTGGGTGCGGTGAGCAGTTGGGGACAGTGAGTGAGTTGACGCTGGGGAGAAGAGCCCTTTCCATGGAACCTGGGGATGTGTGGCTGCCCCCCCAGAGTCCGTGCCTGACCCCCTGGATCACTTCAGTACAGCCAGGCCTGGGCAGAGGGCCTGCAATGTGGAAAACAGACTGTGACTGTCCCTCACACCTGAGACGCTGTGAGCAGAGGTGGCCTTTGGCTATTGGGGAACCTAGACGAAGGCCCATTGCAGGGCCCCCCATAAGGGACCCCCTCTGTGGCCCCAGCTCCCCATCCTCTGGCCCCAGCTCCCTGCCACCGGCCCCAGCCGCAGGGGCTAGCTTCTCCTCCTGCTGCCGACTGAGGCAGACGCAGCTTTTGGGGTAGGCAAAGCAGGAGACAGGGCCCCTTCCTGCTTGGGGCCCTAGGCATGTGCCTGCTTTGCCAACCCCAAAAGCCGCCTCTGGCTGTGAGTCGTGCCCCACGCTACGGAGAGGCACTGGGTGTTTACCTTTCACCTTCCTCCACTTTTCTCTAATTTTTTATTTGATTTTTTTTAATTATTATTATTCCTGTGTGTTTAAATAAGTTGTATTACTTTGAACTGTATTTAGTGACTGGTGGGCTAGGAGAGTGTGCAGTGCAGCTAGCGTCCCAGAGTGGGGACACCCTAGCCCTGTCCTGAGTGCAGGGCTGTCCCATGGGTGGAGCAGGGCCCAAGGCCAATTGGCCAAAGTGGGGCCCCGCCCCCCATACTGGAGGAGTGTGTGTGGGCCGACTGGCCAGCTCCGCCCCGCAGGGAGCCGGTCCTGCGCCGGGAGGCCGAGGCCGCCTGTTGTGGGGGGAAGCTGGCTCTGCTCGGGCCAGGAGGCCGCCTGCGGAGGGGAGCCGGCTCTGCGGGAGATGAGAGGGGACGGGGGGAAGCCAGAGCTGGCTCCAGTCCTGGCCCCGACCCTGGAGGCCGCCTATGGGAGGGAGCCGGCGGCCCTGGCCGAGGCTGCCTACGGGGGGGAGCCGGCCATGTGGGGCAGCCCGGCCCAGAGGCCAGACCCCACGTGCTCTGCCAGTGGGCCTGCCTGCTCTGCAGCTGTGGGAGGAGGGGCTGCGGCGCACACGGGCCCCACACTGCCCCGCTGCGAGAGGGACAGTGCGGGGCCCACATAACCGCGGGTCCCGGGGCAATTGCCCCGTTCTACCTCCCCTCCCCCCCCCAGGGACGGCCCTGCCTGGGTGACCGTGATAAGGTTGGGCTTGGGGGTTGAGACCCCAGGAATTCTGGGCCCAGCCTTGTTGGGGTTATAGGGACTCTTCCACACAGGAGATTTGGCGGGGAGCCCTTGCAGTCAGGCAGGCCTCTAGGTAAAGGAAGTGGGAGCAAGGACACAAGGTTCACCAGGGTGGTGTACAAGTTCAGAAAGTTCCCCACAATAGTGGGTCCGTTCCCCTGCTTACATAATTGGTGTCACAAACAGAATTGTATCCATAAGACCTACCCCACTGGTTAGCTGGTTCAGTTCTAGTAGCACGGTCCAGGCCTGTGTAAGAGCCCTACCGTGACTGGAATTGAAGAACTACGGGCCCAGTTTGCTGAACTCCAGCGCACATTTTCAGACCAAGCTGAAGCATTACAACAAGCCAGAAATGAACAGAGAGAAGCTCTATCCCTGGCCAAAGCAGTAATAGACCCAGAGAGGGCAGAAGCTAAAAAACCTCCTACCATCTATGTCCCCCGGGAACGGAAAGTCGCAGAGTTCAGCGGTTTCCCAACTAGACCAGGAGATACTTCAGTGGAGGAATGGATCAAGTCTGTGAGGGCAGCTATGCGTGTGCTATGAGTACCTGAGGAAGATCGCATGGACTTCATTGAGGAACACCTTAAGGGCCAAGCCAAGGCCACAGTAAAGTTCATGGTGCAGGCAGACAGGAAGGATGTTGGGAAAAGTGTTTGAACGCCTCCTAGAAATGTATGGAGATAAGGTACCTATTGGGACCAGACTAAAGGAGTTCTTTGAGAGAAAACAGGAGGCTGGTGAAACTGTCCGGGCACATGCATATGATCGCCAGGAGAAGATGAGCAAAATTGAGCGGTGAGACCCTCGTCGAGTTCCAGATCCACATATGGTCTTGAAAGAGCAGTTAGTGTTGGGGGTCCAGGATGATTCCCTCCATTGGGAAATGAAAAGGAGGTTTAAGGAAGAGCTTGGTAAGAAGTTCTGTGAACTAATGCAGGCTGCTATTACATGGTCCAAAGAGGAGGAAGTTCTTGGGGACGAGACAGCCAAGACTAATACCCATACACGAACTGGGGCCCTAGTGAATGAAGGAAAAAGCCTAGCCCCAAACACAGTTAACATTGGAAAGTTTAAGTGAAGCAGTTCAGAAACTGACAGTTCACATGGGGAGATGCTGAAAATGATGACTGAGGTGATGAAAGGAAACCCCCCCATCTCCCTGCTATCATAACCAAGCACCCCAAGGCCTCAGGACCCCGAAGATCTCCACTGAAGGATGAAGTGGGAAGGCACATTTCTTACACTTGTGAAATGCCAGGACATACTAGCTGAGAATGTCCACTGAGGAAGAGGCTGGAGTCTCCGGCAACTAGAACCCAAGGGGCACCGGGAGCAAGTAACCCACTGCCATGGGAAGGCCAGATTGGGACAGAAGGGTTTCTATGACTGTCCCTAGGAAAAGGGCAGTGTGCCAGCAGTCAGATGGAGGACCCGGACAATGCTAGTGCATTTGATGACTTTTGTGGTCGAATTTGTGGAGGCTGTTTGACAGTAGAGATAACCATAGCAGGTGTGAGGTTGAGAGGTGCCTTGAAGCTGATGTAGGGTACCTGGGTTGGCTGATTCCTGGGAAATGTATCTTTATCCTTCAAGACACAACGTCAGAAAAGACTTTAATGGAGAACAGGGTACCAGGGATTCTTGGGATGAATATTATCTGTGAGCTAAAAGAATTATTACTGATAGGAGAAGGGACCCAGGAGATGAACTGCCATCAGCACCTAAGAAGGATGCTACACTGAAGTGGGTACTAGCTCAAGTGGAGAGACAAATCCATTTCCCAGGTCCCACAAGACAAATCGGCTACGTTAAAGTGTCAGGGAGACAGAAAGCAGTTATATCTCCCTGGAGTGAGAAGATTATCGATGGATGCTGCTGGATTCCAGGTGGCTTTACCAGGTTCCAAGTGATTGTTGAGCCAACACCTGGGGCCAGTCTACCTAATGGGCTCTTGGTTGCAAATGTACTTGCTCGTGCCAGCAAAGGAGAAATGCCAGTCAGGCTGTTACACTCAAGTGCAAAGACCATAAAATTGTGTCCCCGGACCAGGATGGCAGAGGTACACCGACCTGAAGAAGTGCTTCTCTCAGTAAATGTAACCTGGAAGAAGATGGGGATGAGCTGCGGGTGACAAAACTGGAAAATAAAGCACAGTCCTTTTCATTGCAAGAGGCACCTGGAGCCATGGAAGGGGAGCCCGCGGGGAAGGGTCAGAGAGCCCACACAGCACAGGGCAAGGGAGGGGTGGGATAGCTCACAGGGAAGGGAAGCCTGCGCTGCGTGGGCTGGCAAAGGGGTTGGGGAGCCCAAGTGGTGTGGGGCAGGAGGAAGGGTTCAGGGAATAAGCAAGTGTTGGGGGAGGAAGGGAAGTAATGTGGGTCACACCACCAAGCTGCACTGCTTCCTTCCCTGTCACTACGCCACCACGCTCCCTTGTCTCCTGACCTCTGCCTTCCCCTGCTATGCTCCCCATGCTCCCCCTTGCCCCCTGACATGGCCATCCCTTGCCCTCAGCTTGACCTACCACCCCCAGCCCTCCCGCGCAGAGTCTGCCCTGCTTTCCACACTTCTCCCTGCCACCCCACATGGCCACCCTTGTCCTCACCTGCCCTGTCATGTTCCCTTGCCATCTCACCCCTACCTTACCATCCATTCCCTGCCCTGCTTCCCTCACTCCGCCTTGCCACCCCACATAGTTAGCCCTGACCTCCCTTGACCTGCCATGCTCCCCTGGCATCCCACCCCACCCTCTCCTCTCAGCTCTGCCCTGCCCCTGCTCCCCACGCTTTCCCCTGCCTCCACACACAGCCTCCCCACGCCCTCCCTTGCCCTGCCACACTCTCCTACCATCTGTACACACTGATGTTTCCTGAAAAAGAATAAGTGAGCCCAAAATATGGTTTAATTAAGTGAAAATTTGTGAAAGTGACACTTATAGGACAGTTACTGTAGGGAGGATGGTTATTATTTGAGAATTGTATTTAGGTATGAAATGTAAGTTTCTGGTTTTTACAGAACCAATCTGAATTTGTAAACTGGTGTTTTTTTTTGACTGTTTACATTTTATGAATAGTAAGATTAATTTCTATTATGCCTTATCTATTCAAAATTTGATCATCAGCCCTCCAAGTGAGAGAAGGGTTACAATGTGGCCCCTCACCCAAAAAGGTTGGACACCCCTTTATTATATTATCATCTAGATATGCTCATGTTTGTCTACACACGAAGATTACAACACATAACTTGTCATTTTCATAACTACTTTTGCATTATACTTGCTTGGGTGCACTCACATCATGGCACACACATTTGAACTCTGGGTCAAAAAAGTTGAACAAAAGAAATTGTTTGCACACACAGACTACCAAAAATTAGAGGGAACATTGGTAGGGGCTGGGGACTGGGTAGTGGTGAAAGGGACTATGAAGGTCTGGAGAGGGATGGAGGAGGTTGGGGGCTCTAGTGGGGGCTAGGGAGATGTGAAGGGAGTGGAATGAAGATGGGGAGCTGGGGGTTGGGGGGTTAGGAGGGCTGGAGTGGGGGCTTGGGGGCAGGGAGCTTAGGGAATGGGGATGGGGTTGAGGAGGACATGGGGAAAGAGGGGTCTGATGTAGGCACTAGTGGAAAAGGTTGGGGTGATGTTGTGGATTTGAGGCTGTGCTTCATTTGTGAGGAAAGAGCTGGTGGGGCTCAACTGTTTGTTTTGCACTCATAACTGGGGCCCGCGCATGCATGAAGGGGGCCCGGAGATTAGGAGGATTCCGGGGCCCATCAAATTATACTTTAACGACTGGGTGGACTCCTACTGGTGCAGGGGCTCTGTGTCCACCTCCTTGTGTGCACAAATTTGTCTGACTCCAGAGACTAGGATAACCTGCAGCTGCCCTCACCTACCTGAAAGTAGGCCCCCCACTGTCTAATAGCTGAATAAATCTTCTTTAGAGGCTGAGAGACAGAGCCCAGGGGAGCTCCTAACTCAGCTACTAGCAGGAAGCTAGGCTCTGGAAATGAAGCTTTACAACATTGCAGAAGCCTGAGATGAAAGAAAAACAGCAGGATTGGGAATAAGATATCAAGTGGCAGCTACATGAGTTCCACAGGGATCTTGCCCACTTCAACTCGGTTACTTCACAGCAGACAGCAAGGGCAATGCCGGCTCCAGGTGTGCCCCCAGAGCCTGCATTTTGCCCCCCAAAGTCCCCATCTCAGCAAGGGGTGCATGTTTCAGCATGTGGCCAGTTGGACACCTGTATGAAGCCCTTTATGTTTAAGCCAGGAAGAGTGCACACTCTCTTCTGGCTTTGAATGCATTATTCCCCTGAGGGCAGGAAAGACGCAAAATAGCCCTTTGCCGCATGTCTGGCATCTGCCTGTTTCTCAGCCTCAATTTGACATCCAGCCTTGCTACCAGTAGAACTTGAACCATGCTCTCATCACAAACCCCTGCATCCAGTGACTTGTAACTTTCTAAGATGGAAACATCTCATGCCTGATGTCATACCATAGGGGAACATTCTGGGGAAAGTTTAAGGAAATTCAGTTCAGCAAGCATGAATAGGAGCCCACCCCCCTAAAAACAGTTGGAGGGTTATTATTCACTTGAATAACTAAAAAAAGGCCGAACTATCACATACGAGCCACATAAGTCATCCCAGGGAGAAGAGTGATCCTGGCAATATTTGGGTTTGAAGTAACAGTAATTACCATTGGATAATGACTCATGGCACATGTGCTGTTCATGGTTTTCCAAAAAGCACAGAATTCTAGCTCCCGGTGTTGATGTGGAAGTTGATATCTTGGTCCTAGCTTGGCAAAGTCTCTGAGGGCAGGACCCACCTCAACTCTGCTCTGTTCAGCACCAAGCACGTTAACACTCAACCCGCAATAACAATCCTCATTGGCAGACAGGAGGGAGTGCAGGAATGAGGCACACAGATCCTCAGATGATCAAACAATGAATTGAACAACATGGGCTGCCTTTCCCAGAGTGCACTACATCTTGGAGGGACAAAAATTACAAACTGAGGCCAGATACCTACACCCACCTAGCACTGTCTGGGACAACAGATCCTGCACCTCGGCAGGATGTTAGACTAGATTACCCTTGTAGTCCCTTCTAATCCCATGATTCTAAGTACAACTTTCACCTAGACATGAGCCACAGCCATTACTGTGCAAGTGAAAAAATCAGGGCCACCAAGTTCAGTCAGCTTTTTCTGCTGTTGCTTTTGGTCAGGTAGGTGTCTGATGGCAGAGAGCTCAATACTCCCCAAGTCACAGGCACTGATCGCTAACCCACTCTAAGGCTTCCATGCTCAGATTAGATAGAAGAGTGATGAAAAGCAGTGGGATGGGAATAACTGTTGAGGAATAACAGATATGGGGAAAGACCAGCAAATATGGGAGGCGCCCAGCGTGGCTTAACAGAGAACTCTGCAGTGAGCTGAAAGGGAAGCTTACAAGAAATGGAAGCTTGGATCGATGACTAGGAAGGCGTATAAAGATATTGCTCAGGCCTGCAGGGACAAAATCAGAAAGGCCAAAAGGCAATTGGCGTTGCAGCTAACAAGGGATGTGAAGGATAACAGAAAGGGGTTCTACAAGTATATCAGTAACAAGAAGAGGATCAGGGATGGTATAGGTTCCTTACTGAATGGGGCAGGTATCCTCGTGGCAGATGATGCGGAAAAGGCTGAAGTACTCAATGCTTTTTTTACCTCAGTCTTCACAGGCAGGGTCGGCTCCCAGGCTACCACTGGGTAACACAGAATGGAGAGAAGGAAAGTGGCACTCACTGATGGAAGCTCAGGTTAGGGACTACTTAGAGAAGTTGGATGTTCACAAGTCTATGGGGCCGGATGAACTGCATCTGAGGGTGTTGAGAAGTTGGCCGATGATATTGCAGAGCCGCTGGCCATTATCTTTGAAAACTCGTGGAGAACAGGGGAGGTCCCAGAGAACTGGAAAAAGGCAAATATAGTACCGATCTTCAAGAAAGGGAAAGAGGAGGATCTGGGGAACTACAGACCAATCAGCTTCAACTCAATCCCTGGAAAAATCATGGAGCAGGTCCTCAAAGAATGCATTCTGAAATGCTTGGAGGAAAATAGAGTGATCAGGAACAGTCAGCATGGATTCACCAAGGGCAAATTGTGCCTGACCAACCTGATTGCCTTCTATGATGAGATGACTGGATTTGTGGATGTGGGAATAGCCATCAACGTGATATACCTCGAGTTTAGCAAAGCTTTCGATACGTTTTTTCACAGCATTCTTGTCAGCAAGTTAAAGAAGTATGAGTTGGATGAATGGACTACAAGATGGATAGAAAACTGGCTAGATCATCGGGTAGGAATCAATGGCTCAATATCTAGTTGGCAACCAGTAACAAGTGGAGTGCCCCAGGGGTCAGTTCTGGGGCTGGTTCTGTTCAACATCTTCATTAGTGATCTGGATAATGAGATAGATTGCATGCTCAGTAAATTCGTGGATGACACCAACCTGGGGAGAATGGTAGACATGCTGGAGCGCAAGGATAGGATTCGGGGACACCTAGACAAAATGGAGCAATGGTCCAAAGGAAATCTCATGGGGTTCAACAAGGACAAGTGCAAAGTCCTACACTTAGGGCAGAAAAATCCCATGTACCGCTACAGGCTGGGGACCGATCGGCTAAGTAACAGCACTGTAGAAAAGGACCTGGGGGTTATGATGGATGGGAAGCTGGATACGAGTCAACAGTGTGCTCTTGTTGCATATTGGGCTGCATCAGTAGGAGTGTTGCCAGCAGATCAAGGGATGTGATTATTCCCCTCTTCGGCACTGGTGAGGCCTCATCTGGAATACTGTGTCCAGTTTTGGGCTCCCCACTACAGAAAGGATGTTGACAAATTAGAAAGAGTCCAGCAGAGGGCAACTAAAATGATTAGGGGGCTGGGGCACATGACTTACAAGGAGAGACTGAAGGAACTAGGCTTATTTAATCTACAGAAGAGAAGATTGAGGGGGGATTTGATAGCAACCGTCAACTGCTTGAAGGGGCACTCCAAAGCGGAGGGGGCTAGGTTATTCTCAGTAGTAACATAGGACAGAGCAAGGAGCAATGGTTTCAAGTTGCAGCTGGGGAGGTTGAGGTTGGATATTAGGAAAAACTTTCTTACTAGGAGGGTGGTGAAGCATTGGAATGGGTTACCTAGGGAGGTGGTAGAATCTCCGTCTTCGGAAACATTTAAGGCCCGGTTAGAGAAAACCCTGGCTGAGGTGATTTAGTGGGAGTGGTCCTGCTTTTAGCAGGGGGCTGGACTAGATGACCTCATGAGGTAACTTCCTACCCTAAGATTCTATGATTCTATCCTGGGGAAAGGGTGCGGAGAGGTTCAGCCACTTCCTGGGGCACAGTAAGGTGCTATGGTGACAGATATAGAGTTTCAAGCTGAGGGAGAAATTATTACTTCCTCTCATGGATGGTAAATATTCTGTAGTTAAGCTCTGTGGTAGCCTAACAGTGCTGTCTGGAGGACAGCGTGCCCTTAGCCTTCTTGGCAATAATGGCATATTGGGCTGCATTAGTAGGAGCATTGCCAGCAGTTCAATGAATGTGATTATTCCCTTCTATTCAGCACTGGTGAAGCCATATTTGGGTACCATGTCCAGTTTTGGGCCCCCCACTACAGAAAGTGTGTGGAGAAATCAGAGAGAATCTGGAGAAGGGCAACAAAAATTATTAGGGGATTGGAGCACGTGACTTATGAGGAAAGGCTGAGGGAACTAGTCTTGTTTCATCTGCGGAAGAGAAGAATGAGAGGGGATTTGATAGCAGCATTTAACTACCTGAAAGGGGATTCCCAGAGAGGATGGAGCTAGGCTGTTCTCAGTGGTGGCAGATGACAGAACAAGGAGCAATGATCTCAAGTTGCAGTGGGGAAGGTCTATGTTGGATATTAGGGGAACGTTTTTCATAAGGAGGCTGGTGAAGCACTGGAATGGGTTATCTAGGGAGGTGGTGGAATCTCCATCCTTAGAGGTTTTTAAAGTGTGGCTTCACAAAGCCCTGACTAGAATGGTTTAGCTGGGTTTGGTCCTGCTTTGAGCAGGGGGTTGGGTTAGATGACCTCTGAGGTCTCTTCCAATCCTAAAACTTCTATGATTCTTGTGGTTGCAGGGTGGGCAATACCACTTGTACCCAAAGATTTTCTCTCTGTTTTTGTACTAATTTATTCCTTTACTGCAAGCAAAGACTACTGGATTTAGAG
>ML685764.1:21160347-21224344 GCA_007922175.1 Pelusios castaneus
GGTGCAAGGTCACAGAGAAGGTTGCAGGCTCTCCCATGGCAATGCTCCACAAGGGCTTATAAGGGGCTTGGGAAACACCACTTAAGGGCTCAGTCTTACCGTACCTTAAGTCCCCTGGAAGGGGCTCCAGCCCTGAATCATATGGGTAAGGTGACCAGATGTCTCATTTTGGCCAAGACACTACTCACCTTTTTAAGCCTGCCCTGGACGTCCCGACTTCTTTGACAAAGTGGGCATTTTTCCCATTTGCCAGAAAAGACGGGACATGCGAGAACAGTCATGAGGGCAGGGAACAAGTGCTGACACCAGCCCCACATGGTGTGGCTTGAGCGCAGTGATGCCAGGTGGCTCAGGTCAGTCCCACATGAAGAGGATTGTGAGGGGGGTCCTCAGACAAAAGGTTCAGGCCATCCCCACAGAGGGACTTGTACTAAGTCCACATGGAAGTGAGCAGGGCAGCTAACTCCTCACAGAGTCACTCATGCCAGCCCCACATAACTTCCCTTTGGGAAAGATGGTCACCCTACATGTCGGGAAGGGGCTGTGGAGAGCAAAGTGGTGCTGGCTATGCTCACGGCACCACCAAGCTCCTACAAGAGCAGGGCAGGGGACACACCATATCCCCCAGATCCCTTGCAGGCTCAGGGCACTGCATTGTCTGGCTCTCATACCTTGCAAAGGGCAGTAACACAGTGAGCGTGCACTAGCAGGGGGTTGGGTTAGATGACCTCTGAGGTCTCTTCCAATCCTAAAACTTCTATGATTCTTGTGGTTGCAGGGTGGGCAATACCACTTGTACCCAAGGATTTTCTCTCTGTTTTTGTACTAATGGTACTAATTTATTCCTTTACTGCAAGCAAAGACTACTGGATTTAGAGCCTTCTTTAGGGAGCTGCTGTCTGGCACCCTGTGGAGAGGGAACCTCAAAGAAGGTACCTGTCTAGGTGCAAGGTCACAGAGAAGGTTGCAGGCTCTCCCATGGCAATGCTCTTTCAGCTGATTCTCTGATTTATAAACCTCATTGCTTCAAATAGGGTGAAGGTGCTTGGCCTCCATCAGGTAAATGGAGCTGCCAAGAAACTCACTGTAATTACTAGATCGAGGATGGGGGCGGGAAGGGAGAGGGGAATGTCAGTCGTGCCGAAGAGACTTTTCTCCTGTTTGAATAACCGAAAAGCCAGCCAAACCCATTTTAATCAAATTTCACAAGATACACCAACAGAACAGCCACACTGGCTCACACCAGTGGTCTATTTAGCTAGCCCAGTGTATCCTGTCTTCTGACAGTGGCCAATGCCAGGTGCTTCAGAGGGAATGACTAGAACATGCAATCACCAGGTGATCCATCCGGTTGGCCATTCCCATCTCTGGCAAACAGCAATCCCCCACTGCCTTTGGGCTGAGAACGAACAGAAGAAAACGCAGCCTGAAGGGTAATCTTTCTGAGAGATAAGCCACTGGAAATACAGGCTTATGATGGACGTGCCATCTTTACGGTTACTGTAGCACGATAAACACAGTGCCTCTCTCTGCTAAGGACCAACAGCCGCTGCCGAGAGTATTGATGGGAGGCCAGATCCCCTGGGGACAAACTGATAAAAGTACAATAGCTATAGGCCTCCCTGAGCAACAAAGTCATATAAAGACATAACTAATTGGTCATTCAGGTTTCTCTATAACTTCCAGAGCAACAACAGAACTGGAGTGGTGCCAATAATAGCATCTGCAACTCTGTGGTTCCATGCTTCAGTCACACCAACTTAGAAATTCCTTTTTAAGAAGAGGCTATTGTTGGCAGATTATACTAAGGAGAGCTAGCCAGTGAATTGGTTTTCCTTTAGATATTTAACTGCAAAAGCAAGCCATGCATGAAGTCTATTCAGCTGTTTGAATTTTCAGTCCATTTCTGTGGCTATAGGTTTTAGCTATATCAATAGCTGGCTCAACCTGAGAAAATCATTTCCAAACAAGGAAGTATTTCAGTTCTCCAAAATGCAAGCATGCAGGACAAAAGGTAATAGTTAGGATGGACTGTGCTGAATCAATCCTGCAAAGAGATTATTTTGGAGCCATGTGAGAAGAAACAAATTGAATAGTACTTTTTTAAAAAAAGTACAAAAAATGCTTTACAGTCCCAAATAGATCTCTTTACCCACTGATGCATTTCTAATGATCCCATCACTCCAGATCTGTCATTACAAACAGCATCAGTTTTCTCCTGAAATGACCTAACTGCACTCAGCTGATCTTAAATATCTAGGGAGAGATGGGCCCCTTGCAATCTGCCCGAAGTAAGAGGCAGCGCTCACTCAGTCACAACTCAGCCCTGGCTTCCCACTGGGGGAAAACAAGTTGCATCAGACTTACTTCCCCCAGTGCCAAGGCTCCACCCCTTCCCCATCGTTGCCTGCCTACTCCCAACCCTCCTGCATGGGAAGGTGAGCAGCCACACCAGAGAGGCAGTCCATTCCAGTAAAGGTAGCCCCCTCACTCCACTGCCTGAGCACGTAGGCCAGCTCATGATTGAGCCGTTAGGTTATTTAAAATGCAGAGAGGGCAAAGTTTTAAAAAACAAACAGACACCTAACGTAGGCCTGGTGATAGGGTGAACTTACCACCGAAGCCACTCCTGGCTTTATAGCAGGGGTCTTCTCCTCTAGTAACTCTTAATCCTGCCATGCTGGGTCTGCTAAAGTCTGCATCTTTCATGCCATGACCCTTCAGTTCCATCCCCTTTCAGGCTAACAACAGTCCAAGTGAACCAAATATCTAAACACATTTCTACACCTCTGGAGCTCTTATTCATCCTGCCTTCTGGGCTTAGCTTTTGCCCCTTTAAGTGCTTCCAGCTCTGTTGTAGAGAGCTCACCCTCTGGCTGCCTTCCCTGGAGTGCTGTCACTTAGCCATTGCTGACAGCTGCTGTTCTCTACCACAGCTGGCTACTGTTGCTCTCTGCACATCACTCTCTGAGGTTCCACCATTTAACTCAGCTCTTAGGCTATGTCTACACTTACAAATGCTAGTTTGAAATCGTTAATTTGAAATAACTAATTCAAAATAACTTTAGTTATTTCAAATTAACTTATTTTGAAATAGCATGACCACATTAGAATGCTAATTCAAAATAGCCATGTCCATGCAGGGCACTTGCTTAGTTCGAATTAGTCAGTTGCATGAAGGTCAATCTGCCAATTAGTTCAAACTAAGCAGTTAGTTCAAACTAATATGGCCACATTTGACTTAATTTGAAATAACTAACTATTTTGAATTAAGCGTTATTTCAAATTAAGGAGTTGAATTTATTATTTTGAATTAAGGAAGCCCTTAATTTGAACTAATGAAAGCCTAGTGTGGACCAGGGTTAAGTTAGTTTGAATTAAGATGACCCACCCACTGTCATATTCATTGGGATTTATCCTCCCTACCCCTTACTTAGCAAGTGAGGTTCAGTTTAAGATGACCCCTTTAATCAGGGCATGCTAAGTACCATCCTGATGGCCTTTACTCATACAATAAGGATAACAGCAATTTCATTCACCCTGCGTTCAAATATTAGAGTGATTTGTAACCCAGACCTGGCCAAAATTATTCATTTTGGCAAAGCAACTCCATCATGCTGCACACCTCAGCAGAATAGATGTATCTATGCAAACATGATTTGCTCCTAAAAACTTTTACCCCAGTGCATCACTAGATGTCAGGGGAGAACTCATTCAAATCCTATTTACACAGAGATAATGTGAAATGTACTGGCTACTCTCCCTGGGTCACTACAGCCCCTTGCTGGACAGGATGTTAGACCTGTCAAATGCCTGCACTCATATTGCCTTCTACAGCCCATGGGAGGTATAAACCCTACTACTGCAGCAGCTACTGAGGATTCATCTTTAGCATAAGCAACAGGCAGAAGATCCTGGGCTCTGTTCCTGCTGATGCCAGTGAGGATTGCCGAACTTCACAGTGTGTCCCAGTATGCTGTGGGGGCTTCCCTGAGGAAATGACTGAACAGTTGAGACCGAGGATGAACTAGGGATGATCAAACAGTACTTTCCCAGCTCTAATCTTTAGTATTCTCTTATCATTTGCCATAATGTGGCTTTTTTCCAACAGAAAATTACAGATGCTGTTTGTTCCCACCGGTGCATACACATGAGGGTGCAAACTGCTCTACAGGCTCCTGGTTTCTGACAGCAGCTGGGAAATGCACTGTTAATCACACAGGACTTTGGACATGCTTCTTGGGTGTTTGCAAGGACACCGTCAGCTCCAGGCACCACAAGGGCGAGATACCAAAGTATCTTATGTTTTCTCCATTGTGCAGTTTGCATGGGCTTTGTCCTGATTTACAGCATCCTGTGATGACCGTGCAAGAGTACCACATCCCCACATGGCCATGAGGGTCAATTATTGTCATTCCCTCTCAGCAGGCCTTCTCCATTGCTCCTTGCAGCATGTTCAGAAAGCAGCCGCCTGTTCACTCGGTCTTGAGTTACACTTACCATATTATCTTCATGTCAGCTGTCAATAAAGCAGTGGCTTGACTAGCCTGACTCTGACATCCCTTAAAGCCCTTAGTGGTGCAGGCTATGGATACATTAGAGACCTGCTCCTTCAGCTTCGTTCTGGCAGGAATGCCCTTCCAAACCTATCTGTCAAGCCTCCTCTCTCCCCTCATCCAGATCTTTCCTAAAGACTCATTCCTGTAGTAGTGCCTACCAAAAAGCGAGCAGGTCTGTGCTTCACAGCAAAAAGAAAGGTGGAACCACTGAGATTAATCTAAGATTCAAAACTGGTGGTATTCATTTATATGCGGAAACACCTACATTGGGCTCATCACTATCCAACTACATAAGGAGCCACAGTGAGCTTATACTCTGAGGAGGGATATACAAGGGGAAAGAAGAAAATATGCAGTCAGAACATATACCATTTTTAATAGATAAATGTCAGCTACCCCCATTGCTGTTCTGATTAGCTAGTTGGCCTGTGTGTTGCAGGCATCGCAGCAGAGGTGGATCTGTGGATGAACTGGAAGGAGAAGGTAGTGGTCTCTCAACTGATGGCAGGCATCTGATGTGGAAGAAAGCACAAAGCCAACTGTGCAGGAGGCAGACAAACAGGTGGACAAAGCTGGCATGGTTGGCAAATATGAAGGGGTGGGGTTATGAAATAAGAGACTAGCAGGGAATGAGAGAGGGACAAAGTCAAGAAGGACCTTGAAGATGAGGACAAGAAGCTCAAACATGATGCAAGGGGGAACCAGTGGAAGGATTAATAAAGGTGGCACAAAGGTCAGAGTGGACAGCAAGGAAGATGAATTTAGCAGCTGCATTTTGAACTGATTAGAGTATCAAGGAGGTGGGAGAGGAGGTCAATATAATCAAGGCAGGAGATGCTGAGGTTCCGGACTGGAGTTGGGGTTGTTTGCACAGAGAGGAATGCCACATCTTAAGAGGTGCTATGGAGAAAGAAGAGTCAAGATTTAGATGGATGGATGGGGCAAGAGAGAGGGAGGAACTGAAGATAGTCCTCGTATTGCAGGTCTGGTTGACAGCAAGAATGGTGGTGCTCTATCCACAGTGACAGAGAAAAGAGGGAGAGGAAAACGGTTGAGAGGAAGGACATGGAGTCTAGTTTTGTCTCATTAAGCTGAGGTGACTACGAGACAATGAGGAGGAGATGTCAGAAAGGCAAGGAGAGACGGGGGATTGGAAAGAGGCAGATCAGGAGTAATAATGTTGAATCACAGAATGGTAGAACTGGAGGGACTGCAAGAGGTCTTCTGGTTCAGTCCTCTGCATTCAAGATAGGGCCAAGCATTATCTAGACCATCTCTGACAGATGACTGTCCAACCTGCTCTTAAAAATCTTCAGTAATGGAGAGTCCACAAACTCCCTAGGCAAAAGGTAGATCTGTGATTATCAGTGTAAAGAAGATCGGTAAAGCTGCACGAGCAGATGGGAGTCACCATCTCAGAGCACCTCCTCACAGCAAGTCTTGGCATTGCAGTGCTCTGCCTCAGTTTCCCCACAACAATCTTCAGCTTATTCCAGCTATAAAGGTGCCTGGCTGCAGTGACTTGGCCTTGCAACTAAACCATTAACAAAGAGCCCATCCTCTCAAGGGAATCCAAATCCAAACCCATCATGATTTCTGTCCGGCTCCTCCTTTCACAGGAATTTGTTGTCTCTCCTCCAACTTCAGGCACCCTACTCCCACTTTCTGGGCTCAGTTTATGCCTTCCCTGGCCTCCCTCAGTCTGTCCTGGGCTCCTCTGGGTTATTCCCTGCTCTGTTCCAAGCAGTCATTCCCAGGCCTTCCTGCCTGGAGCCTTCCACAGGTCTCTGCCTGCTTTCTCTTCCCTTGGCTCCTCACTGCTAGGCTTCCTACTTCTAACATCCAGCACCCAGAATGGTATAGGAGGGAGGGGTTAATTTAAAAGGGCTGACTAGCCCAAGATTTCTTCCCCCTTAAAAGGGCATGCCGGCTTGGTACAGTGCCATGAAATGATAAACAAGGACAACAAGCCTCAGTGCTCAGATTCCATGACGATTTAGGGACCCCTCTCTCTCTCCAGTTAGACTGTGCCTTTGCTGCAGGAGACTCTGGCATTCAGAACCTTAACCCCACACAAATGTGTCTTTCCTCTCTTCCCACTTCATAAAATATGCCTTCAAACTTTTGTCCCCCCCTTTCCGTGTTTTTCATTTCATCGCTGTTTTGTACTTTAGTTCTTTATCATCCCCCTTCCTGTGCCCAGCCCATTTTTGCCCCTCTTCCCATAGCCATTTCCCTTCATTTAGGTCATTGGGGATTCTGTTACAATGATTTATGGCAGATTATGTTCACACCTGTTGCAGGGCTATGCAAATGTCCTAACAGTATAGGGTGAAATCCTGGTTCCATTGAAATCAATGGCAAAATTCCCATTAAATTTACTAGGGCCAGGATTTTATCACAAACACATCTTACCTTTGAATTAATGATACTAAAAAATGGATAGTCATTAATATTCTGTTTAATCTTGGCTCGCAGGAGAGCATGTTCTCAACGGGAGAGCAACGTTTCACAGAGTACCCAGCTAGGGTTGCCAATATTATATTTTAAAAATATTGGATGGTTTTCTTAGCAGCCCTGTTCCACAGGGGCAGGGGTAACCACTGCTGTTTTTGAGTACCCCTGAATACCATCACAAAAAAGCCCTGTTAGTAACCACGTGGTAGTTGAGGAAACATTCTGCTCCCTGCAGCAGTCAGGCAGTCTTGGGTGCCAGGACCCAGCTCGAGATGTGAACAGGGGCCAGCTAAAGGGCCAGGATCAGGAGGGGAGTGGAAAGATCCACCTGTGAGTACAGGCCCCCTGCTGAATCCAGCCCTTAAGCACGGCCCTGTCTGCTTTCCCTGTCCAGGCTCTATCTGGCAGGGCAAATGGACAGAGCTGTGTGCCCTGGAGCTGTGCTGACGGGCCAGGGTGAGGTAGGGGCTCTGTCTGCCAGGGGTCAGTACTCCTGGTGTCTAGCACCCTGTCTGCTTCCTCTGCTGGGCTGAGCTCCTTCCTGACTCCAGTCTTTCATGTGGCCTCATTCATGGCCCCTGATAACCTTATTGTGTCCCCCCATAGTTCGGGAACCTCTGGGCTATAGGTACATTGGGTCAGTAAACCCTAGGACCGATTCTACATCACAACATTGTCCCATTTTACAAACTTGATGTCGTTGGAAGGTAAGGTCATCATAAACCTGGCTTTGCATAACAATAGGATGTTGAATGTGCTGAAATATGGGATGAGAGGCAGCCCGTTCTGATTTAGGACAGGCAATTTTCTGTTTAAATAAGTGCTGTCCTTTGTAAGACAGGATTGTTGACAACTCTATACCCGTGGGACAGGCCGTGCTCAGGAAAAATGACTCCATTTCAGCAGCCGAGGAACATTGTCAATTTGAGTCCAAGACTAAAAATCCCAGAGCTGAGTGGGGCAGTGCTGCAACCCAGGGCTGTGGGAATCCTGGCTCTGCTCCCTAGGGCCTGATCCTGCACCCATTGAGGAAAATGGCAAAGTTCCCATCAACTTCACAGGTGCAGGATCAGTGCCTTACAGCTACAGGGTTGGTATTTGACATACTGAACCAGCTCCTCTGCACTCTATGTTCCCATGGCCTCAGCATCCTGTGCAAGCTCCAGGCTTCAAGTCATAGGGAGAGTCCCATATAGAATAAATGTTTCTTTAACTCCCAACACATACGAGACACTGTTTAGGTGCAAGGTGGGACAGTCCCAGGGCTCAGGCTGCAGCGCAAGCCAGAACCTCTACATTGTAATTAAACAGCTCCACAGTCTGCCCCATGAGCCCGAGTCGGCTGGCCTGGGCCAGCTGTGGGTTTTTAATTTCAGTGTAGTCAAACCCTCAGTGACCAGGGAGGCCCAAAGTGGGCTCATTATCAGAGCTTCCTGCTGGCAATGAAGGAATTAGCCTCACAGTTCATTGAGAGATTTAAAATCTCCTATAAACTGTCTCAGCAAGGTCTCCTATATGATGCAGCTATATCTATTCTTTTACGTTGATTATATTTAGATCAGGCTGCCTCAGGTTGGGAACTTTTCGCTTCTGTATATCAACTGAAATGAATAAATAAAATAGCAAACCCTGGGCTTCTGTGTCTGCTAATGAGAAAAGGCCTTAGCCAGCCCCGAGTACTGTCTGCGCCTACCATGCTGTGCCATTTCATCCAAAGCTCTGTACAAGCTGGGAACGGAAAGATTTGCTACACCCACTGTTGCAAGGTCCCCATGGCAACTGACCACTGGACAGAGGCTGCTTGCAATTCTGCACAAAGCTGAAGCTTCAATCAGGCACCAGCTTTGCTTCCCCAGTTTTATGGCTCCTCGTCTCACGCTTCGCCTCTTTGAAAATTAAATTTATGAGCAGAGCTGTGAACTTTACCACATCACTAATTTTACTGCTGCCCTTCTTTAACCATTTTGTGTTGCTCATTACCAAGAGACTAAAAGGAAGAAGGATGAGAATGGAGAAACAGGTCCTGGAGCTACTCAGAGGCCTCCAGCTGCAAGGGATTGGTGAGGTTAACCACCCGACCCTGTCATAAGAGGGAAGAGGGAGAATTGACTAGGTGCCCCAGCAGAAGCCAGCACGTCACATCGTGATTATGAACAATCTATCTTGGTACCAATATGGCCACCATTACTGTTATATCTGACACCCGCCAAGAGCTAAAAACCAGAAATAACCTTACCTTCACTCTTTCTTTGTTCCTTTTCAGCCTGTATGAGGAATAGCTTGGTTGGTTCATGGGCGTCTGGATTGGTGATTGCTTGTGTGAGGGAATGTTGGGTATTTTGGGTGCAGCAGTTATCGAGGGGAAGCTAAGCTAAGGAGTGGAGTTCCACTTTGCATACTGAGCGCTGTCAGGTCCGTGCTCAGTCTTGTCTCTTGTGGCAATGAGTTCCATAGTCTGGGCCCAAATCCTGTGAGCCTCCCCCATTGGTCGCCCCTTTCCTTGCTCTGGTGGGACAGAGCTGTCATTGGAGGGAGAGGTGATCAGCCTCGCTGGGAGTTAAGGCTAGTCCCATCGAGGGGTTAAATAGCAGGACAGAGACTTCAAACTGGACTAAATCAGATGTCAGCGCAGGGTGCAGCCTGAATGCACTTGTGGGGACCTACCTAAGCAGACAAGCTGCTGCATTTAGTATCAGCAAGAGCTATACCAGGGTCTATTGGTTCATCTATGGTGCTCATGAGTTGCAGTAACTGAGCCTGGAGATCACATATGCATGGATCCCCAAGGCCAGGTCTGTGCCCGATAGGACAGGGTGCAGTCATTGCAGAGGTGGCTGATTTTTGCCACCAATGGCTATTTGGGCTCCTGTAAACTGCAGGCCTGTCTCCTCAGCCCAGGAAGGACTCACTGCCATTCCCAGAGACGTTGAGATCCTTGCCTCAAGCCTCAGATTTATTTTTTAAAGATAAAACTTAGGCACAACATCAAAACAAAGCAATTCTTCTATCTTCCATGGGCTACGACTCCCAGCGGCTTTTCCCATAGACTGTCATTCAGTGCTGAAAGGACCCACCATTCCCATCCCAGCAATCCCCCTGCTTGAGTGTCTGCTGCAGGACCCCATCTCCCTCATGCAGCACCCTGCCACTGAGCTCTCTGAGAGCCCTTTCTATGACAGTGGTTTTCAAACATTTTTTCTCGGGACCCAGTGGGAAAAATATCATTTATGCCTGTGAGCCAACAATTACATCTTTGGGCAATGCATTCCAGTCTTTCGGTGGCAGCAGCAGGGGATGCTGCAATCCAGTATCTGAAGGTCTGCGACCCAGTACTAGGTCCCAACCCGTAGTTTGAAAAACCACTGTTCTAGGGAATGCTTGATCCCCTTCCAAGCTGGATCTGATCATGAACATGGCTAGCTGGCCTCAATCGCCCAGCCTTTAAAGGGGCAGCCCCCTATTACAGCTTCCAATAGCATGGAGGAATGCCAAAGGACTCAAGGCTGCAGACTGACTCCCCAATGTTTTTTCTAAAAGCTATGCTCTAGTTCAAACAAGAATTATCAGGGGGAAGTCCTCTGACCTGTGTTATATGGTGGCCCAGACCAGATGATCACAGTGGTCTCTTCTGGCCTTGGACTTGAAATCTGAGATCAGATGCTTACGCTGTGATACAGAAGGCAAGTTCTTTAAAGCACTTCCCTCTTCCTACTGGCAACACCTCAGTCTAGCCTGGCTTCAGCATTAGCCAGCCCGTCTTATCCAGATTCCGGCAGGCACACAGCTGGGATTTAGTGCTGTTTGTGTTGCATATAACGCAGAGGTGGAGCTGGCTCGTCACCCCTGTGACTAGCTCCCCAAATGACCATGAGTAGAGACTGAGTAATATGCATGTGAGAGAGAGAGAGAGAGGATTGAGCCTTGTGGGCTCTGCAGGGGAGGGGTTTGGAAGTGGAGGGCAGTTGTCCATGATGACCCTGTAGGCTGGATCTGAGGAGAAGGACCTGAGCCACTTCAGGCCGTTTCCCTTCACTCCTGCAGCTTCCTGGAGGTGGGGCAGGAGTATCTGGTGATCAGTGGTATCAGACGGTGCAGAGAGGGCCAATGGGGAGGGACCCAGGATACTAATAGCTGACTAGTGGCATTGAGGCTGTGTTATGGAGCCCGCCTATTAGCCTGCTTACAAAGGACCAGTGGGAGTTTGCAAGATCTCTACCGTCACCCGTGCCCCAGCTCAGTGCCTCTAGTTGTAACACGCCCACCAACACACGTGTACCTCAGTCTGCAGCAGTCCTAATAACCCTGGCACTGGGACAGCAAGCTTTATACAGGGCTCCAATATCCTGTACTGCATATTTTTCTTAACATGGTTTCATCATTATCTCACAGCTCAGCTACTCCAGGAACTTCTGTGATGCAGCCAGCAAACCTCCCTAGTTCACCAGCTCAGCCCATTCTCTGCCTCCCTCCCTAAGCAACGTTTCCCACTGCCCAGCCACGGTCTCCTCCATGTCCACACATATTTCCCTTCCCCCTGCACTCCACAGGCATGCAGTCAGCAATTCTATACTGGACTACAATTCCTAGCTCCCAGGATCTCTGCAGCACCTCCTTCCCCTCTGTGCTCTCCTTATCACGTCCCTCACATGTGCTGTCCCTGCTCTACCCCCAGAAATATCTGAGGAACACAGCAATCACCAGGCGCAGCCTACTACGTGTGCTCCTGAGAGGGCTCCAGCCCACTGCACCACTCCTGTTGCAACTGCTCCCCCCTCAGATACAAGCTCTCCTCTGTCCTGGCTGGGAGTCTGGGACATCAATAGGAGGAGAATGACAGGGAAGTGTGGGGTGGAGTGGGGTGGGGGAGAGTCAGCTATTAGAGGGAGCCAGGTCAGCTCCTCAGACAGCTGGAGTCACTATGGCATACTTCCCAGCTGCAGTCCTCTGTCTATCCTGGGTACTTCTATGGACCCCTCCACTGTGGTATCTGAGCACCTCACCATCTTTCTGTAGCCTCACAATCCTGTGGTGGAGAGGAAGGAAATTCTAGTATCCTCTGTTTACAGAGGGGGCCCACAACACAAAGGGTGCGTCTACACTCACAAATTAAGTCGATTTAAGCTTGCTTAAATTGACTTAATTGAATCTGCATCTACACTACATTTTCCTTAAATCGACTTAAGCAGCAGCTTAAGTCAATTTAAGCAGCAGCTTAAGTTGACTTAAGGAAATTTAAAGTCGACTTTATAAAGCCTCATTTAAAGTCGACTTTATTAAGTCGACTTAACCAGTGTAGACACAGATTAGCCCTAAATCGACTTTATGTCGACTTCAAGGGCTTCAGGGCTCCCCCACTGCATTCCCTGCCAGGGTGGCTGGCACAGGCAGTGGCTGGCACAGGCAGAGCCTGGCGTGCCCCCCCCCCCCACAGGGCAGGATAGAGCCTTGCCCACCCTGCTCCTATGCCCTGCCAGTGTCCCTGTCCTGTTCAGCCCCCATTGTACCCAGGTACAATGGGGCAAAGGCTGAGCCCTCTGGCACTTGGCAAGGGGTGCCCCCCCGCCACTGTGGACCAGTTCCAGGTCCACCTAGCCCCTACAAGTCAATTTAGGCGTCCAGTGTGGACGCTCTAAGTCGATTTGGCAGGGTCCCCGTTAAGTCGACTTAATTTTTGAGTGTAGACATGCTAAGTCGACTTATTTGGCCAAGTGTAGACATAGAAACAGACCTACCCGGGACACACCCAAAATCTGTGGTGGAGCAGGGGATTGAATGCTGGTCACTACACTCCTAGATTTGTGCCCTAGCCACTCCAAGGGAGTCCTCCAGGGGAGCAGAACTTCTCCTCTCTTTCTGCAGCAGGCTGAATGGGGATGGGTGCTGTGCTTTTGCAGTGCCTCAGCTCCCTTACCCTCCTGGTCCTGCCATGCCCTAGTTAGGTGGGGAGGGTTGGAGGGGACAGGACAGGGGGATCTAGTAGTCTGTGGCAGGAGAAGCAGAGCTGGGAGGTGGGAGCTGCACTGCTCTGGTCTGAGGAGCAGAGACAAGTTCAAGCTGCAATCTGTCCTGCCAGGGACAGGGAGTTTTGGCAGAATAAGGCAGAGGCCCACACTGAGAGAGAGAAGGACCGATATATCCCTAGAGCCACTGCAGAGGTGCCAGCTCAAGGGAGGCGTAAGCCCCTTCCTCCTGCCCCATGCTGGTCTCTGACTGAAGAAGTTCTGGACCCCACTTTTCCTCCCATCTATCCCTCTGTGGCAGGTCCTAGGGAAAAGAAGAGCCTTCAGGACCCGCCCCCCACCTCCAATGCTTCCTGAGTGGGGCAGGGCTCAGAGCTTCCTTTTCATCTTCCCTAATTTCTGCTGCTCCTGGGGGAAGGGGATCTCCTTGTCCTGCTCCCCCATAGTGCTGTTCTTTATCCCTGAGCTTGGGGAGGAGTTCTGAGTCTTCCCCCTCCACCTTATGACCACCAGCTGCTAGAGGAGATCAGGATAAATCCAGTAGAGAGGGGTGAAGGCCCCTACCTTCCCTCATGTAGAGCTCTGCTCTGTTGCAGCTGTTGGCGCCAATGGAGCAGCAGCCCCTTTGATGGCGGTCCCTTGGTGTCATTGACAAGTTGGCTTTCAACAGTGGAGTTTCTGGCATTCCCTTCTTTGTTTGAGGGACCCCTGAACATTCCCTGGTTGTGAGAGCTTTCTGACAATCCCTTACAAGAAGGAAGTTTGATTTGGTGAACTGAACTCTCTGGTTTGGGAAGAGCACAGAATACCCTTCATCTCAGACAAGGATTTGGGTCTATCTCCTCCTGCACAGGCACTCTGCTGCCTGCCCTCCTCCATGCCCGCCTTAGAACCACTCTCTGTATCACGCTTTCCTTGGGCCCCAAAGACTCTTATATGCTGTTTTATGTGGGCCTCATCTCTTGCTCCTTTTTCTATTGGCTTCTGGCTGCAAGAGGAACAGAGCTGGGTTTGCTAGCTGCAGTGCGGAGAGGACCACAACATGCTATTTCTCTCTTGAGTTCTTGCCCAATACATTCCAGGAAGGCTGGAGGGATCCAGAGTACTGAATGGTCACATGCATCTCCCTCCTCCACTTGCATTCAGGCCCCTACTGGTATTCAGTGAGGCACCAAGAGATGCCATAACGTGCCCAGGTTAACAGAAAGCAGCAAAGCATCAATGGCAGAGCCCCAAAGGAAGCCCAGAAATACTGCCTCCAAAACCTATGCTTGAACCACAGAATCATCCTTCCTCCACAGGACTGGCCTTCAGCCGTGTGCTTCACGGTGCACCTGAGCGCAAGAGAGAAGCCGCCTAGAAATACACTGAAAGCCATATCGGAACAATCACCTGTCCTGTGAAGAAAACCCCTCCCCTGAAACATCCCCAAGGGTTTGTAGTTACCTGTCTTCAGACACGTCGCCTTCTGTCAGCAACCAGCCAGCTAGCAGTGAACCTGACTGCTCGCAGCACTGATGCTGTCAATGGGGATAAATAATGCTGCAGATCTGCTGAAAGCAGAAAATGACTCAGGGGGTGAAAACATGAAAACATAATGGAAGAATCTTCAAGTGAATCTTTCATTCTGAGACATACTGAGCAGGGCTGCTGAGCAGCTACTAGAGGGGCACATGCTGACTGAGTAATGAAATTAAAGATGCTTTTCTAAAAAGCTAATAGAATTGGTTCAAACAGGAAACCAAACCCCAAACATTAGAGCCTAACACCCAGACAGGAACTAAACATGGGCTATACTGCTTCTCCACCTATGTCTGAAAACAGTCAAAACCCAGTTGCACTTTTTATTAAGGTTTTATAAACAATAACATATTTTTACATTAAAAAGTATTATTCAGTATTTAGCTGGCTTCAGTTTTAGTGATTTCTAAACTAACACAAATGGCCTGCACTGCCACTCCTGCTAGGTGAGTGCTTTTCATTGATCCGTTGAATTTCTTTGCATTCTGTAAAAACTTAAATCTCACTATGCTGGACTAATTCTGAATTCCCAGACATGGCCTGTTGCCCTTCCATGCATCCCAACAAAAGTTTCCACCACAGGAAGTTAACATAACAGAGATCCAAAATCTCATGACACTGAAAGCCAGCAATTAGCCCCAAACCCCTTCTGTTCTCTGATATCATCTGCTTTTCCTTGCTATGAAATAATCAGGAGAAATTTAGATTCTGGTTTGTCACCTTCCCAGATCAATAATCCATTAATAATATACTAAACTGAGGTGGAACAGCAAGCTTCTTCCTGTTACAGCTAATCCAAAGAGAACAGCTACTCCTCTTCACCGTGCCCTTCTCAGGTCCCACATCCCTATCTACCTCTCTCTTTTTTCTTTGTAGAGTCCCAAGTCTATCATAATTCTTTCTTTTCCTCACCTTCACTCTTTTTCTTTTAATCTGTGCCCTCGTGTCTTAATTTACTCCTTTCTCTCCTCCTCTTCTCTCTCTCCAACACCTCCCTTTCAGTTCCTAACACTCAATTTATCTTTTTTGTATGTTGTTTGCTTTCATTTGCAAACTGTAATAAAGACAAAAGACTCAACACTTGGGAAATAGGAGTTGGTCTCCCCCCAACACACGTCCACCAAATGTATTTTATCTTCCCAATTCTCCCTTTTACAGAGGTCAAGACTGCATGTCAGCATGCACTGGCAGGTTTAGCATCACACCAGCAAATGCACAAGGAGGGGGAAGATAGTAAATAAACAAGGTAACTGACAGGGCCTGTTTCCCCTCTAGCTCATTTTCTAGGAAATTAATGACAAAGATGAACCAGATTAATACTTAATTCTCATCCAGGAATCTCAAAGCATTTTATAATTGTCAACTAGTCTCATTGGCCCTATTTCACAGATAAGGAAACTGAGGCAGGTCAATGCATTATATTTGTTTTCTGATGAGAGAGACAGACTTAAGATCTGTGCCCAATATTTAAAGATTAAATTTTAAGGTAAAATACTGTTAAAGGGGACTATGCAAAAACACACAGTACACCAATCCCTAAACAGTTGTGCCCCACAATTGAAATACTCCGTTAACAGAACAGTTAACTAGAAAACAGGGCCAGCAGCTTCAAATTCTCATCTAAGCCTGGAATTTTTGTGCCTCCAAATCATTCATTCAAACCAGAGGGAAATCATCTGACTCACATTAAATGTGTGCAGGAAACGGGGTCTTCATCACAGCCCATGGTATGCAAGAGCAAAATCTGAGGGCAGATCTACACTGCCCGCTATTTTCGGGCAGTGTAGTTACTTTACATAACTTGCATATCTCCTTTCAACTTTGTTACATTTGGCACGTCCACTACACTGAGTCTAAGGGAGGGCCCTCCCTTTGACTCAGCACTGCTCCAGTTGCCAGGGTTGTGTTCAGAGATCGACTTCCTGATTGACTGATCCGATGGCCGCAAATTTGCCACCATCAGTGAAGACAAGCCCCCAGAAGAATACGTGATGTGAAAGCAGAAGGTAACACCAGCTCATCCACTAATACCAATGCTGGAGAAGGCTCTGGCATGGCAAGTGTCTGTGACATCATCATCCACAAATTCCAGAACAGAAACTCTTAAACTTTCGACTGATTCATTCAGTAGATGCTGCTAAAAGCTAGTTAGCACACAAACCCTGGGACGTGAGGCGATTTTGTGCTCCTGCGGTGGAGAAGCACTAAGCTGACCCTGACTTGGCAGTAACAACAGCAGCAGTTCATTTAGAGACAGTAGCCTCCTTACAAACTCGTTCTTCACAGTCTCATTTTAAATCACTACTTTCTACTTGTCTCTCCTGTTGATCTACCTGCGCCTGTTCTTGCGCCACACATGTCATTGTGGGTGATCTCTGTAAATTAAAACAGGTACCCACCTGTCAACTGAGCATTAGTTGTCCAAGGGGCTCGTTTGCCGTGACATGAGTTTTCAATGAGATAATGAGAAACTAGCCAAGTGTTTATGAACAGATGTTCTCCCTTCTGAGAGACACAGGGCTGGCTTCATTGTTTGAACAAATCTTTCTGCTAAGTTGCTGCTGGCTGCTACACTGCTGATGTGATGTGACGCACACCATTCATCTTCATACAAGTTTCGAACTCATGCCATACAAACTGAAGTCCATTGTCACTTACTAGCTGCTCTGGCAGAACATGACCGCCGAACATTTATGCATCTCACAGGCAGCACAGATTCAGATTCAGTAGCTAAGATTTCCCAAGCTGGTCCATGAGGCTGCTGCACTATCTACAGTCAACTGCTTCCTGGAGAGTCACTTCTGCACGACCTATGAGAAATTAGCCCTACAAGGAGATTTATTTATTGTAAATATAAAATAAATGTCTTTGATCCACCGTTGCACTAGCTGTGATGAGTTACTGCATGATTTTATTGTTGTCTCCCCTGTCCTTCTCCAACCCATTTCTACTGCTTACATACTTTACTTCATTGTGTTATGTCTGAAATGAGACTGTGAGGTCCTTGAGGCTAGAATTGCATCTTCTTATTTCTATAATAAAAAAACTTAATAAAAAAACTTGGGGCACTGTACAATAATAAGTAATAATAATAAAAGTCACTATCACACAGAATTCTGGCTGCTTTGGGTAAAGCAATACCTGCCAAAATCATGTGTCCCTTCAGAAGACCAGTAGAATGCACACAGAAACGCTGCCAAGGATGGATACAGGAGCAATCGTTCTGGCATATTTCTCACAGCATGATACAAATTACCAGCATTTTCCTCTTCATCAGTGGTGTGATCCAACCCAGGCTGTCGCAATTACTTTAAGACAATATCATCTGCATATAGCATTCTGCAGGATGTGATGTGAAGAGGGCACAGCAGCTCATCTGAAAGGCAGTGAAATAAAAAGAGTAAAGATCCCATAACAAAGACAATGCGAGTGATGTAATACCCACCTTGTCTCACTGTTTGGTGTATGCAATCCGCTCACGCCACGCCACAGCACTCATATAAGCAATGTTCAAGGCGCAAAGACCTCCCAGAAGTTGATTTTTTTCCAGTCCTCAGCAGTATATGCCATGGTTTGTGGCTACCCCTCTCAACCTAGTGGACTGTCTCTAGAATGCCACCAAAATTACAGGACAGCACAAATTCCATGCCTGGTATGAAAACAGTTCTGAACACCCCATCGCCTTTGCAGTAAAATCAAACCCAGATAGGCATTGAGTGGGTCCAAGATAAGATAACTATTTGTCACTTTCTCTGCAAGAAAGCTCACCACACATCCTCCATTGTAAATCACTCAACCGGTAAACTTTTCTACAATGGGCACCATGCAGGCAGATGACTATGTAGTGGATTAAACATGTCTTTAGTTAACAGAAGATGTGACATACCACACAGTTTCATAGAACTGGAAGGGACCATGAGAGAGGTCATTGAGTCCAGTCCCCTGCACTCATGGTAGGACCAGGTCCCCTTTTAAACCATCACTGACAGGTGTTTGTCTAACCTATTCTTTAAAATTTCCAATGATGGAGATTCCACAACTTCCCTAGGCAACTTATTCCAGTGCTTAATCACCCTGACCATTAGGAATTTTTTCCTAATGTCCAACCTAAACCTCCTATTGCTTTTTGTCCTATCATCAGCGGTTAAGAAGAATAATTTTTTTTCCTCCTCATAACAACATATCTAGGTACAATGGGACAAAGGCTGAGCCGCCTGGCATTGGGCAAGGGGTGCCCCCCCTGCCACAGTGGACCTCCCCTAGGTCCCCCTAAACCCCTAGAAGTCGACCTAGGGTGTCCAATGTGGATGCTCTAGGTCAACTTTCTAAGTTCCCCTTCAAGTCGACTTTAATTTTAAGTGTAGATACACTAAGTCGACTTAGTTAAAGTCGACTCTAAAATTACAAGTGTAGACATAGCCTGTGTGCCAAGGCTGAAGGGCATAATATTTGGGCATTGGCACCCCCTGTCATTCCAGCCAGTTTTTCCAATAGGTTGTTGTGCATTTTGATCTTAGTCTCTGTCTCTGTAAAATGGTCACAATACGTGACCATAATAAACATAACATCTCACTAATATCCTGAGACCAAGATGACTGCAATAACACTAAGACCCCCCAAAGACACCCCAAACTGACACCCAGACTGAATTGATAGTTCTAGCCACCTGGACTAAAAGGGTGGGAACTGTTCTGATTTTCTTAGTGTCTTTGCATGTGGCCCAGGTCCAAAACCAGAACAGCGTTGTATCTGCTATGTGTGTATCTTCTCACTTCATCAGCTTTATCCTGATCTTTCCTAGAGCGACAAGGTTGGGGAAAAGATCCAATATTGTTGCCAGATGAAATCATGTATCCACAACAGTTCAGCAACCTCTAAAAAAGAATGTACCTAACTCACATTTTCAGGGACCATGGCTTCTCAGTGACATAGACCAAATGCTCCAAGAAACATTGGGCAAACTAACATTTGCCATGAGGAACTCCCAGGCCACAGCCTTCCAACTCTGGCAGAAGTGCATCTAGATTCTTGAGACCCTCCTTTCATTTTTGTCAGTCACTAGGAACATCCTCTTGTAGCGCTGCACTCTTGTTCATCCACTCACCTCTGACCTAGAGCCCCCTGGAACAAAGCTGATGCCTACCCAATATTTGTCACTATTGTTGGCCACTCTGGAGGTCTTTCTTTTCCTATCCATAGGTCATTATTGGTAAATTTCTGACCCACTGTTAAAAAGGAAAGAGATCTTCAATGTAAGGAAGAGGCTATTGTTCTGCACATAGCATTGAATTTACAGTAACTGCAGTTTTACCCCAGTTTTGATACAGTGACACTTCGAGGTTCAACTCAGACCAGTCAGCAACTCTGAGTGCCTTCAGGGTTACATAACTGTGGCTCACCACCCTGACCCCAACAGCCAGACCTACAAGCCTGCAGGTAGCACTCTGGATTCCACAGCCCAATTACTGTTTACAGAGTGACTCCAACACCCCCCAATCCTGAATTTCCCCAAAATCATCTGCCAAAGTGACAGTCTTCTGAGGTTTCCAGAACCGTGAGTTCCCATGTTTCCCTCTCAGCATCAGCAAGTGAGATTTTTGCTACTGCTAAGCTGTGCGACAGCTCCCTGACACACCAGTTTATCTGCCTTGCCAGTGAACTCTTTAGCAGGCTGCCACTCCAAACCTTGCCTTGCAGGTAACAAAGAGTGAATCCACAGTCCCCACAGAAGTCTCCCTACAGTGACCCGCCCTCTCCCAGAACACCTACAGACATTACCAAATGCATTGCTCCTGTAAAGAGACAATACATGGTAGCTCATTATTTAACCAGGGTTTGACAAACTCTTATTTTACGCACAGCCCTGAACTGGTTTATAGTAAGAGGAGAACAAGTGTATTTACCAAAAGAACATAGGCTGAAGTGACACCAAGCACAAGGAACAAAGACAGAGAGGATCACGAGACAACAAAACCATACGTACACTCCCAAGACTAAAAGTCAACTTCAGGTAGTTAAATCCTTGCCTAAGCAAGTTTCTCACCTAACTCAGTTTGCAGAGACATCAACCCTTTGGCTGAGGGATCCAACATTCTTGAATCTCCCCAGTGATGGATACCTATGGGGTTGTCTCCCCTTTCATTTTATAGTGCAGAAAACTATGAAATGTACCCTTTGAAAAGTAAGCCCAGACCAAGCTTCTCTCCTGTCGGGGTATAGATGCCGTGCTGTCCTCCCAAACTTCATTGACACTGCTGCAAGAGGCAGAAAGACTTCCTGCTGCTCTTCCCTTCCTGTTGACTCCCCATCATCCTGGTGATCCTTATGTAAATGGGATTTCCAATGTTGTGATTCCAAACTGCTTAATTTGCATTGGAGACAGATAGACAGCAGCCTTCCCTCTGGTTTGGGAGAAAATCTGTCTCTTCCTGTGTTTGGTAACAGACTTAAAAGCAGAATAACAGTGAATATCCATAATTCCTCATCTAGTGTTAACATTTCACAATGAAACTAATCATTAGTTTTCATACAAGACCTTGCGTGATACACATATATAATACAGTGATATTGTAATCAAAATCGGTTGATTCAATTGCTTATCATTTGAGGGTCAGATCCCCGTCTTTATAGTTAAGGCTATCTCCACCACTCACCAGTTTGATGGCTTTATTTACTTTGCCCGTAAATGTACCTTCATTGGTGCTGCCTAATGACCAGGATGCCCAGATAAGCAAATATACATTCATTTGCCTGAGGCAGGCTACATTTATGAATTGCTTGCCAAACGCAATTTAAGGCTGTAATTCTAGCACACATCCCTAGTTCTACGTACACACCCCTATATACATCACTCAGGAATATTAATGGTCCGTGCGTTAGTTTTCCAATGATGTATCACATGCCACTTTAGGGGTATATATAATGACAATAGTATGTGATGTGCAGCGAGTATGTCAGGCCTGACAAGGGGTGCTGAATCCGTGTAAAGAGCCACCAATAGGCCTCTATGTCATACATATCTTCTAAGGAATACAACCATTGTGTCCTTAATGGCTCATCAGGTTACTCCCTGGGCCCATTGTACCTGGCAGATTCCTTAACATTAAGGACACATTGGTTGTAGACAGCCTGTCTCGGGTGTTTACACGAAATCACACAAGTTAAAGTATAGATATAACACCAAATTCCTAACTCTAATCCAAAGACAATTCCTAGACATAAACTATATAATCATTCCCAGCAAATTACTACCTTTCTATTGATACCAAACATCACATAGTTCCTATGGATTATAGCATTTATGATTTATGAATAGAAAATAATATCATAAATGCTTCCCTAAATCCAGACAGCGTCACACCCTGCCCACATGCCCTGCCAGGGTCCCTGTCCCCCTTTGCCCCATTGCACACAAGGGGTGACCCCCCCCCCCGCCACCGTGGACCTGCCCAAGGTCCCCCTAGCCCCTAGAGGTCAACCTAGGCGTCCAGTGTGGACACTCTAGGCTGACTTCGTAAGTTCCCCTTTAAGTCGACTTAAATTTTAAGTGTAGACGCACTAAGTCGACTTAACTAAGTCGACTTAAAGTCGACTTAGTTAAAGTCGACTTAAAATTACAAGTGTAGACATAGCCATGGTGAGAATAGGTAAGGCCATTTCTTCATCTATCTGGCTCATTCTTCTTGGCTCTGTGGCAAGGAATGCTGGCTCATTTTCTTGACGTGCCTCATTGGCTGTTTCCTTTATCTCCCCTTCCATGGGATCAGGTACCACTTCTTCCTCCTGTCATTTCTTTCTGTCTGCAGGAAGAAGGTGAGGGTCTCCTTTTCACCGCTCTTTTGGCACTTTTACACCAACCTGTTGCTTCTGAATGACGTGCCTGGCCACCTGCGTAACGTTTGCAGTGGCAGCTGCCTTGTCCTCTTCTTAAATAGCCTCTTTAATTTTTTTGTTTCCTCTCATTCGCAGTCAGAAGGTTCAAATACCTCACAGCATGGCCCCAGAACCCCTAAATGCTATGATCAATCTGCTAGGCGGCTCTCAGCAGCAGGATTAGAGACGTCACAAGCCACCAGTTTCCCGCTGGCCGCTTCTCCCAGTTTGTCTGTAAATCCACAACAGCAAGGTCCTGATTTCATCTCTCCTTGCCGCTCAACCTTAGACAACAGCTTGGAATTTATTATGCTGGGGTTTGTGCTCCAAAGCGTGAGGGTGTTACTGTTATCAGCAACTGACAGGCCATCAAGAAAACATTGCTGTCAAGCTGACAAACCCACATTAAACATTTCTCCATACTCCTGCTCGCCTGTAAGCAGCAGAAGGAATGCTTCGAGCAAAACAGAAACTGTGGGACTCCCCTTTCTTCCTCAAGGACAGTGCCCCTGTCCCAGTTACGTGACGCTAGTGCCTTGGAGAAGGGAAACTTTTAACATTCATTCATTATTAATTACTATTATTAATTTCTACAGGTTGGAAGGAGGCCCAGCCCCCTGCTCCAAAGAGCCTGAGGTCTAATGACAGATGTGAAGCCACAAGGAAGGGTACCAACAAGCGGTAAAGACAGGCTTTGGGACAAGATGAAGCAGGTGCCCTGGGACAAAGCTCTTAGCAAACCTTACAAAAAACGAGAGTCCTGTGGCACCTTATAGACTAACAGATTTTCTTTGGCATAAGCTTTTGTGGGCTATAACCCACTTCGTCAAATGCATCTGCCACAGGACTCTCGTTGTTTTTTGCTGTACAGAGACTAACATGGCTACCCCTCTGGAAATTAGCAAACCTTGCTACTGGCTTTCCCCAGGCTGCAATTCCATGTTCGGAAGGGTATCAGAAAGGCTCAAATAGCCTCTTTGGTTATGTCTACATTGCAGCTGGGAGTGAGCGTCCCAGCCCGGCAGGCAGACTTGTGCTATCTGGACGTGGCTAGTGTGCTAAAAATGCAGTGTGGACATTGCTGCATGGCTGGAGCTTGTGCTTTCCAGCCCACCTGGCTGCGAGGCTTGATGGCCTGAGCTGCAACATCCACACATCAAAGCGTCTGATGAAGTGGGATTTTCTCCCACGAAAGCTCATGCGATAAATAAATGTGTTAGTCTTTAAAAGTGCCACCAGACTCCTTGTTTGTTTTTCTTAACTAGACTAACACGGCTCCTCCTTTGGAACTGCTATTTTTAGAACAGTTTGAGTCCAGCTAGCACTACTCTGCCTTCCTGAGTGGGGAGACTTGCATTCATATGCCACGTCGGCACTGCAAACTCACAGCGGTGTAACTACAGCACTCAGGGGCAATGTTCCCTGTAAACTATGCAGGCGTGCAGGGGCTGTCACGCACCTACGCAGGAATCCCAAAGGCCCACGCCCTCTCCCGGCCCCTGGGCCCGGGCCCCATCCGGCCACGCTTTGCCGTCGCCACAGCAGGCCGGCCCCGGGCCTGATCCGGCCACGCTGCCAGCCGCCTGCTCCTCCGCCGCCTCAGCAAGCCGGTCCTGGGCCTGATCCGGCCACGCTGCCTCCCACCCCCAGCCAGACCCTGACCTAAGCCAGCTTACCAGCTGCCCCCCAAACCAGGCCCCAAGTACCGCCAGACCCCTCTGCCCCTTTAGGCGACAAAACCTGTGAGGTGTAGACAGTACACCTGTAGAGGCTAGACAGGCGCCGCAGCAAGTGTGTCCTCCTCTCACATTTGCTTAGAAAATTAATAAAATGACAGTATTTCAGTTTAACATTTTTATTAAAAACATTTAAACATTTTTATTAAAGTTGGAATGAAAACACATCTGTGCATTTCTTTTGAATTGAGGTACTTAGGCATGCTGACGCTTCCGGCGCCGAAAAACTGTTGTCCATGTGGCACCATGCCTCACAAATTGCTGCTCAGCGAATACCATAACTTGCTCAGCTGCATCATCAGCTCAGAGGGAACGGTGCTCACACCCCCGAAAGGCATAGTTACACCAACCTAAGCCCAGTGTAGACAGCACTACAGCGACACAAGAGCTTCTTCCACTGACATAGCTACTGCCTTTCACAGAGGTGGACTAACGACACTGACAGGAGAAGTTCTCCCACCCGTGCAGTGGCATCTTCAGTAAAACCTTCAGCGGCACAACTGCCCTAGTGCAGCCCGGTGCATATAGCTACGTCCTTAGAAACACAGGAGAAAAGAAAAGGTCAGATCAGAACAATGCAGTGTTTCACTTACCCAAGAACCAGGGCTGGATTAACAGAGGGGCTTTAGGGGCTGCAGCCCTGGGCCCCAGGTTTGAGGGGCCCTCCCATCTCAAGTCCTGCAAAAATAAATCAGGTGCCCATCGTGAGCACTGCAATGCACATAAGGCAGGCTGGTCTGCCAGGCCCTAACACTGCCCCAGCCCCACACTTAGCCTATCTGTGGGTTCTGGCCCCCCCAGCACCATCTGGACCCCCCCAACACTGGCCTGCCCCAGCCCCAAGGCTGGCCGGTCTGCGAGGCCCACAGGACCCCCCAAACCTGCCAGGCCCCAGGGCCGAGCACTGGCCTGCCCTGGTCAGATATCGGGTCTGACAGCTCACCCTGGCCCCAGCACACCTGAGCTCTGTTCCACCCTGCCTCCAGGCTGGCACTTCCACAGGGGGAGGGGCCCCAAGAGTGGACAGCTCCAGGCTCCCAGGAAGCTTAATCCAGCCTTGCCCAGAACTTGTTTCTGAAAGTAACCAGTACCAGATGCCTCAGAGGAGCGTGCAAGAATCCTGCAATTGGCCATTATTTCATAAATCCTGTAGTTTGCTTTCCTCCTAACCCCAATAGTTAGAGGCTGGCTTATAAACTGAAGTCTGGAGGTTTATATGCCTGAAAAAAATACATTTTTGTTACACATATAAATCCAACCCTTTTTTGAATCCTGCCAAGCTCCTGATCTCAGTGATACCACCTGACAGCTAGTCCCTTAGGTTCATTATTTGTTGCGTGAAAAAGTATTTCCTTGTATTCGTCTTAGATTTGCTACCTTTCGATTCCCTTGATTGTCTCCTCTTTCTTGGATGCTGAAAAAGGGAGAATAGAAGTTCACGATCTACCTTCTCTGTAACATTCATTATGCTGTAAATTTTTATCATGCCCCATGTTACAGGTCTCCACTGGACGAGAGGCAGCCCCAGTCTTCTGCTTGCTCCAGTGCTGTTCTGGTTGATTAAGTAATCTTCATGCCGAACCTACACCTTTGAATTTCCTCCCCTTAACATTAGTGTCTCTTTGACTGGCTTCCTCATTTTCTTTTTTCAAATCTTGTTTCTAACCTGCAGTGGCACCGGTTTTAGCACAGTCCTTCTCCAGAGGACATTAAATCATGGTCACTGTGTCTTAGTAACTAAGCTACAATTACTTCTTGAAGCAACTCTTGTATGTCATTTAGACCTTATACTGGTCACGCCCGTTGTGTGCTCCAGAGAGAGCTATTCCAGAAACCAGTTGTTCAAGATGTCAAGTGAGGGGGACCATCACAAGTAAATTATATCAGTAGTTATATATATATATGTATAATTCTTGTCTCTTGTTGGGATTAGCTCCCTGCCGTGTTGGTTCATGCCACTCCCTTGGGTCAATCTTCTATGTAACAGGCCTGCTTGCTGTTGCTTAGCTATGGCTATTTTATTTGATAAGGGGTTTCCACTAGAATTCACGCCAGTACATACAGTATATTTTTCATTGGCATCCTATGAACATTGCCACCATTAGATCTGGCTTACAGCGCTTTGGTATTAACTAGTTCTGTTGCTGCTCTTGGCTATTTTCATTCTAACAATATGGCACAAGGAAATAAGAGGGGTGGGCAGGAAAACTGCTCAACTCCATCTAGTGACTCCAACAGCCATAGCCAGGTAGTAAAGGACACGATTCTTAGCACTTCACTCTCTCCTCCCCAGAAATCTTTCATCCCAACCAAGCCTCTTGGTGAAGTGCCCAGGGTATTAAAGGGACATGATAAAATGTCTGTCTGTCCATCTGTACCAACCCCTCAGATGAAATCTCATCACAGAAGCTCAGGAGCTGTTGATTATCAAAAATTTGATTTTCTTCAGCCTGGTTTTTCCTTCGAGTCAATGTCAGCAGAAAGCATTTGTCAGACCGAGAGAAAGCTTGACTCCCTGAGTGCTTCTGTAGACAGGCTGGGGTCAGCAAGAGTCTGTCTCTTTAATGGAAAAAGAAAGCAGTTAATCTAATAAGGTAACCCCAATTCAAACCCAGAGCCCATCATTAGTCAGGGGCTGAGAGGTTGCTAGGAAGGTAACCCGCTCTAAAATTACACTTCAGTTTTGTTAATTTCCCTGTTGTTCAGTCATAAGATTCTAAAATAAACCCACTTTTAATTTATTTAACTCACAGTCAGAAACAACTTCTGAAAAGAGATGAGTAATCAGAGTAACTTATATGGAAATCTTTGTGTATTCCTCCTTGTTGGTTGTATCTGGATCCAATGGCAGATTGGCCACCCCTACAGAGTACTGAACAGCACTACATTTCAAAGAGCGCTCTTCTTGTGCTGTTTGTTGTTGCCCCTGAACAAGATCAGCTATTTAATGCTCGCTTCCCAAACGCTAGATCCTGCTCCCATTAAAGTCAGGGGCAGTGCTCCCACTGAATCCAGTTAGGCAGGCAAGGTCGGATTAATGACTCTGTGGACCAGGGCTATAAAATTTTGGGGGCTGTAAGATTGTGCGGCCGGCTACTGGCCAGCCTGGGAACAGGACAGTGGGGGCTCTGGCACCCAGGGGCCATACTTACATTGGCACCGGCAGAGCACACCTAGGGAGAGGGGGTCTGCAGGCCTCTGCTCTGCTCTGCTCTGCTCTCCCTCACTCCCCCTGTTAGTGGCAGCAGCACCACACAGGGTTCAGGGAGAATCTGTGGGCCCATGTCCCACTCTCCCCCTGCTGTGGGGGCAGAAGGGCAGCCATGACCGGCTCTCTGTGGCTTCCTTCTTGGGTCCAGGTCAGGGGTAGAGGGGGGCAGCGGATGTTCTGGCTGCCAGTGAGCTGGCCAGTGGGGATTCTGTTCTCACATTCTCCCTCCAGCCTTCCCTCTCCACATCACCCCTTGCCTCACAGTATTCCCCTCCCCATTCGCATCCTCCTGTACTCCAGCCTCCTTCCACCAGCCCCATAATGCCCCTGCCCCCTGATTCTCCTGCATTGCCTCAGCATTCCTGCCATCCTTCCCATTTCATCCCCCAGCACCTCCTCACATCCCTGTTCCCTCCTCTGGCCCAGACCCTGTCCAGTCCCCTTGCAGCTATGGCTCCCAGGGGTTGAGGTCCCAGCCTCAACATGGCACAGGCTGCTTCCCCAACCCTGCAAACAAAGGCAGCTGGCCCGGCTTCCTTGTGAGGGGGAGGAATTGCAGCCAGCTCAGCTCAGAGCAGCCTGGAGCCAAATCCTCTCCCTGCAGCTGGGTGGTGTGACTGGGAGGCAACACAACCTGGAGCCGGGGGTGGGGATGGGAAGTTCTCTCCTACATTTCCTCCAGGCAGTGCCTCCCTGGGAGCATGGTCCAGCTGGCCATGGCCAGACTTTTTGCAGGGCCCCTCTTAGCTTGGGGCCCTGGGCTGCAGTCCCTAAACCCCTGTATTAATCCAGCCCTGGGTTCAGGATCAGGATTTATAGGCTGAGACTTTATTTCAAGGAGGAAAGGTGTTGATTTTCCCTAATGCTATTTCAGTTCTCATCAATCAGAGAGAAATGATTCCAGTTTTCAGTCCAAATGTCAGGAGTTTAAAGGATGAGGTGAAAAATCTCATATCACCAGGTCTACCAATTAGATAATAAAGAGCATCATTTTATTTTATGACCTGAATTAAGAGGCTTTTATTTTTCTATTGGTAAAACTGAGAAGCTGGAGAATTCTTCACTGACGACTGTTTCCGAATTAACTGGCAAATCTATGAATGTTAATCTTTAAATTACATTAAATTCTTTTGATTTAGAGTTTAATTGACATTATTTTAATTGGCAGTGAGGGGTTGAAAAATGTAATAGTGGAATAACTGTTTTGCTATGATACCATTGATTGCTTTTCAGTATTCTTAGCCTCTTCTATATTATACAGGGAATTTTGGTGTTTGGAAGATGCTCAGATATCCTGGTGTGGGTGTATCCTGATTAGATAAATAGATAATCTTATGTTTGACGGATTATTACAGTGCTAGTGAGAGGAACGCAACAGTTCTATTTGTACTTTCTTTTTGACATCATGTTTATTTGAACTTTAACAGAAGAAACTTGCTAAAGAAGAGCCGATGACAAGAGCTGGCGTTAACACTGCTAACGCGTTCCTAGCTCCCAGGCCAGTGCCTGGAAAACAATGTCACAGCACCATTTGGGTGTCCACATTTGTCTTCGTGACCAATACCAAAGGCCAGGCATTTCTGCAGCCTGTTCTCACTACCAGGAAGACAAAGGGCTCTCGGATTGCTGGATTTTGTTCTCCTTTCTGGCAGTGCAGAAGATGAGATCGACAAAGTCATTTCAGTAATGCAGAGGGATTTGTGGCAATGGCTCTTTCCTGGCTGTATCACAGGATGATTCAGTATTGCTAGAGTTACCCAAATAATGAGGGACATGAAAGGACAGAGATGCTAGTCAAATCCCATTGTGCTTTTCTTCCAAGAATGTTCTGTCATAATATAGAGTCAGCACCCTGGAGACTGGGGTCAGGGTGAATAGTGCAGAGAGTTAGAAATAAGGTGTGAGGGAAAAGGGAACGAGGCCTGATTTAGTCTGCTTTGAGCACTAATGAGCTCTGAAGTCCCTGGTGACTAATAGTGCTGTCCCCAATTCTATCTTTAGCTTTGCTTCTGTGTCTTTGAATGAGGCTGAGAGAGGATGAACATTACTGGAATTCAGAGTCAGGAGAGAGCACCTGCCCTGCACAGAACGACAGTCAGCCCTTTTGTCTGCAAACCAGGTCAGCTTTCCAAATGAGAGTGGATCCCTCCTCAGTCCCTGCCAGGTAACCCAGAGGATTTTGGGGGTGGCCTGCAAGATTAACTTCAGGGGGCTTCACCTGGCATATTTTAAATCAAAAGGGGTTGGGGAGATTCCCTGCTTTGCCACCTGCCTCCTCTGTCCCTGTTGCAGAAGTTGACCTCAGCTATTTGTGTTGGGGTTTGAGTGTTGGTTGCCAATATTTGAATACTTTTCCACTGGCCAAGTCTCTCTGCATGCTGGGGTCTTAGGGATCCAGTAGCCAGAAAACTGGGCTGGAGATGGGGAGCTATGGGGATGTTTACTTTGTTTTCTGTCACTCGCCCTAGTTAACACCCAAATCAAGAATAACCCCCAATATTAATATAACATTAATTTAAGTGCTCAGAATAGCCATCCCCTCCAATCCATTCCTGAGTGGTAGGAAGATACAAGGATCTACCAAGGAAGGGCAAGTAAATAGAGAAACAGAATGAATTCTAGTCACTAATCTAAATTGGGGATTTTCTGGACTATCTTCTTCCCTCTCCTCCCAGCTGACACACTCCCCAACTCCACATCATTTGCTGACTGTGCTGTGAGTTCCCTTCCTTTTAATCTTTTTCTCTCTGAAAACAGCATCTGCTTTCATCTCAGTCTTTCATTCCAATTCCACACACCCCCATTGTTTACCCCTTTGATCTCTCCTGCACTAGAATCACTACCCTGTGTCTTGTCTCTTGTTCTCTTTTCTACTTGACCCAACTGTGTCTCTCTCCCTCCTGCAGTCCTATATTTCTTCCTCCATTGTCATTGCCTGAGATTCCCCCTCTATTTATTCTGTGCCCACTTAAGAGCCAATGGTGTCTCCTGGCAATCCAGATTCTCTGCTCCTCCCTCAGGCACAAGTGGAATTTACAGGAGGTGGAGAGAACAATGCAGAGAGGGTAGATCTTGCTGGGCCTGGAGAACCATCTAGACTGGAGTGGCCCATGCATCCAAGTGCTTTCAGGGGCTAGGTCTGACTGGGCTAGATTCCCCCTTCGCTCTGTCTGTTCTATCTTTTTCCATGCTGGATTTTCCAGCGAAGTCAGTGAGCTGAGCTCTTCACAGCAGGTGGCCCCAGACTCTGGGGCCGGATGCAAACCCACTGGCTGCAGTAGACGGCTCACTCTCAGCAATAGTTCTGCTCACCTCAATATAACCCTTCAATGAACCCCAAACCCTTCCTCCCCTCTGCATGAATGCAGCTGCTGCACCTGTGCGCCCCAGTGCCCTGCTGCGTCCTCTGGTAGGAAAGACTGTGATGGCAGCGTTCCTTCCTGGCAGCCCTTGCACCACTGCTGGAAACCCAGAGGGAAGCTCCACAGCGATAAACCGGCACAGACTCCCATCCCACCCAACAGACTGACATCTATGGCCGTGCATTGCCCATTGTCTCCCCGTGCTAGCCCTGGACGATGGGAGCAGAGGAGGGAAACATTCTCATGCGTGCACCCGGACATTATTTTTCTTAGGGGGGCATTTGGGTGGGGCTCACTGATTGGTCCATTATGGGGGTGCCGAAGTGGTCTTTAGCACCACTATTGACCTTGTCAGACCCTGACCGTGGCACCCTTCCTGACTAGGGGTCTCCGCATGATTCCTCATCCAGGAGAGCTCCATTTGGTTCCCAGCCCCTCCTTGGTGGGTTCTGAGGAATTAAGTTCCCAGGGCAAGTTACCCACCTGACAGGCTGTGTGTACAGAGCAAAGACAACTGTCTGGCCAGGCGCTGTTCCTCTCCATGCTACCGGCTCTTTGCTGACTTCAGTAAGTTCCCCTGCCCATCTCTTTCTGCTTCCCTTCCCCCTCCACTTACACTTATTGGAAAAAATACTTCCCCCTTCACTTACACTTATTGGAAAAAATAATTGGATGGATTGAAGCGCAGCACCATTTTATATTACAGATAAGAAATTCCATATCTGCCCTGATTAGAGGCTGTGAGATACATGCTCTCCATAGCCAGCAGCGGACACAATTTCATTTCACTTCTGCTGATATGTGGAGAAAGCTGGCAGGCTGAGTGCTGCTGCTTTAATCCCCTGTGCTGTGGGTGCCTTTCTCCCATAGCGAGGGGCCCCACAGGCTCTTCCACTGAGGAAGCACCGAGGGAACACTTGCAAAGGAGGACAGTGTTCTGATACAGAAGACACTCCCCTCAGCATGTTCTCCTTCTGGCAGAGCTGGTACCTGCTCAGCACTACATCCTTGGCACGCAGGCTCCCACTGCACATAAATCAAGGCCAGTCTTCCAGAGTCAATGCTCAGGGGACTGGTGGGGTCAACGCTCAGATGCATTCCCATTGCATCTGTTCTGTGATGTCACCACAGCGGGTGCAATATAAATACCTAGGTAGACTGAACTAGTGAGTTCCCTAGCCTGGACTGATGGGGCACGCTCTGTAGGGCGCAGAAGAGCAGTAGGTCCCATCCTGCTTCAGAGGCAGTTAGGGGAAAAGGGGGATAAAGGAGGGATCATTGGATTTGCCACAGCTAATTAGGTGAAGAATCACACCCGCCAGATCATTGTAGGTGGAAAATCTCACCCAGCTCTCCTATCCTGCAGCTAAAATGCAGAACCGAGGGGCAGATAGGTGAGGAAGCAGCCACACAGCAGGAGACAAGAACTTCCCATCCATTACTGTCCCCTGCAGGGCTGAGAGTGGGACCAGAAATTATTATAGTTAATTATCTGAATTCGGAGCCGGAGCAGAGTGGGAGGTACATTTATTGCCCTCATCACCCTGGCAGTTAGAGTTGGGCATCACCAAAGCAGGAAGTTCCAGGAGAGCTGTGAAAGGTAAGGATGGTAGCTCTGGGTGGACACACCCTGAATCCAGGGCCCACAGCAAGGGAAAAGACTGAGGGGAGATTTGATAGCAACCTTCAACTACTTGAAGGGGTGCTCCAAAGAGGAGGGAGCTAGGCTGTTCTCGATGGTAACAGAGGACAGCACAAGGAGCAATGGTTTCAAGTTACAGCTGGGGAGGTCAAGGGTGGATATTAGGAAAAACTTTCTCACTAGGAGGGTGGTGAAGCATTGGAATGGGTTACCTAGGGAGGTGGTAGAATCTCCATCTTTGGAGATATTTAAGGCCCGGTTAGACAAAACCCTGGCTGGGGTGACTTAGTGGGAGTGGTCCTGCTTTTTAGCAGGGGGTTGGACTAGATGACCTCCTGAGGTCCCTTCCAACCCTATTATTCTATGATTCTATGAAAAGGCACCAAGGCAGAAGCTGGGGAAGGAAACAAACCGGTCAGTGACTCCCCTGTGGCCCAGTACAAACACCACTTGGACCCATACGCAGTGCTGCCAACTCTCAAGATTTCATTACAAGCCTCCTGGCATTTGGTGTTTTTCTTCAAATCCCAGCTTCTTCAGCCACGCGAGACTGTCAGCTTTCACTACAAAAGAGCACACAGCTAGCCCTTGGATGGGTGGAGAAAAGCCTGAAGATGTGACTCGGCTGCAGCCTGAAGACTCACACAGGAAGGCAAAGCAAGAGAACCCCAAATGCATTTATTTTTTGAGCTCTCCTGAGTCTTGGTGTCTCGCTTGGTATTTCTGACTGGGGAGAACTGCTAGTTCTGTTTCCTGCCACCAGCACTCTGGACAATGCACCTGAAATAAGTTGTTATGGTTCATCTGTTAGAAGGCTTTGGAAGTAGCTGATAAGTGCTCACTCCATGCCTCCCATCCATAGCGTTTTGTCACCACAGCTTCACTTCTCAGGCTACTGAACTCTGGACCTGAAGAAGAGCACAGGGATTACTGTCTGCCTACCAAGCAAGGAGACACTTGGCTTTAGAGTTCATGGGAATAAACTAGGGAGGATTTTGCCTCGCAAAACTGATGCTGAGTTTTCCAATCAATAGCTTCACCTTCTGAAATGTCCCAGAAAAGCCTGTACTGATTTTTAATCTATTCTAAATGTCATAACAAATATCATTTCTTTTGAAAGCCTTTACGGTTGGCAGTGCTTGGAGACAAGCAGGCTGCATGCCCGGCCTTGCTCCTGGCTATTCATCTCTCAGCTAGGCTTGCTGCACTGGCCAGAACCTCACAAAGCTCAGACAGGGGAAGGGATGTTTAGTCAAACTGTGCAAAGCGCCTCCTGCCCCATCCGCTCTACCTCGCCTGATCCTTCTTACTTTGTCCTCTTCCCAGCAGCTGCCAACCCAGCCCCATAACAAGCCCAGCTCCCCAGCGTGTTTGCTCCCCAAGGTTTAGAGCCCCCAGAAAAGAGAAATTCCCAGGCACAACACCTTTCCTTGTTAGGGACTCCAGCCCTGGCATTGCTCAGAGAGCTGACTTTCTAGGGTTTGACTCTGAGCACTGACTGACCATCACCCAGTTTAATTAGCTCATCCCTTCACGTGCAGCAGGTGCAGAATGTTGATCTCACCCAGGGCCACCCTTCCCTTCTCCACAGCCACATGATGCTTCTTCCCTTTGAGCTAGAAAAGCCCTGGAGCACATAAGAGCTGAAGACAACTGCTAGCTTCAGAAATCTCCTCTCATTTCAGTTCTCACTGGTGCTAACCCTGATTCACCTGAACGGGTGTTAGAACCAGCTTAAACATTTGCTAAATTCCCCCAGTGTAGACAAGGCCCTAAACCCAGATCCTCAAAGGTATTTCGCCACATAATTCTCCCCAGAAATCAACAGAGGTTAGGCACTTAACTACCACTGAGGAGCTAGGCGGTGTCCTCCACCAGGAATGAACCCAGTCACCTTCGCCGTTCCTCAGATCTTAGCTTCTTCAGCCCTAGAGTCATGCTTACTATCCTGGTAACAAGCAAGCTGCTTCCCAAGAGGCTAGGTCTCTTCACATTAGGACTTTACACACAGCTGGATTCACTTCTCCGGAGTGCTTTTTATCTTTTGCCATTTCAGATACATTGTCCTGACAATGCCTCAGCCATCTCTCTCCTCCCCCGGCAGGAACTAACAATGGGGAAGCTATGAAGATAATGAATGAATTGAAAGTTCAGAGAGGCACCTCCATTATAAAAGATGTTACCACCATGTCCCCAGTGCACTAACAGGCCGTCTTACTGGCTAAGTGCTAATCAGACAATGGCCACCAACCACTATGGTGTCTACACATCTTCTCCCAAAGTTAACAAGGTGCAATGTCTCTCTTTTGCCGAGCCAACACCCCCAAACAGGCTTGTGCTGACTGATCTCAGTGGGCAGTGATGTCAGCCCAGGCACATGCCCTTAGCAAAGAGTTTTAATGTGTTTGGGCGTGGGGGAGCTGAGACAGATACAGAGTGCAGGAAGCAGCAGCTGTCACTGGAGAAACTGCAGACGGAGCAATAGTGTCGCTGAACCAGGAACCCACAGGTATGAAAAGGGGGCTACTATGGGAGCACAGAGTAACTAACTGCAGTTTCCTTTTGCCAGCTAATCTTCCCACCAAAGAAAATATACACTTATTTAGCAATACTTTGGACTAGGACACAGTATCCTGTGGCTGCTCATTTCTCTTCTGTCAGGAGATCAGTCATTCACAGTGCCACAATATGCCTAAAATCTCACCGTTTCTAGGGGGGTGGCCGTGCTAGTCTGTGAACAGCAAAAACAATGGAAGTCCTGGGGCACCTTAAAGACTAACACATTTCTGCAGGCATAAGCTTCCGTGGGCTGTAAACCACTTTGGCAGATGCACTCACTGTCCCTGTTACTCAACAATTCAACTGCCATTAAAGGGAATCACGGCGGAGGTAATATCTTTTATTGGAACAGCTTCTGGTTGTGAGAGAGAAAAGCTACTGAACATGTCTTTCTCTCTCACCAACAGAAATTGATCCAGTAAAAGATTCAACCTCACCCACCTTGTCTCTAATATCCTGGGGCCAACATGGCGCCAACGCTGCATACATCAAAGGAAACGTCCATTCAGTCCCCATTTCTCGTTCCCACCCCTGCCTCACACAAAGGACCACGAGTATTTTAATGGATACAGCTAGTCAGGGCCTCAGTTTTCTTCCCTTGCAGCAGACCAGTGTCCCACAGTTAAAGCCCTATCAAATTCATCACCCATTTTAGTCACTTTCACAGCCATAGGATTTTAAAATTGGTTGATTTCAGATATTTTCACCTGAAATCTTACTGGTGAGGGTCTCAATCAAATATGGGGGTGGGGGTCACAAAACTATGACAGGATTGCCACCCTCATTTCTGTGCTGGGTGGGAGTACTTCAGTCCCAGGAAATAGCACCTAACGGTCTCAGGCTGGAGCACAGCCAGCACAATTAGGGAGATCAAATTTCTCTGCCCATGAGTGTGTTTCATGGCTGTGAAATTGGTAGGGCCCTACCCATCACATCACACTGGGGAGTTGTTTTAATACTGACTCAAAGAGATGAGCATCATCTATTGATTCACCAGCAGCTCTTCCTGCAGCAAGCTGAATGCTCCTTCCATCCAACTCTTATGAGACCTGAGAAGATCAGAGTCCAAGATGGTCTCAACTCCAGCTCCAAGCCACTTAGGCAGCTAGAGCGTAGGGCAAATGAGTCAGTTATGTACAGCCGTGGTGGGTGAAGTCTGAAGCAGATTGGAATTGATCCCAGCTCATCCCAGACTACCCTCAGCTATGTCTACACTTGCAAGTTAGTTCGGATTAAGGAAGCTTAATTTGAACTAACTTAAGCCTTGGCCACACTAGGCTTTCATTAGTTCGAATTAAGGGCTTCCTTAATTCCAACTAATAAATTCGATTGCTTAGTTCGAACTAACCCTTAATTCAAAATCGTTAGTTCGAATTAAGTCAGTGTGGCCCATATTAGTTCGAACTAACTGCTTAGTTCGAATTAATTGGCAGATTGACCTTCATGCAACTGACTAATTCAAACTAGCTTTTGTAAGTGTAGCCATAGCCCTCTGAAGTAGAGGTTCAAGATTACCTGACAACAGACTGAACACTGAGATGTTTTACTCAACCTTGTATCTTTCTCTTTTTTTGATTCCATTTTCCCTATGTCTGTGGACACTAACTTGGTCACAATGCATCTCTGAGGCCTTTTCACGGGCAGCAGTTAAAAGAAGGTGAAATCAGAGTGGATTGAAGTGGCATCTTCCTGCTTTGCTGAGTATGTCTACACTGCAGATAAACAGCCCCATGCCCTGAGCCACTAGAGTTTGTATCAGCTATCAAGGGCTAGCTGGAGGGGTGTAATTGCAGTAGAGACATACCCTCAAAGGCTCACACCCTCTCTGCTGCGATAATTTTATTGCTGCCTTATACAAGATTCTACTGGGGAGCAAATTATTTTGTCTTTCAAGTGCACCTCCTGGCAGGTCTTAAAGCCTTTTCTGGTGAGGAAATTCCCAGACTTCTGCTATGTTCACAGCATGCAGACAGCAAAGTTAAATAAAGAGAGCAAATAGTCTTTCTGGAAGCTGGTAATCTAACATTACTTGCTTAAACTTCAGAATGATAACATGCAAGAACTTCAAAACAGAGAGAGCCATAGCAAGCTGCTCCCTAAAACCAAATGACACCACTCCCTCATCCAGCCTTATGCGCAGGGGTTTAAGTAAGGGGGAATGCACCGGAACACAGTTCTGGGGCCCCCAAATTTGAGGGGCCAGAGTTCTGGGGCCCCTAAAAATAGAAGAATCCAGCAGAACACATGTTCCGCCCTGCCCTGGCTGCTGGCAGGTCCTACACCCACCATTGTTAATCACAATACTTATTGTGTTATGCAGTGTTTGCTAGTGTGTGACAATAATTGCTATAGACATAAATGCCATATAAAATTATAAATATTTTTATGGAATGATAACCAATGCATGTAGTAGTTGTTGCAAATGCCTACCTGGGCTGGGACCCGCACATGCATGAAGGGGGCCCAGACAATATGAGAAGGGGGCCCAGAGATTAGGAGGGTTCCGGGGCCCGTCAAATTATACTTTAACCACTGCTTACGCAAGGCTGCTTTTGGCAGATTCACTCCACAAGACCTAGACTGGACCACGCAGTTCCCTGCAGAGCTCCTTGACATGCAGACAGGCTCAGGAAACCTCTTATAGTCCAAGTGCTAGCTTCTAATCTTAACACAGCTTTCAGTACACAACACTCTCCAATGCCTCCCCCCCCCAAATCCCCAAACAAGAGGAAGGCAGAAGCCACTCCCCAGATGACTCTTTTTGGTTCTCTTGGTGAGTGTGGCCCCATAGCACCTGGCAGCCCAAAGAAGCAAAAAGCAAAGATAAACTGAAAAGGTCTGGCAGTCCCAAGGGAAGCACCTAGGGCTGGGTCACATTGTTTGACTTGGGTTAAACAGCGGCTTCTCAGGGCCATGCAGATAGGATAGAGGCAGAGATTAAGGCAAAGAACATTTTCTTCTTCCTCTGCCCGCCCTGCTGAGACTCAAGCCCTATAATCACTACCAAAGCCTCTGAAGGGAGCTGTCTGTGTGTGTCTAAGGAGCATGACAGAAGCAGATGAGAAGGGCCGCAAAATCCCCCTGATTTGCTGTTCTTTGCTTTTCATTGCGCTTATATTTCACAAAGGTTAGCACAGTGAAGAGGGCTGCAGGGCTGGTACCGCCCTCCCTGCTTGGACGCAAAGCCTGGTGTTCAATCATCTCTCCACCAGACACCGGGAGAGAGACATTCCTCTTGAGGCACACACATGCCTGAGCTGACACAAGCCTGTCACCTCAGGTAAGGGGGAATGATGCAAACCAATCTGATTCCGGGCTGTGGAAAGGCTCCTGGGACAGGGCTCCGAAACCACCTGGTGACACTAAAAACTGTAGAGAGACATTTTCATTAGAAAGAGCAGTTCTCCAAAGTCCAGACACTGCTTTCAGTTCCTCCTTTCCATGTTACGTGGTACCAGCAACAAATGTCTACCTTGGAGAATGACCCGTTCCGACTGACCATAGCTACCTCCGACACCCCTTGAACTATACAGCAATACAGTAAGCTCCTTCTGGAAACCCATTGTTAGCTGAGTGCAATATTCTCCTGGAACAGAATAGTCAGGCCCCAGCCACCCCTCTTCTGCAATCTACCTTCCCAGAAACACCAGAAGGGAACAAGGGATTCAATGGGGAAGGGAAGAGCCAAGGCTCCAATGTGGTGCAGGGTAGGAAGGGAGGGAAATTTAAATCCCTCCCTCCCAGACAGGCAGCGTGTGAGGGCCCCAGCAAAGGTAAATATTACTGGGGCCCTACTGGGGAAAGGGCATCTGGGGGAGTTGAGGTGGGCAGAGGGCTGGCCATGGCCTGGGTCCCAGGATGGTGGCCCGAGCCTGGTGGCGGTGGGGGTGGCCAGGGCAACCCCAAGCCTGAGCCCAGCGGCTGTGGCAGGGGAATGGCTGGCCCAGCCCCAAGCCTAAGCCTGGCAGATGTGGTGGCTGGCCAGTGAGCCAGATCAGGGTCAGCAGGAGTGGGGTGGATCAGAGCTGCTGCTGGGGGGCAGGGAGACCACCACAGGAGGGTGAGGCTCATGCCCTGAATATTTTGGGACTCCAAGCTCCTGGAGTCACATGACTACAAATCAGACTTTTCAGCTTTCCGTGAAAAAAGCAAGTTTGTAGCAGCCTTCATGGCTTTGAACAAAATAACCAAGCCCAGCCCATCCAGCTGCTGTTAAGCACTGGCAGGTGCCACGCTAGCCTCTTGGGTGGAGATATGTGGCCCCTGCTACTACCAAAGGGAAGACACCACTCCTCAGCAGGAGAAAGAGGGCCTATGTTAATGCCGCTGCTTTTTGGGGGGCAAAGGGCTCCCCCTTCCACACTGCTAACCCAAGTGGGTTGTGGGGCATGGTGCCAGACTGAAAGAAGGTCTGTGGCACTTTGGCCTTTGAGTGGGGAGAGGAAAAATTGGTCTGTTTCAACATAGTCTAGCTCAGATGCCCTCCTCTGCCCCTGGAACTGTTCAGGCACCTTGGATGCCTTTTCAGTATGGGGTGAAGCACCTCTGTTCCCGTCTGGCTTGAGAACAAGAGGAAGGGTTACCCAGCCTGTTGCTGCGAGGAGGAGGTTCCCTGCACACAGGCAGCTTTGACAGTCTGAAGTTACTAAATCACCTCCCTGTTGAAGGAACCCGTGACATGCGTGGGGAGTGGGCATTCAAAGGGCAGCCGTCCTAGCAGCAGCCCCCTCCTGCCTGAGGCATATGCTGGCTGAAGATGTCACCTCTTCATGAGTATGGACAGCAGTGAGTGCTCCTGTGCCTGCAATTGGCCTCCCAGCTACAGTCAGGAATTAGGTGATTTCTCTTCATTATGCCTCTTATTAGCTGAAATGCCAAGTGTCTCTTATGACACTTTCAATGGACCTTCCAGTTATCGGGGGAGGATCAACATGCAGCCAATTCCCTGCTGAGGAAGCCTGGTGGAAATGTGCAGTCAGAGATGCCAAAGACCTGTCTGGACTCCCTAGTCCAGAAGCCCCCAGTGAAAGCAAGCTCCTGCCCAGCTGTGCACTGCCTTTCATTCCAAAACTCCTGGATTTTGCAGTGAGGGGGTAGGGGCTGAGCTAGAATATGTGTTATCTACTTATGCTAAACAGTCATTTCTACCTTGCCTTTTGCTAGGACACAGGGAGTTCCTTTTCCACACCTGAGGCTGAGCTGTGTGGCTCAAAAGGTTGGCTCTTCCTCCCACCCCCACAGAGCCTGGCCCAATGAATTACCTCACCCACTTTGTCTCTCTAGGGCTTTACACTGGGGGTGGGGTTGTAATTCCATTTTACACTGTCAAATTACAGAAGGCAAAGATGAGTGATCACAGCAAACTGCTTGCTCAGGGTCTCATGTCCTCCACTGCTCACATTACTTCCTGAAAATGCACTGTACTATGGGTAATAGGCCCAGGGTCTTGAGGGAGGCAATCATCCTCTGCTCACTCCCCTGCCCCTCTGTCTCTAAAGGAAAAAAAAAAGCAGGAAAAGCTTTCCTTGCTGTTTCTCTGCCACAGGCACAACAGACAGGCATAGTGCTTCATGCAGAGAGGAATTAATTGAAAACTTTCCAGGGCTGTCAGCAGGAGAGGAGCTATGTTGCTATGATAAAGCAGACAAGAAAAACCAGAAAAGCTACTCACTAGCTACTCAGCCCTAAATCTGAATTGTAGATTTCAATCTAAGTGCTACGCCACTTGCAGGGGTGGTGTTAGCAGGTCAAGTTACAGCTCCATTTTTTAAAAATGTGTTCCTCTGACAGCGGAGACACAGGCTGCAGAACATCGAACCTCAGTGTCCGTGTAGATCCGGGATAGTATCCTAGGACGACAGAGCTATGGCTACACTGCATATACTGATTCCCTCACTGACACCTGCTCATTGCTAAGGAAACCCCTCAGGAATGGGGAAAAGGGATCAGTCTCTCACTTCACTACTGTTTGCTCTGGGCTGGCTGTAGCCTGCAGAGCCACTGCAGGTACCACTCACAGCCATACATGTTCCTTGTGCCAGAGCTGCTCTGGGTACCGTTCAGTGCTGTAAGTGCTGCTCACCACACTAGTGCATGCTGACCTGTGCCAGGGAAGCTTCCTAGATGATGCTAAGGCAGCCATTCACATTTATGCACATGCATGCTTTTCTCCTTTTTGGATGATCAAACCATTCCCTACATAACACAGGAATCATATTGGCAGTCACCCACTTTCCACGACCAGTGGTATCAGGGGCTTGTAGTCAGGGTGTCAGAAACCTTGAGCACCAACCTATAAATTCTCATTCTCTCTCCTCCAGTCCTCAGGGTTCTGTAGATTATATCCATGGTCATTGCTCCTCAGTTTTTCATCCCAGGAGAAGAGGTGGGCTCTCTTTCTGCACACACATCGTAGCTTCCAGCAGGAGCTATTTATGACTGTTGTGAACACAGTGTGAACAAGAGGGGTATGCAGCAGGAGCAGGTCCCACAGGCAGAAAGGGCTGAGCAGCAGGACTGTGGTCTTCTGGCTACTGCCACATGGTGAACTGGAAATAAGGAAGACATAATTTGTCGATCTCCACTTGCCTTATCCTGAGCAGAGTTTGAGAGGTGGGGGGAGGGGGAGTATGAATGCTCGCAGATTGAGAGCTTTGTACCAGATACTGGCAACAAGTGACCTGGCAGCTCAAAGGCCTTTCTACTTCACTTTTTGTGTGAAAACTATCAAAGGCTCCTGCAGATTTTTGTCTAGAAGCTTTAGAACTGGGCCCAAACATGGGCAAGGGGTTCTCATTCCACAAGTCTGTCTCTCTCTAAGAGCAGTTGAAAGCAAAAAGTTCCCAGGATTATTGTCACAGGAAATCAAAGGAATCTCCTTTAATTGGGAACCTGATGCCCTCTTTCTGTCTCTTGCTGCCAAGTCCCTGAGGAGCCGCAGAAGTAGGCAAGGGCCTCTTCCATTCCAGGCGCCGAAACCAGTCTTTGATGATAGCTCCCACCTTTTCTTTGCATGTGCTCCTTCCTGCAACTCCGGGAAGCTGGAGAGAATGTGTCAACCTTTCAACAAAGGTACCAAACCTTAAAGATTCCACTTAGCATAATCTAGGTCTTCTGAGTCCCAGGCTGAGGAGGAGGAGGGAGTAAACAAAATCCTTTCCTCTTTTAACCCTTCTCACACTTACCACTTGGGATAGATCCAGGCAGAGAAGATGAGACATTCTGGGAATGTCATCCCTACCGTGATAATGGGATTTGGATTGCTTGGGCCTGAACTCTAGCTCTGTGATCATTCTGTTAAGAAAGGGACAGGAAGACGAGCTCACTGAGCAATGCAGAAATAGTCAGTCCTTCTAAGATTTGATTCCTGTCAGAGAGGAGAGAGAAAAAAATGTGCTCACTGCTAGCTCAGGAATGTCTTGAAAAGCTAGAATTGCAACAGCTACAGCAAGAGTGCTGAACTGCTGCTCTGTTCTGCACCTTCAGAGGCAGAGAAGGAAGTGCACAAATGCTGCATTTGGTCTTTGCTCAGAGAGAGGCCTGGCCCAGGTTAGTCCAGCCTGAGGAACCAGAACCAGAAAGGGCGCAATTTACTGGGGATGGGTGTTAGTGGGTAACCACACGTAATGTAAAAAACCAAACAGAGTCCTGTGGCACTTTTAAAGACTAAGATTTATTTATTTGTCACACACAGGACTCTGTTTTTCTGCAATAGACTAACCCGTTACCCCTTTGGAACTTGATCACCTGTAATGTGTGTGCACCTGCACATGAATAAGGCAGGTGTAGTTTTGACTCACATCATGGTCACCTATGTAAGAACCTGAACAGAAAAGAATGAAAGGAGAACGGGTAAAGGGGGTTAGAAAAGATCTCTTCAGCTGATCCCAGGGCTATGATTTAGCTAGTTTCTTATAATTAACAACCACAGCTCTGCTAGGAGAGATTCCAGCTGCTTTGCTTTTCAGCCCTCTCTATCAATTTTCCTCACACAGCCAACACTCTGAAAACCATTCATGTAGAAACAGGAATGAGCAGGTATTCACCAAATCTGTCTGAAAAAGGAGAGGCAGGAAGAATGCTGGCGCCAAGGAAGATCCACCAGTCATGGGGATCATCCGCTTACTTCAGCCTTCTCCTGCCCAGAGTTCACAGCCAAAGCCCTGCAGATTCCACTGGGCTGGAAGGACAGCTAGCATGGCATGGTATTTAGGCTATCCTTGCAACCTGTATATTGGATCAGGCAGGATGTGCTTTGATATCCATAAATTATCCACATGCTGCCTACTCTCACCATGCACTGCCTCACTAGCAGCTTTCCTCCTGTTTAACTCCCTGTCGATGTTGTACTCCCATCTTGTTTTCTCATCAGCCATAAATGAGAGTAATTCACTCCTTCCTTCCTACCAATCCTTGCTAGTCTCCTATTCCTAAGAGCCCAGCACCCTCTTCTCCTTCAAGAGGCCTCCCCAAGCTGACTGACTGGCCTTCTCTGCTCTTGAAAATTGCCATGTTCAGAATGGACTGTTCCCAAAGCACAAGTCTAACATGCCTTGTGTCCAACCAAGGGTCAGGTCTCGCTCATGCTAGAAGTTCTGCCAAGTGCCCTAGGCCTCCCATTAGGTCCATCACAATTGCAGCTGAATTGACAGTCCAGTCGTATTATTCTCCTTGGGGAAGGAGATCAATGTCATGTGACTGCACTCAAGGAAAGTTAGCCCTCCCCCGGCTATCCCAGCATGCCCTGCATACCATAAAAATGGCCTCTCCTCACATCTTCATACCAGACCTGAGTTCCTGGGCACTGTAGCCTCAGAACAGGACGCTGGTACTTTTTCGTTCTGGAAATGCCATGTGCATGTATGCACAATGATACAAGTAACAAACAGGCCCAACCTTTCTTTACAGCTGCTGTCCTTTCTCCTGGCTCCCCTCACACTTTCCTCCAGCCCTGCAAGCCTCGCTCCAAGGCCTAGGAAGGAAGTTTCTTTTCCAGACATTTTGCTCGCCTGTGAACTCTTTTTCTGTAAAGCAGGAATCCATCCCTGCAGGCCACTCCATCTAAAGCCCAACCAAGTTAAAGGAGAGCAAGCTGCTTACCTCACATTCCATTTGGTTGATCTCAACATGGCATTTATGACAGCATTGTATTATTGGGTCATATTCAATTTGCCCTCCACTCAACTCTCCTCTGGGGTATGGCTGCCCAGCCATTATCCTCTATTTGAAATTTCTCCTAAATGGACCACTTGGTTTGTCTTTATTGAATCTAGTCTTTCCTTGTAAGAACACCTGGAAGGAGTCATATCTATAGGCATTTATACTGTTCATCTCCATGCTAACTAAGCAACTTTCAACCTCAGTGACATTTGTATCCATCCTTGAACTACTCTCTCTCAGACTCCTGCAACGAGTGAGACTGTCAGGCAAGACCACCTCAGCATACACCCACCTTGGTCCTCTGTCCTAGCCACCTGGGATTTTCTTGTTCTTGGAGGGTTTACATACCTCTTTGGTAACCCAGGCCCTGAGCACTTACTGATGTTGAGACCATCTCTGGCCTTCCTGCTGTCTCCTTTTCCTTTGGAGAAATCTCTCCAGACCATTCCATATCCCCAAAGTTCTCCCACTGCCCTGGAAGCATCTGATTGGCTTATCCCACATGACATTCACTTTGACTCTTCTGAAGAGCAGCTCCCACACTCTCATTGTAAATCTGCAAGGGCTTGGCCTGTCAGGCCTCCTTCCAAACCCACATGGCTCTCCAGCCTCCTTTACACTTCTCCCCCTACCCATGCCTTATTTCTCTTCATTTCCCAGCAGTGTAGAAGCACCCTTTGATTTGCAGAGCCAATTTTCTCTCCTGTAATTCTTCACTGCCCTGTGAATTGGCTTTTCACTGATACATTTCTGCTCAGTTTGGAGAGGATTAAGAAATTACTTTCACTGTATCGGTCCTATTTCTGGCTTCTGCCTGTTATCTGTGATTATAGAACAGCAGCAATGGAGACAGAGTTTTGTTTACAGACAGATGGATTGCAACCCTAGTGCATCCCCTCTCCGCACCAGTCTCTCATCAGTTGTGCAAGCAGATAAAGCAATGAGTTTCTGTTATTTCTCCTCTGTCACCAAAGACAGCTAAGGAATTTTCTCTCAATACTATTATCTCTTCCCTTCCTTTCAATGGGAACTTTCTAAACTGAACATTAATCTGGCAGGTTTAGTGGTTTCAGCGAGTGTGTTCACACAGCAAGGAGGGAAGTCTACATCTCGCTCTTTTAAGCATGAAGGGCATGGCTCTGTGGGTAGACTCTAGAGGAAAGGCAGAGCCCCACACCTCCAAGCTACAGCATGGGAAGGCAGTCAGGACAAACCACCACTGCACTGGCTCAAAGGCCAAGAATAGCCCCAGCTTTAAGAACACTTTACAGGAGCTAGTTCCACTTTACAGGGGTCCACTGTATGGTGGCCTGGGGCAGGATAGGTGTGTACTGGGGACATGAGGGAAGGTTCCAGGGTTATCCTGTGCCTCAACTATTCCGTCCCCCTACAACAGTCCATAAGTAGGGCCCTACCAACTTCATGACCCCAAAGTCTGGTCTTTTGTGTCCGTTTACCCCATACCATAGGGTAAAAGTCACTGTTCTTCAAGCTGGAGGTCCTGACCCAAGAGCAGTTTGCAAGGTTAGTGTAGTGTGAGCTGCCTGGCCAGGTGCCCGCACTCCCGCCCCCAGCAGTGAGGTAAGGCTGGCATGGTATGGGGTGTTGCCACCCTTACTGCTACATTGCTGCTGGGAGTGGTTATGCTGATCTCAGAGTTGAATACACGGCCTGCAGCTGCCACCAGCTCTGACATAAGGGTAAACTACAATAATTCCCCTAACAATAGCCTTGCACACTCTCTTGGGTCAGGACCCCCCATTTGAGAAATGCTGGATGGGCAGCCTGTTTTTCCCCCACTGCAAAGTTAGCTCAGACGTACTCTAGACTTGATGGTATGTTTGCTCTTTCTGAGGACATGCCCCGTGGCTGCACGGACTTTGAAACTGGAGTCCTAGGAATGTCACTAACACCTTTGCCAAGGACCAGGATGAGAGCTGCACCGTAGTAGCTCCATTCTCTTCTCTACAGAACCCAGAAGATAGCAGGGGACAACTGTGCACCTGCAATATTTCCTGTGGGGTGCAGAATTCTGTCGTCACTCTACTGCTCACCATGTGTGCGAGATGAGATGAGGATGACCCAGTTCTGTGTGGCTATTGCATAAGATTAGGACAGGGCAAGACAGAATTTCTCCCTGAATATCCAAGATTAGGCCTTGGATGAGAAGGAATTGTCAAACGCAAGCTCAAAAAAACAGAATGCCCATACGCTAAGGATGGAGTCTCAGGGTAGAATAGCGTCCTTGAGCTTTGTGTTACTTAGGTTCATAACTGGAAATCTTTTGGAGACTGAGCTGCTGCTGCTGCTGAAGCCAGAGACAGTAACAGTGGCTAAGACTGCTGCTCTCCCCGTGCACCATTTAGTCTTGGCTAAGAGGATGGAAGCCCGGGAAGCTCATTACACCTGTTTTGGGATAGCACCCACTTCCTTCTAATTTCTGTGCAGAGTCAGTATTGTTATCGACCTATGCAGCTTTAAAGAGTCTGAACTCCATTGTCCTCAGCGGCCTGCCTCTCTGAGCGTTGTACCTCTCTAGTGAGGTTAACTGGGATGATCAAGTAGTAGACAGTCCCATCTGCATACAGCCAGAGGGAACTGATTCTCAGGGAGGGCCTTACTGAGACTCTAGAATTTACCCTGCTGTCTCTGCCCATTGGTCCAAAAGAGCCTGCATTTGTTAAGCTGGGGAAGAGGATTGTAATGGTGGAGAGAAGTGTGTGAAGGGTCACAGTGCCAGTATCAGATCATTAAAAACAAAGACATTCAGAAACCTGGGGAGGAGGTGGGAAAGGAGCTGGATGTGACCCTGGCCAAATGAGTGGTAAAAGCAGAGACAGGAATTTTGTTGACAGCTCTGAACCAACTGGGGGGGGGGGGGGTGGGAGGGGGGGAGAATCATTAAAAAACCACAGCAGAAGATCAATATCAGCACCCCACCCCCTGTTCAGAAAATGAGACCCACAGATAAAGCTGAAGATGATGGCAGGTTGCCACGGTAATGTGCATTTTGTCTCACTGTTTCCATGGCAACTGAAAGATATACCATTCTGTTCCCCTGAAGGATGCCAAAGGTAAATGAGCACTGATTAAAACAAGGGCAGAAAGACCAAGGCCAGAAACTCTTTATCACTCCAGCAGGAAATATTAAAAACAAACAACTTCCACTCCTCCCACAGATGCACAAATTATCTGAAGGGCTGAGGCCGGAGGCACTACACGCAGACTGCTCCCTTGAGCAAGAAATAACAGCACCACATATTGCTCCAGAAGGTTGCTATGTCCACTCCCAGTGGGGAACTTGCCTTAACACATTTCCCTCCATGACTGCATGTGTCCCATGGGGAAACTCTCAGCAGCTTTGAACAGTCTCCAATTAGCTTCATTGACATCTATGATCCCAAACCAAATGCAATCTATCAGACCTCATCTACAGAGTTCTATCCCCTAACCTCAGCTACACACAAACTCAGCCTTGCTCTAATCCAAATGCCAACCAAAGCAGATGCCTCCCCTTAAACCCCAAACTCAGTCCTACATCTGATCCCATATCCAGTAACTCAGGCCCAGATTAGGCACCTAATTCCCATTAGGAACATAACGCTCACTGAAGTTCAATATATTTTAGGATCTGGGTCTCGGTCCAATCAAACTAGACTCCCCTCAATATATTAGCATGTTGTGTGAGAGAAAAATCTGAGGGAGTTAGGCCAAATAAAGGACTTTTCCATTTAGCTCTAAAGCTGTTAGGTCCATGGTCACATATTACTTGCAGAGGCGAGTTCCACTGTCTGCTCCAATGAAAGTTCTGTCTTCTGGGCTCATGAGTCTCCATATGCTGTCTGATAGTGAACCAGCGTAAGGGGAGTTGATGTTTGCAGATGCAGATCTCTGAAGCAAGTAGGGCCAATTTCATAGCTGGAGCAGAGTATCAGGACACAGACCTTACAGTGACACTGTACGCAAAGAAGTGAAAAGAACAGAGCAGCGACACGTCTGCCATAATCTGTTGCCAGGCAGACGTGCTGCTCTGTTTGTGTGGCTTCATTGCTAGATATGAGTTATATGATTGAGCCTGAAGATCAAGAATACATAGCTCACTATGGCCAGGTCTGCATCTTCTGGCCAGTCACTGACAGAAGTGGGCATCTTTTGCCACTATGACTGTTTTGGATTCTTTGCTACTATTAGACACAACACACCTGAAGGCCAACTTCATTTGAAAGCTGATGCCCTTGACAGCAGGCGATGTGATACAGGAGGCAAGTTCACTGAAGCATTTTCCTCTTCTTACCAACATCACCTCAGTTTCACGTGGGTTCAGCTTCACCAAAGGTTTCAGGCAGGCAGAGAAAGGGCTGAGAAATGGCACTGCTTGCGTTTGATGGAAAGCAGAGAGAGAATTGGTATTGTTGGCAACCCGCTGGGTCTTGCAGCCTTTGGACAGTTGCTGAGATAAGGTGAGCTGCGGTAGCTCTTGAATAACACAAGTTGAGGATCGACCTTTGTAGGACTCCCATAAGAACATAAGAAAGGCCGTACTGGGTCAGACCAGAGGTCCATCTAGCCCAGTATCTGTCTACCGACAGTGGCCAGTGCCCAGGTGCCCCAGAGGGAGTGAACCTAACAGGCAATGATCAAGTGATCACTCTCCTGCCATCCGTCTCCATCCTCTGATAAACAGAGGCTAGGGACACCATTCTTAACCCCTTTCTGGCTAATAGCCATTTATGGACTTAGCCACCATGAACTTATCCAGTTCCCTTTTAAATATTGTTATAGTCCCAGCCTTCACAACCTCCTCAGGTAAGGAGTTCCACAAGTTGACTGTGCGTTGTGTGAAGAAGAACTTCCTTTTATTTGTTTTGAACCTGCTACCTATCAGTTTCATTTGGTGACCCCTGGTTCTTGTATTATGGGAGTATTTAAACAACTTTTCCTTGTCCACTTTTTCCACATCAGTCATAATTTTATATACTTCTATCATGTCCCCCCTCAGTCTCCTCTTTTCCAAGCTGAAGAGGCCCAGCCTTTTCAATCGTTCCTCATACGAGGCACTCTCCAAACCCCTAATCATTTTAGTTGCCCTTTTCTGAACCTTTTCTAGTGCTAGAATATCTTTTTTGAGATGAGGAGACCACATCTGTACACAGTATTCGAGATGTGGGCGTACCATGGATTTATATAAGGGCAATAATACATTTGCAGTCTTATTTTCTATCCCCTTTTTAATAATCCCTAACATCCTGTTTGCTTTTTTGACTGCCTCCACACACTGTATGGACATCTTCAGAGAACTATCCACAATGACTCCAAGATCTTTTTCTTGACTCGTTGTAGCCAAATTAGCCCCCGTCATATTATAGGTATAGTTGGGGTTATTTTTTCCAATGTGCATTACTTTACACTTATCCACATTAAATTTCATTTGCCATTTGGATGCCCAATCACTTAGTTTTGTGAGATCTTTTTGAAGTTCTTCACAATCTGCTTTGGTCTTGACTATCTTGAGTAGTTTAGTATCGTCTGCAAACTTAGCTACCTCACTATTTACCCCTTTCTCCAGATCATTTATGAATAAATTGAATAGGACTGGTCCTAGGACCGACCCTTGGGGAACACCACTAGCTACCCTTTTCCAATCTGAGAATTTACCATTTACTCCTACCCTTTGTTCCCTGTCTTTTAACCAGTTCTCAATCCATGAAAGGACCTTCCCTTTTATCCCATGACAACTTAACTTACATAACAGCCTTTGGTGAGGGACCTTGTCAAATGCTTTCTGGAAATCTAAGTACACAATGTCCACTGGATCCCCCCTGTCCACATGTTTGTTAACCCCTTCAAAGAACTCTAATAGATTAGTAAGACACGATTTCCCCTTACAGAAACCATGTTGGCTATTGCTCAACAGTTTATGTTTTTCTATGTGACTGACAATTTTATTCTTACTATTGTTTCAACTAATTTGCCCGGTACCGACGTTAGACTTACCGGTCTGTAATTGCTGGGATCCCCTCTAGGGCCCTTTTTAAATATTGGCGTTACATTAGCCGACTTCCAGTCTTTGGGTACCGAAGCCATTTTAAGGGACAGGTTACAAATCTTAGTTAACAGTTCCGCGACTTCACATTTGAGTTCTTTCAGAACTCTTGGGTGAATGCCATCTGGTCCCGGTGACTTGTTAATGTTGAGTTTATCAATTAATTCCAAAACTTCCTCTAGTGACACTTCAATCTGTGACAGTTCCTCAGATCTGTCACCTACAAAAGACGGCTCAGGTTTGGGAATCTCACTAACATCTTCAGCCGTAAAAACCGAAGCAAAGAATCCATTTAGTTTCTCTGCAATGACTCTATCATCTTTAAGCGCTCCTTTTGTATTATCATCATCAAGGGGCCCGACTGGTTGTTTGGCAGGCTTCCTGCTTCTGATATACTTAAAAAACAATTTGTTATTACCTTTGGAGTTTTTGGCTAGCCGTTCTTCAAACTCCTCTTTGGCTCTTCTTATTACACTCTTGCACTTAAGCTGGCACTGTTTGTGCACCTTTCTGTTTGCCTCACTAGGATTTGACTTCCACTTTTTAAAGGAAGTCTTTTTACCTCTCAGTGCTTCTTTTACATGGTTGGTGAGCCATGGTGGCTCTTTTTTGGTTTTTTTACAGTGTTTCTTAATTTGGGGTATACAGTGAAGTTGGGCCTCTATTATGGTGTCTTTAAAAAGCGCCCATGCAGTTTTCAGAGATTTCACTTTAGTCACTCTACCTTTTAGCTTTTGTTTAACTATCCCCCTCATTTTTGTATAGTTCCCCCTTTTGAAATTAAATGCCACAGTGTTGGGCTGTTGAGGTGTTCTTTCCCCCACAGGGATGGTGAATGCTATTGTATTATGGTCACTAGTTCCAAGCGGTCCTGCTACAGTTACCTTTCGGACCAGCTCCTGCGCTCCACTCAGGATTAAATCTAGAGTTGCCTCTCCCCTTGTGGGTTCCCATACCAGCTGCTCCATGAAGCAGTCATTCAAAGTATTCCAGGCGATGGCTCTGGAAGTGGAGGGAGAGTTGGCCATGATGACTCATTGGGTTGGACCTCAGAGGAAGGAGGAAGAACCTGAGCCATTTCAAGGCATGTCCATTCACCCCTGCAGCTTCTTGGAAGTGGGAGAGGAGTATTTTATGATTACAGAGAGACCCAGCAAGATGGTGTGATGCAATTCCCTCATTTATGGGAATGGAAAGTTCTTCCACCATAGCAACAGGTTACACTTGAAGCATAATGGAGAGATTTAGGATACTGACAGCTGACACTTGGAACTGGCTTGACGGTCTCACAAACAGACCAATGGCAGAGACAAAAGTAAACGATATATCTACTGTGTCCATTAAATTTGCTCTCAACAAGAGTGCCAACAATCTCTTTCTAGCCAAAGTTAGGGCTTCTTTTCCAGCCTCCTCCCCAATAATTTAGCTGTCCGTGATACTTTTGATCATACCCTGCCTTGAAATTTTATCTCAGCTTGGCTTCCATAATTATCCTTTTTTTGGTTCTCCAGCTTCTATGCTTATTCCTTCTTTGCCTCTTGAGGAAGTGGGTGGAATAAAGTATTCCTTCTAGGAATGGGAGGCAAAGAAACATGTTCCTTCAATCTCTCATTCTCCTTGAGCCCCCCCCCAAAGGTCTGTCCTGGCCCCTCTTCCATAATCTTGATACACAGCACTTCAGTCACCATATTTATGCCCATGACACAGATGTACTTTCCAATTTCTGACATGTCTCTCACCATCCAATCTTTTCCTGGATGTATCATGTTAACAATGGGCAACACTGAACTCCTGATCTAGCCTCTCCATCCTGACCACCCTCCAGAACTATGAGCTGAATCATCTGCCCTTTTCCCTGGGGCTGCAACCAGGATGTCATCTTTGTCCCAAAGATTTAAATGGTGTCCATATCTTGCACTTCTTGCTCCACAGGATCGAAGATCAATCTTTTTCTGTCTATGCAGCGAAGACTCAATCATTCCATCTTCATTTAGTTTCATTAATGCAACTTCTTCCTCTCTGGCTTTCCAGAAATCCATATTATCCACTTCCTGTCCATTCAAACAGTTACTAGAAACATTTTCCTGGCCTATGGTAGTAGCTCTATGCCACTCTCCCTTGCAGTTTCCTGCACAGATTGTGTGGCTGAAGGATCTCTGAACTCCAGAACACCCTCTTTGGGCAACAGACAACCAGATTGCTCTAATTTACACCAGAAGCTGTATTGGTCTTCCGCCAGTCCCAGATCTAGGAAGCTGCAATGCCATGTTAACCCCCTTCCTAGGTCCTGAGACAAGCACAGCCCAGCCAGAACCAAAATTCATACCCAAAGTCTCCGTACCCTCATTTCAACAATCTGACTCCCAAAGAGTAAGGGTGCCACCTAGTGAAATTACTGAGATATTGCGAACATTGCAGGTGAAGAAAGTTGCATATTGGGTTTTCCATACACTTGTGCGTGTCTACAGGTGGCACACAGAAAATGTTCTTTAAGTTCCTCAGGAGGCAGCTTCTGCAAGAGAGGGAAAAGTGGTCTGTGTAGGGACAATGTTTTCTTATGCTGCTGCATTGAAAAGAAAATGAGCAAAGAGATGGTGAGGAGAAAGGGAACAGAAGTAGTACATTTGGTTAAAATTCCATATGATAAGCTGATTAACACAATGTAAAAGCTGTATAGTTAAAAGAACATCTTAAAATCCAGTCTATTTAGGAAAAAGATTACGCCTATATACACCATCACAGAGCCCCCTGCCATTTTTATCATCTTACAATCACTCAGACCTAGTTTTTCCACATAAGATTAAATTAGGCACTGAAAGGGATTTGACCAAGTTCAAACAATACTGGAATCTATTTCTTGGCTCAGAAACAATGCTTTCCAGCCACCTCACTGTGGCTTAGTTACCCTACCTATAGAACAGAGTTAATAATGCTTTGCACATACTCAAGGCTTTAGATTTTACACTTGAAGTGCATAAGATTGGAAACATTTTGTCTGAGATGCACTGTCATTTGGTGGATAAAACATGGGTATAGCACAGAGATAAACATACTCTTCCCAGCTGTGCTGTAAGCTTAAACATTGGAGTGTAGGCAAGTCTGTTCTGTGCCACTGCTACCCCATCTATAAAATGGTTCAATGTTAGTCCCACTTCTACCAGGCAAATGAGACTTAATAAAACAAGATTTGTCAATTTCAAAAAATGATTCAAGCCAGTCATGGAAGAGGTACAAGCAAAACTCTATGCATGTTCCCCAAAGCCAATGTAGCACCAGATCCAGATTCAAAATATTTGGAGCAGGGTGGGGAGAAAGATCACAGCAGGTTTAGGAGCAACCACTAGAGATGGCTACACAGGGAACTCAGCAGTGCATACATGCACAAACCCTTCTTAAATAAGCATAAGTCGCATGCTGTTTCCTTCCGACCAATGCTATGCTTCCCATTCCATGGGAAACTGACACTTAAATCCCACATGATTTGGCTGAGAGACTGTTAAAGTAGGATTTAAAAAAAACAGGAAAAGCTTAAGTTCCCCATCTCCATTCTCACTCAAAAACAGATGAATCGTTTTGGCTCAAATTTACCAAACATTCACCTGTAGGCAGAGAATAAACATGGAAAAATTCAGCTAAGAGATGAGAGTTCCACAAAGGGAGAGTAACTGAAAATGAAATTACATTGGAAACCGCCCAGGCCACCCTTCCTACAGCATAGCAATGGTTTGGCGCTGCCCATAAAGGGAATGAGAGATTTGTTTCTCTCCTAAAAGCGAAAACAAAAAGTGAAGATAGATTAGATTACAAAGCAAAAATTAGGAAAATGCTTTAGTGATTAAATCGGAGTGATACGCAGGACAGGATACAAGGGCTCCCAGATGCAGCCACAGGCTCTCCAATCTACCATGCAACTTAGACCCTTCTGGCAAAAAAAGAAAGTTTCAAAAACCCATTTACTTGTTCATATCACTTTTTAAACTGAGTCAGGCTGACAAGCAAATCAAATTGCCTTAAAAAACACTTTAATCTTTCCCCTACACACACCCCTTTGCTTCATCTATACGCATGAAGTAAAACAGTCTCCCCCCAGCTGTTGGCTGCTCTCTGTGGGCAGGTAGGTCACAGGAGCAGTGGGGGAGCAGTTGTTGTTGAAGATCATCAAGAATAAGATTAGTAGAACAAATTTTCTGGGAAGACTCACAGGTAGCAGGAAAGGGCAGACACTCCAGGAGTCTCCATAGAGAGACCTGCATTCTAACCACATTTTAAAAAGCACAGAAATATAAACAATGAAAACATTTTTTAAAAAAAAATAATTTCAAATGCACATATACAGGCATCTCCTGATTAGACAGGCAGTTCCACATGCGGGGTGGGTTAGGGAGATCAGGGCAGCTCATTATGCTCAGCAGTTCCTGGAAATTCATAGAGGACAGAAGATGCTCTTGTGTGGCGTTTCAAGCCTATTTCAAACTCTTGGAGGGAAATCCTGATAGATCTTGGCTGCAGGCTCAGTTGAGACAGGCAGATGGGGACATTTGCAGTAATTGTATAACAGTGTGAATAGGAAACCTGGGAAAGCTGAGAAAATAGCAAAATGAGAACCCCTTAGAGATGATCCGGAAGACAGTCTCTGGCCCAGTGTCCACTCAAGCAACACTCATAGAGGAGTCCACTTAAAATTTGATGGAGAAGGACGTTCCACATGAGCAGCCCCGTTCAGCCTGTGGATTGCTCAAGACTTGGAACGAGTTGCGAATCAGCTCCTGGCTGAAATCCACCATTGCACCTTTCACAAAGGCTAGACTGTCCACATCCACAACCACACGAGCACCATCTTGTTCAAACACCCTAGGAAAGAAGCATATGTGGCTCGTTACAACCCTGCAGATATAAAAGGGAAAGGCACATTTCCTGCAATGTAAAGAACATGCTGTGATTGCTTCCATCCCCTCACTGTGCTGTGAACACCCATTTCCTCCCTTCAACACACAGCATCATCACACACCCCCTACTCATCACCGTGGTCCACAACCATCCCTCCCGTCTCTCTGACCACAACTGTCCCTCCCATCTCTCTCTCTCTCACACACACTTTATCCTTTCTCCTTGCCTGTCATCAGGATTGATAACTGTGTCCAAGGAAAACTTGTACTGGAATCCAGAGCAGCCACCTCCCTCCACCTGCAGCCTGAGAAACTCAGACCCTTCTATAATCTCCAGCAGCCTCTGCAAAGCAAAAAAAAAAAAAAAAAGTGTATTAAAAGATTTATAATATTCACATGCAAGATGTCAGCATCTGCCTCAAAACCCATATCAAGCCTGCAAGATTCCTCAACAGAATGATAAAAGCCAGGATTGGAGTAGTTGGGAAGGGGTACCCATATGTCCTTGGGGAGGCAAGTCATAAACAGCTGGGCCTGCAGCACACCTCTGTCCACCACAACCACAGGTGAGGAATCCCTCATGCAGCTTGTTTAAGGGATGAAGCAGAAATCACTTATTTCCCAAGATTCAGCTAACATTTAATCTGCAAATGCCTCAAAGGGGACTGTGTGTCTGAAGGGGGGAGTCATTCAACCTTTTGATAAACTTTAGGTTAAGGAATTATAAGTAGCAAGATATTACAAGTATTGTAGTGGCAGGGAATTTCATGCTTAGTGCATGCCAGGCACTGCAATGAACTTCTCAATGACGCACAGACATAATGACAACACCATGATCACCTCTGAGAGAGCGCCATACCTTCACACAGCTGTTGGTGAGGTAGATCTGTCCCTCGTGAGAGTCACACACTGTCTGCCCTGGTTTAGAAGAGGATGAGGTCGACTGCACCCTGATATTTGGTACACAGACTCCATTCTGAGAAGAACAGGGGGGTGATCTCACTAGGCGCAGCAAAATAGGGGAAAAGCTGCTGTGAAAAGATGGGGATGGAAAGAGTCAGCAATGCAGCTGAATAGTACAGAGGCTACTAATGCAGCCCCAGAAAGGAGATTTTTTGGAAAGGAGGTGGGGAAAAGAGGGCAGGAAAAAAATAGAGCTAGATGGCAAGTGTCAAAGGAGAAAATGAATGCCTAATCCACACTGCTTCAGTGTACATGGGAGCACAGAGCAATTACAGAAACAGCAAGGAGGGGGTTAGTCTAGGATCAGGTACGCACAGCGCCAGACCAGATGTTTCAAAGGCAGGTCCAAAGAACCCTCTGCGCTGGGCTAACCCACCCAGCCCAGCGCCAGCGGAGGGAGCCGCAGCCGGGCAGCGTGGGGCCAAGGCGGCGCCCCCCACACGCTCCAGGAGCGGAGCGGGGCCCCGGGCCCATGTCCCAGATCCGCCCGAGCCAGCGCCCAGCCGTACGGAGCCCGGAACCCGGCCGCAGCGCTACCTGCTCCTACAGCCGGGCCACAGCCTCCGCACACAGCTCACCAGCGCCGCCATCTTGTGCCGGGGGCAGCTCGTAGCGCGTGCCCCGCCGCTATTGGTGAGGAGTCCACGGAGCCCCCGCCTCTTCCGGCGGCCCGCGTGACGTGTGCCTAGCGTGGGGGCTACCGAGGCGGAAGTGCCTGGTGGAGGCGTGTGCGTGCCTCAGAGTAGCGAAGTGGTTTAGGAACCGGTGTTTGGTTGCTAAGCAACAAACTGGCTGTGATGGCGTCACGTCATCCCCGCCAGAGCCTGCCCTGCCCCCTCCGCTCCCACGTGCCTGGTGGCGTGGAGGTCCGCTCTGTCCTTCAAGCACCGCCCCGACAGGCCAGGCCCAGGGCTGATGGGAACCAGTCTGGGCAGGTTCCAAAGGGGAAGCTGTGGTAGTCTAGGTTAGATCAGCCAAAAGACTGGAACATGACTCTTAGTTTAGCATATAAATTAGCTTTTAGTTAATCACAGTAAACTCCTTGACTTTTTGTCAATCTTTGGATGTATATTATTTTGACTTATAATCACTTAAAATCTTACTGTAGTCAAACTTGTTTTATCTGAAGCGGTGCAAGTGGATTGGCTGTGTGCGGAGACCTCACTTAGAATGACAGAGCTGGTGCCTATCAATATCTCTGACAAATTGATAAAAAAGTGTAAAAGAGCTTGCGGAGTGCAGTGGGCAGCACTGAACCCTGAAAGATGGAGGTTCTCACAGTTGCCTGTGGGACTGGGTGTGTTTGCTCAGGGTCTCTATCCCGTGAGTAGTTGCCTGGAGCAGTCATCCACTGTATGAGGGACCAGTTACATGCAAGAGGCTGGGCATCAGCTTACTAAGAAGTGAGGGTTCACCCAGCAAAGCGGTGTAAGTCGGGCCCCAGGAGTGGAGAATTGGAGTGATGCAGTTGCGCACCAATGCAGGTTGCAGGAGAGGAACCACAAAGGCCTACAGCTGCCTGTCATGTGTTATGTTCTACAAGGGTTTTTTCAACTGGCCAAACGGTGAACCTGGCTTCCCGGATGAAAGAGGGCCACTAGCAGAAACAGGAGCATCTGCTCTTGGTTTATTTATACCATCTCAAACCTGGTGATACATACTTGTCTGTTCAGTTTACTTTTCCTTATCCTTGGATTAACTATAAAATTACTAAGGAATTATTAAAGTATAAGAGACAAGCTCTTAGAGGAAATCAGGATGCTAATCTAGTTAGCAGCAGCATATTTATGAATCCCCAAACCAGGGATAAAGTACATCTTAATTAAATAAAAGTGTTTCTTTTTATTTTTGTTGCTATTATTTAATCAGCATCTCTCATTGCTCCTGTAGACTGCAGCCAGAGATGGGGTCCCTTCCCTTTAAACACTGCATCACCTTCAGTTTGTTATTCTCTGCAGTGTGTTTTGGATTGACCTCCATGTGCTGGATTACCTTGATGCATGACATCATGTTACACTAAATAGGTATTTGGCAAACTACTTACAGGATTGGGGCCTAACTGATTGTTGATACAGAGGAAGCATTACAAAAAGGAGTCCTGTAGCATTTTTAAAGACCAACAAATTTATTTATCACATAAGCTTTTGTGGGCACAATCCCACTTCATCAGATACATGAAAACTGACACACGGAGGGAGCAAAAACAAGGGTGACCCAAGCTCTTTTATTGCTTGTGTTTTTTTAATATCAGTAATGGCATAAATGTGACAACATGACTTCTGTTTCTATATGTTGCCCAGATTGTAGATCCCCTTGCAACCTGAGCATAAGGTATGATATAGGCCTACAAAGAAGCAAGAGTGAGCCAGCTGGGCTCCTTTACAACTAATTTCATTAATACTTTATTAGCAAGACAAGCTAGACAGATGTCATTTGGGTGTGAACATAGTACTAGCAGGGATTCTAGCATGTGCTGGCATACCTGGCGATGAAATGGCAGAGAAGAATGCAAAACATGCTTTAAAAATGGAGAAATTGATATAAAGATTCTATTGAGTAAGCAGGAATTTGAAAGTGTATTGTATGCCAAGAACTGTGGACCAAGGAGAAAAGATGATATGAAGTATATCCCACAACAGAGGATAATATGCTACTCCAAACTTATGAAAGGATCAGTGAAGTAGTCATATTTAGGCCATCAACTGATGGCTGTTGTTTGAATAATAATTTATATTTACTGAACAGACATAAAGATGGGTTATGTAACATAAGTAAGATTTAAAAAAAAACCCCACAATCATTTGATATGGAACTGCAGGAGTGTTCCTCAAGAAAGCAAGCCTTTTTATGAAAAATGTATATGTTTTCCAGGTGACAGAATATACTATGAGGGGTTAGTGAGAGCATTGGGGAAAGAGGGTAATGTTAAAAAAGTTTGTTTTTAAGGCTACAGTGTAGCATAAGAGAGTGTAATGGCATGAATGTATGAGGAATATAGTAAGTTACGTTATGGACTCAGCTGAGTCTGTGTTACCGCACAACATAAGAGGAAGATATTGTCCAAATGTATAAGAACTAGACCCCTCAGATATCTATTAGAGGTAAGTATGACTACGTTTGTGCTGTGTTTGGTCCCCTCGCTCAGTGTTTCTCAATCTTTAGTGGGCCAGGGAACACCTAAAGGTATTCATTACTTTAGGTGAAACACCTGATGACAACATTCTCGAAAAAGCTGGTAACAGTGGCAGGAGATTTTAAATGCCCCAGTTCCAGCAGAGCTTCCAGGTATGCGTCAACATCTGCTGCCCTGTGCCTGAAAGCTTTGCTGCAGCTGGGGTGTTAAATTGCTCCTTCCCCCTCCCTCCCAATGGGAAGGGATTGGGTTGGGTATTGGAACACCTGTACTACGTCTGAGGAGCACCATTGTACCATAGGATACTGGTTGAGAAACACTGTCCTAGCTTAGGGTCCAAAGGGGTAGCCCTGTTAGTCTATTGCAGAAAAACAACAGAGTCCTGTAGCATTTTTAAAGACTAACAGATTTATTTATCGCATGAGCTTTCGTGGGAGAAAATCCCACTTCGTCAGATGCTTTGAAGCAGGATTTGAAGTGGGATTTTCTCCCACGAAAGCTGATGCGATAAATAAATCTGTTAGTCTTTAAAAGTGCTACAGGACTCTGTTGTTTTTTTACTGTCCTAGCTTGTTATTCATGGCCATTCCTAGGCTAGTAGGTAAGCAGTGTACTTCTGCCTCTCTCCCATGTAGCGTCATGCACAGGATTTCCCCCTCATGGCTTTTCTTTTAATTTTCTTTTAAAGTTTTTTTTACTATCCTTAATAATGACATCTATTTTTACACTCCCTTGTATTTCAGACACTGGAGCAGACAGTGTTTCTGTCCTCTATTCTTCTTTATCACCTTAAAGATTGTTTGCTCAGTTCGGTTTTCTGGGTTTGGCCAGTGTTTTGTGTTTCCTTCCCTAGTCTGTTTGCTAGTTCCTTATTTGATGAATATCTGCATTAGCTCTGCTCAGTTTGCTGCAGAGACATAATCTGCTAACATGAGCTATATGAGGATTTAGTGTAGTCTAGTTGTTTTAATTTGCTAATAAAACACTTTGAGCCTATTTCAGCTTTGGGAGCAGTTTGCTCTAATGATTTTGAAACTGGTGGTAATAAGGCCTAAGGAGTGAATATCTATGTAATTTAGGGCTCATGCTTTCATTTGGATTTTGAGTCTAGGGCTTTGCGATAGGAGCATTTGCTGTCCTAGCTGACATGGTACCAGAACTTGACAGTTCTTTTCTGGACACTGATTAGGATGCGGAAGATGACCCAGTTCTGCTCTGTGATGGATTGTTTCTGCTGGAGTTCCTGCTTACATGTCTGTGTTGGTCTACTCAATTGTGAATAAAAGGTTGTTACAGGGATTTTGTTTCACTAGATGCAACTGGCTGTTGAACCCTGGACCCTGCTCTCATATACAATAATTGGTTGGTATACCACTGAACAACTCTAGCAGTAGTCTTACTGAGGGTATCCAGTGACTTCCTTATTCCACCAAATTCTTTCATTCAGTGCTTTTATAAACAGTCTTTTGTTCCCAGCTGTATTTAGGAGACCTATGCATAGATAAACTAGGATGTGTTCACTCTCCATGCCTGCAGTAGAACACTAAACTGTTTGGGTTATTTTGAGGCTTTCTGAAATGTATTTCTGAAGCTTTTTTTCAGAGTTGACCTGCAGGGCACCTGTGTTGCAGTAGCTTTCAGAAGGTGTGAATTATTATTTTTTTTAATTTTATGTGATGCCTTGATAACAATTCTATTTTGTAGCATTTGCAAGGTCCAATCCTGGTACCAGATTAAAGAACTCTTTTTATCTCAACGTCTACGAAATAAGCACATTTTTTTCCTGTTCTTTATTATTACCATGTTTATGAATGAGCATCTACTGGACCAAAGATGTGTTTGGCGGGCAGTTCCTCAGGGAGCAGTGAGTCCCATTTAACTTTCATGGAGTATATTGCTGAAGGCGACATGTCTATCTTGTTTTATTGAGGCTGCTACAGAATAGTTTGGGGATATCGCTCCTAGTACAGAGGCCTCTATAGCTGTTTAGTCAAGAGTACCTCTGCCCAAAACTCCAGTATAGGCAGGCTTTGACTCTGGAGCACACAGACTGGAAGTGGATAGAAGGAAATCCTGAGGTCCTGGAGGAAAGAACTCAGGTGTTAAAAATTTCTGGATATCTGGTTTCAGAGGACAAGCCACCTGCTTAGCATTTATTTTGGAGAGGGTTATAGTAGGCACTAAGGGATCTTTGTTTACTTGAGACTGTAGAGTGAACTACTTATGAATGTCCCAGAAAAATTCCCCTATTATTGTAAAAGAAAAACCATGTTTCTTGACGCAATGGAACTGTTGAAAAATCATGGCTGCTGGAGAGAGTCTTCCAGAGTGGCACTAACTATTGGAGTCTCCGCATCTGGAGGTTCTTGTCCGGGGGAGAGATACTCAGATCATCTGTAAAAGCAGGGATTTACCTCTGAGCGACTTGGCAGTATCCTTAACTTGACTGGGGAGGATACTGGGACAGAGGTCTGAAAAGGGAAGGACTGAGACTGCCTCATCCTGTCTCCTGCCACATTCCTGCCTCAAGGCATATGAGCACTGGTTTCTTTGATCTGTTAATGGCATGACCTAACAAGAGCTAAATATTTCCTACAGCATAGAATTAGTGCAGAGTGGCTTTTAATCTAGTTTGAGGTACCAGATTGACTCAAACAGCCTTTTAAACTTTATCAGGCAGCAGGTGAAAATGTATCTAGCATTAGCACTTTTTTTAGCCACCTTCATGTTTCCAGTATCCACGGAGTAAATTGGGAGTCCATCGTTCCGTGTTATTGGAGGATTCTGAAGCAGAAGTGGCTCATGTTGTGGCTGCTGCAGGTCAAAGAGTGCAACTACCCTACAGAAATAATACTTAGCACATGTCCAATATGTTGAAATCTCTTTTACAAAGTCTGACTAATGACTGAGGCTCCACGTCAGCCTGTTGATGCTGCTCACTCATCCCAATACTTACTGGAGTTAAATTCCAAAGGGGTAGCCGTGTTAGTCTATTGTAGAAAGACAACAGAGTCTTGTGGCACTTTTAAAGACTAACAGATTTATTAATCGCATGAGCTTTCGTGGGAGAAAATCCCACTTCGTCAGACGCTTTGAAGATGGGAAAGTTACAGAGTGGGAGGAAATTAAATGCAGGGGAGTGTATGACATAGCATCAGGTCAGGCTGTAACAGCAAATCAAAGTAAGTGTTAGCACATAGAGGAGGAGGGAGGTCAATTCACTTGATGTAATGCGAGAAAAATCCATAGTCCCTGTTTAACCCCAAGGCAACTGAGTCAAATTTGCATATAAGTTCGAGTTCTGCAGACTCTCTTTGAAGCTGTGATTTGTTATTCATCTGTGTCAACACAGCTATTAACAAGTCGTTAAGGGAGTGAGCAGGGAGGTTGAAGTGTTCTCCTACAGGTTTTGCAGTATTGCAGTTTCTGATGTCAGATTTGTGTCCACTGATTCTTTGGCGCAGAGACTGTCCTGTCTGTCCAATATATAAGGCAGAGGGGCATTTCCGGCACATGATGGCATAAATCACATTGGTGGATGAGCAGGTGAACGAACCCTTGATGGAGTAGGTGGCATGATTAGGCCCTGTGATGGTGTCATCAGTGTAGATATGAGGGCAAAGTTGGCAGCGTGGTCTGCTGCAGGGCTGTGTTCCTGCTTTAGTGTTTCTGCTCTGTGATCTGTAGTTGCTGGTAAGTATCCTTTTAAGATTAGGGGGCTGTCTGAAAGCAAGGAGAGGTCTGTCTCCCAAGGCTTGAGAGAGTGAGGGATCATCTTGTAAAATAGGCTGTGAGAGGGAAATTTAAGATGGAGTCTGTCTTGCTTGTATATGAACCCTGTTCTACCTTGCTTACTTATTTTGGGCCTCCTTAGAATGTTAGGAGTAATAGACAGTGTCTCCTCCCCATTTAACTGTTGTTAGACTCAAAATGCCTCTTTGTGTGAATAGTTTCCTCCTCTTAGTGTGATAAACGTGTCAAGGCCATAAAGCACCGTAAATTGTGAGAATTCAGGGAGTGTTTAGAAACATGCTGTGAAAACAACTTGTGAACTAATGTTATCTCTAAAAGACGAACACCATGCATGGATCCGTCATCAGTTGACATGTATATGTCTTTTAAACATAGAACAAAGAGTTTGTTTGATTCGGTTGTATCTCTTTCTGTTATCTGTCTGTTCAAGTGAATGTAACCAAGAAAACTATAAAAGTGTAAAGCAACTCTATTCGGGGCTCTCTCTACCTTGGAGTTTTACTCTGGGTGTCAGACTGCCATTCAGCTGAATAAAACTTGATCACACGCCCTCGGTCTCCGTCTATTTGGTCTCAGCTGGAGAACGAGCCTCTGGGTGGGGGTGCTTGCTCAGGCCCTCTTGGCCAGAAGGGCTCCCCCTAAAATTCCCCAACAATTTGGCGAGCCAGCCAGGAGTCTTCCAGCTCCTCGTTGTGGGACCGCAGAGACCTCCAACGCTCCAGCCGGCAAAAGGGTGAGTTCACCTAACGGAGCCTTGAGGGACGCTGCGAGCCACGGAGAGGATAAGGTGACCCTGCTTTTTATTTTTGTTGGTGTGTGATCTTCTGGGTAAAGGGTGAGTACGGTGTTTCTCAACCTCTATATGCGCATTGTATTGTTGTATGAACACGTGTATTATTTGTCTGTCTGTTGTCTGTCTGGTCTTGTCTGTCTATCTCTTAGACTCCTCCTGCTTTTCCCAAGGTGGGCACACAGGCAGGTCTAGCGACTTGCCCGTCTGGGGCCTTTGCCTCAGAGAATCTGTGTGGTGCAATTGATGTCTCCTTTCGCACACGGGAAAAGCAATTACTATTTCTAAAGTGTCTTTATTACATTGAAATATTTGACTCTGAGGAAAAAAAAGGGATATCCGCCGAGAGTGAAGAATGGGTCCGGGTATGGTAGTTCCCGAGACCAGTCCT
>ML685764.1:21224354-21305213 GCA_007922175.1 Pelusios castaneus
CCCCCCCCCCGCTACTGTGCTTGATTATGCTCCCTCGCTCTACCCCCTCCCTGTCCTGTCATTAACCCCTCAACTCCCGGCTGTTCCTTTAATCGCACATCTAGAAGCAGTCCCTTTATGTGACTTTGTGGGAAATGTTGTAATTTGTCATGTTCACAGACCGTGGCAGCCTGGAATGTTGGTAGAGTGGGCTAGTAAACTGACCAGATTGCATAAGGATGCAGAAAAGGCTAGCAAAATGTTTAGAGCAATTTGTTTGAATTATAAGGCTAATTGGCAGGAAGTTAATGTCTTGTTAAAAAAATTGTTCCGAAAGGAGGAAAGACAGCAAATCAAGGCAGAAAATTTACGGTGGTCTATGAGTAATTACCTAGGAAGGCTAAGAGAAATGTTAAAGCGATTTGAGGAAATGGCTGGTGATGGCTGAAATAAGAAACAGGCTGTAGCGTTATTCATGGTTCAAGTGGCTCCAGATATTCGTTCTCACTTTTTGGAGTCAGCACTAGGGTGGAGGGTGAAATCGTTGGATAAGGTTTTGCAAGTAGCAATTGATGTGTTTAATGGCGGAAAGGATAGGAAAAAAGTGGAAAGGGAAAGGGAGCTGGAAAAGAAAAAGGAAGATAAAAAGCAGGCTAGGAAGGAGGAAACACAGACAGAGAGCCATGGACTCTGTCCAAACCGAACTGGGACCTTAACGCTCCCGGAGATGGCGTCGCTGCCGTACATCGGCAACGATTAACGCGCGCTAGACAAACACTTCTGGAAGGTTTGCGCTTAGCAGGGCAGAAGAAGTGTGACTGGACTAAGGTCCAGGCTATCTCTCAGGGACCGCTAGAACACCCTACTGATTTCCATGATCGGGTGACTACGGCCCTTCGTAAATATGGGGGGGACTTTGATATGAATGCCCCTCAGAATAAGACTGTAATGACTTCTACTTTTGTCGGGCAATCGGCCCCTGATATAAAAAAATATATTATAAAGTACCACCCTGATTGGAACACTAAGAGCCTCCAGCAATTATTAGATCTGGCCATACATGTTTTTGATAGACGACCTGAGGTTCAGAAAACAGGAGAAGCTTAAACTTAAACAACAAGAGGCTCGGCTTCTCGCTGCTGCTTTATCACACAACTTCCAGCCTAGACGGGGCAGGGGTCGGGGACGGGGTCGCTTTCCGCAGCAGTATTCTGATCTCCCGTTGCAAGGACCCCAGTCCAATGATGTTTGTAATTATTGTCATAAGGAAGGACACTGAAAGCGCAATTGTCCATGGCACCCCAGAGGACCCCCTCCTGGACCCCAGCAGCCTGTGTCCACAAGTCCTTTAAACCCAGAGGCAAGTGCCTGGGTCCAGGAAGTCCAACAGCTACCACCTCCTCCCATGGAGTTGGAGAATTGACTCAGGTCCAGCCCTTCTCAGCTCATGTTTTTCGAATAGAATGGTTAAAAAAAAAAAAATTGAATTCTTTTGTAAGCAGAACAACCCCTATGTCCCTTTGAAAATCCAGGAGCAAGTTTATGAGTGTTTAATTGATACTGGAGCAGATCTTTCCTCATTAGGTACTACGCCTGGGGAAGCCAAACTAGGAATAGCAGGCAGGGAGACTGTTATTGGGGTATCAGGCAAACCTTTTTCCGTCCCTCTCAGCACGCATGCCAAAGTAAGGATCGGGCCCCTCACCACGGAGCATGCATTCTTGCTCTCTACCGGAACTCCTGTTAATTTGCTTGGTAAAAATCTTCTGTGTAAGCTGCATGCTAGTCGAATGTTCCCCGGAAGGGATCCGGCTCCTTATACCCCGCAGTATACCTTCCTTACTTACAGCTGGCATTAATTAGCTCTGTAAATCACAAAGAGTTACCGGACAACTTAAAATCTCTTCCCAAAACCTTGTGGGGCTGGACTTCCACCGAGGTTGGACTCCTTAAATCTGCTCTACCGGTGATTATCGATGTAAAATCTGGAAAACCCCTTTCAGTTCCCCAGTACCCTATACCCAAAGATGCTGAGGAAGGATTACAGCCAATTATTGATAGCTACATCTCTCAGGGGATTCTAATCGAATGCTTTTCTCCATGCAACACTCCGATTTTGCCAGTGAAAAAGCCCAAATTAGGAGAGGATGAAAAGCCTGTTTACCGGTTTGTTCAAAATCTCCGAGCTATTAACAACTCTGTAATCCCTAGACACCCCGTAGTTCCAAATCCGGCTACTATCATCACTACCATTCCGGCAACTGCTAATTGGTACACTGTTGTGAATCTCACAGCTGACAATCTTAGTCTCACCAGGTGTTCTACGCTCAACCCTGCAACGCTCATGCCTAACCCGGACGATGGTGACCCCCACCACGACTGCTGCGAACTAATCGAATTCCAAGAAAAACCTCAAATGAATCTAACAGACCTGCCTCTCCAGAATCCGCACTACATGCTGTTTACAGATGGATCGGCCTCCGTGATAAAGGACCTCTATAACAGAGTCAGCACTGCTGAACTAAAACTATGGACACGGGTTTCTGGAGGGCACCTAATGGCCGCCCACTGGCACCCAGGGTTCTGCTTCGCAGCCTCGCCCAGCAAGCACATCAACAGGGACACCAGGGAAAGAACGGCATTGCACAAACAGTGCTTGCCACTTGGTTTGCCCCAGGCATTCATATGGGAGCAGCTCGTATTGCAAGTTCCTGCAGCACCTGCCAGGCGTTCAATCCAGGGCACAACAGGGAGCATCAAAAGGGAGGAAGACCTTGGGCATATCTCCCCTTCCAACGGTTGCAAATTGATTTTATTGATCTCCCCAAGTCTCTGAATTTCAAACACTGCCTGGTTATAGTGGACCAACTTACCGGATGGCCTGAAGCGGTCCCCACTAGAAAAGCAGATGCTGCATCAGTGGTAAAAAGCCCTGTTAAGAGACATTATTCCGCGCTTTGGGATCCCAGAAGTCATCGAATCAGATTGTGGAACCCATTTCACTGAAATGGTACTACAACATGTCTACAACGCTGTTGGCATAGAAGCAAGATATCACACCTCCTATCACCCACAGTCATTGGGTCAGGTAGAAAGAATGAATCAGTCCTTAAAGACCTTATTAGGTAAGATCTGCTCCGAAACAAAAACTAAAATGGCCAGATGCATTACCACTGGCACTGTTCTCTATTCGAACAAGACCCCGAAAACCCTTAAATGTTTCCCCCTTTGAAATGCTTTTTGGGAGACCTCCCACACTGTATAAGCCTTGGAAAATACCACATGTGAGCCTGTTGGGGGGTGATGGTGAACTAACTGATTTTGTTTTATCTCTGCAAAAATCACTTAATTCCCTTCGCAGGTCCGCCATACTAGCACAACCAGTACCTCTGGACTGCCACTTACATTCTTACCACCCCGGGGATTGGGTCTGAATCAAAGGTCATAAAAGAAAGAACTGCCTCCAACCCCGATGAAAAGGACCATTCCAAGTCCTCCTCACCACTCATTCTGCGGTTAAGGTAGCGGAAAAGAAAACATGGGTCCATCACCATCACTTAAAATGTGCTGAAGACCCAACAGTTACAAAAGCTCCCAAGGGTAAAAATCAGGAGGACATTGTTGTTCCCCCCTTGTGGTTAAAAAGACTTGATGAACAATGGACTATTAACAAAGCCAGTTAAATTGTTTCTTTGTTATCAGACTCCATCTTAAATTTCCCTCTCAGCTGTAGATTTTTGATGATGTGTTGAAGAGGTCTGGCTTGGGGGTTGTAGGTGGTGACCAGTGGCGTTCTGTTGTTGTTTTTCATGGGCTTCTCCTGCAGTAGTTGACTTCTGGGTACCCGTCTGGCTCTGTCAATTTGTATTCCAAAGGGGTAGCCATGTTAGTCTATTGTAGAAACTATTGTAGAAAGACAACAGAGTCAGTCTTTCAAAGTGCCACAGGACTCTGTTGTCTTTCTACAATAGTTACTGGAGTTGTGTGAAGGAAGAATGTTTCCACTTGATTTTGTAGGAATTCCTTTTATTCCTCTAGCTAGGACCTGCCTTTGGACTGTTCCTCATCTGTTGCATGTGGATACTCCCCATCAGCTGCTCCTGATTCCTCTCCACTCTCAACTGAATTTAGTAGGAAAGAATTTAAGAATAGGTGGGTTTCCAACAGAGGTGCTAGGCTGAGGGCCTACTAGAGGAAGCCCATGTATAACTGTTCTGCTTCTCATTATGATTCTGTTCCCACAGGACATGGTGTGCAGTTCACGGTGCCTCTCCCACGGCTCTCTCCCTCTCAAACCAGCACTTTCCTTGTTGACTTTAGATTGCCTCTCATCTAGAGCACAGCCTTGCTCCCGGAGCAGGGGCTGGGGTCTCAGCTCCCCGGGGCCGCAGGATCGGCTTCCCGCCGCCTGGCGGGTGGCCTCGGTTTCCGGGGCTGGCTCCCTGGGGGTTGACCGGAGTCCCTGGGGGCAGAGCAGCCTGGCCCGCTGCACTCCCCACCAGCATGGGGGTGGGGCCACGCCTAAGGCGATTAGCCCTGGGCCCCGCTCCCCCCCAAGGGACGGCCCTGATGATGTGTTATACTATGGATTTATATAGTAGTGTTCTGATATTTTCTGTCTTATTATCTATTCCTTTTCTAATAATTCCTAACATTCTGTTAGCTTTTTGGACTGCCACTGCACATTGAGCAGGTATTTTCAGAGAACTATCCACAATGACTCCAAGATCTCTTTCTTGGGGTATAAAAAGCTGTTACCATTCATCATTTTGTATGTATAGTCAGGATTATGTTTTCTAATGTGCATTACTTTGCACTTATGTAAACATTGAATTTCATCTGCCATTTAGTTGCCTAGTCACCAAGTTCTGTGAGATCCCATTGCAACTTTTTGATGTCTGCTTTGGATTTAACTAGTTTGAGTAATTTTCTACAATCTGAAAATTTGGCACCTCACTGCATACCCCTTTTTCTAGATCATGTATGAATATGTTGAACAGCCTTAGTTCTAGTACAGATTAATGGGGATACCACTATTTACCTCTCTCCACTCTGAAAACTGACCATTTTTTCCCACTCTTTGTTTTTTGTCTTTTAACCAGTTACTGATCCATGAAAGGATCTTCCCTTTTATTCCATGACTGCTTACTTTGCTTAAGAGCCTTTAGCGAAGGACCTTGTCAAAGGCTTTATGAAAGTCCAAGTATACTAGCCACTGGATCACCTTTGTTCACATATTTGTTGACTCCCCCTCAAAGAATTCAAAGAGATTGGAGGCATGGTTTTCCTTTACAAAATCCATGTTACTGTTCCCCAAGAAGTCATGTTCATCTATGTGTCTGATAATTCTGTTCTTGCCTATTCTTTCAAACAATTTGCCTGATGCTGAAGTTAGGCCTGCTGGCCTGTAATTGCCAGGATTGCCTCTAGAGTCTTTTTAAAAGTTGGCATCAGATGAGTATCCTCTAGTCATCTGGTACAGAAACTGATGACAGGGAGAGGCAGGGGGCAGCATTGCTTCCCCTGATTGGTCGCACTCTGCTTCCCCACTGAGGCAGGAGTGGCCCGGCCAGGACTCAGGGCAGCTGCCATGGCGGCCTGGGTTCCGACCAGGGCCAATTCCTGCTTCAGCGGGGAGGCAGAGAGCGGCCACCGCTGGAGGTGGTAACCAGCCCCAGTCAGAGACCCTGAGCTGCCAGTGGTGGCAGGATCCGGCCCCAGCCGGGACCCGCTCCTTCCGCTGCTGGCTCCGGGTACCCAGGCCAGGGCCACATCTTGGCACTGCCAGCAGACTTGGGTCCCCAGCCGGGGCCAGATCTTGTTGACAGCAGAAGGAACCGGACCCAGCCAAAGACCTGGAGCGGCCAGTGGCGGTGGGTTCCGGCCCCCACCAGGGACCTAGAGCTGGGAACCAGCTCTGGCTGGGGACCCAAGGCCACCGCCGCCAGCGGGAGCCAGCCCCAGCTGGGGACCCAGAACTGCTGCTGCCAACGGGATCCGGCCCCTGCCAGAGATCCGGAGCCAGGAACTGGCCCAAGCCGAGGATGCAGGGCCGCAGCCGCTGGTGGATGGGGACCCGGAGTCATCACCAGCGGGATCCAGCCCTGGCCCCAATGGCGGGAGTTGGATACGGCCCTGGTGAAAGGAGTGGTGGATCTGAATCTGGATCTTTGGAGCTGCCTTCCCAAGGGCAAGCTCCAAAATCCGCCTGTGATGACAGGTTACATACCACAGTCAATTGTTCTGCAATTTAATATTGCAGTTCCTTCAGAACTCTTGGGTGAATACCATCTGGTCCTGGTGCCTTATTACTGTGTAATTTATCAATTTGTTCCAAAACATCCTCTAATGATACCTCAGTATGGGACAGCTCCTCAGATTTGTTCTCTAAATTGAATGGCTCATGTGTGAGACTCTCCCTCATGTACTCTGCAGTGAGGACTGATGCAAAGAATTAATTTAATTTCTCTGGCATGGCCTTATCTTCCTTGAGTGCTTCTTTAACAACTCAATCATTCAGTGGCCTCACTGAAATTGTTTGGCAGGCTTCCTGGTTTCTATGTACTTTAAAAAAAAAAAATTGGGCTGGTAGTTTTTTGGAGTCTTTGGCTCATTTCTCTTAATTCATTTTTGGCCTGCCTAACAATACTTAAATCTGGTAATTCAAATGGAAATATTCCTTTCTATTTTCCTCAGTAGGATTTAAATTCCAGTTTTCAAAGGATGTCTTTGCCTCTAAATGCTTCTTCTACTTTGTCATTTAGCCATGGTAGCACTTTTTGGTCCTCTTACTATATTTTTTAATTTGGAGTATACATTTAATTATGGTGTTTTTACAACGTTTCCACATAGCTTGCAAGCATTTCATTGTTGAAACTGTACTTTTCTATTTCTGGTTAACTAACTTCCTAATTTTTGAGTAATTCCCCTTTCTGAGGTTAAATGCTATTGTTGTGTGCTTCTTTGGTGCTTTCCCCCTCAAAAGGATGTTAAATGTAATTATATTATGGTCTCTATTATGTAGTGGTTCACCTTTTGAACTCAGATATTTTGTTCCACTTAAGATTAAATCAAGAATTGCCTCATTTCTTATGGGTTCCAAAACTAGCTGCTCCAAGAAGCAGTAATTTAGGGTATCAAGAAACTTTATCTCTGCATCCCATCCTCAGGTGATATGTACTCAATCAATAGTTGAAATCCCCCATTATTATTGAGTTTTCTATTTTTATGGCCTCTTGAATCTCCTGGACTATTTCACCGTCACTATCCTGGTCAGGCCCACACGGCCGGCGCCCTCCCGCAGGCGGCCTCGGCCTCCTGGCCCAGGGCCGGCTCCCACCTGCAGGCAGCCTCAGCCTCGGGGGCTGGAGCCGGCTCCCCCCGTCCTCCCGCAACAGGCGGCCTCCGGGGTCTGGGCCGGAGCCGGCTCCCTGCGCCGGCAGCCTCAGCCTCTCGGCCCAGGGCTGGCTCCCTGGGGGGTGGACCGGGCCAGTCGGCCTGCCACGCTCCCCTCCAGCATGGGGGCGGGGCCCCGCTTTGGCCAATTGGCTCTGGGCCCTGCTCCCCGTACGGAACAGCCCTGGCTAACACGGCTACCCCTCTGGAACTTTTCATTTGACTCTTTACCTTCACTTCCTATCTGTACTTCATCAACTTCCATCCTCTCCTCCTTATTGGTATATAGAGCTGTAGTTCCCAACCTGTGGCCAGGGATCAAAAGAGGCCTGTGGGGCCTTTCAATGTGGCCTGCTACTCCCTTTCTGCTGGCTGCAGAAGGGATCCACTGGCTAAGGACCCAGGTGGAATACATTTCCACAGGCTAAAAGACCAATGTAGGATCTTTGCAGCAGCCAAGGGGGTGGGAGATCAGCACTCTCCTCTCCCTGCCAGCTGTAGCAGGGAGGATGGCAAAGTGCTCTGCCTAGGGTCCATAGAGGCTGGGGTTCTTGCTGGAGCCAGATGGAGGAGAGCACTGATCTTCCATCCCCTTGGCAGCAGAAGGCAGGGCCCCAGGTGGAGTGCACAGGGCTACAGGATGTGTGCAGTTTCCCTACTGCAGACGGGAAGATTGGAGATCAGTGAGGAAGCAGACTACTTTACACGTGGGGTGGGGGAAGGGGAGGAAGGGGCTGCTGATGGAGGCTGGTGGCTCTTCAGGCCTGTAAAAATTATATCTGTGGCCCTTGAGCCAAAGAGGTTGGGAACCACTGACATAGAGAATCCCTCATTAACAGCTCCTCCCCTAAGGGCTATCTCTGTCCCACCCATGTGCTCCTTTGCACCTGTAACAGTATTTTCCCCAGGAATTTAACTTAGGGGGAGTGTTTGAATTTATGGGGGAGGGACAATGAGGGGTGAGACTGTGAGGGTGAAGCTTGGCTGTATAGCACCATGGTACAACCTGAAAATTGTTTCATGACCATTTTATTAGATTTAACTCACGATACAAAATTATTCAAGATGAAATAAATCCAAAGCAGACTGTGAAGAGTTACAAAGGGATCTTACAAATCTGGGTGACTGGGCAACAAAATGGCAGATGAAATTCAATGTTTATAAATAAAGTAATGCATGTTGGAAAACAGAATCCCAGCTACACATATGACATGATGGAGTCTAAATTAGCTGTTACCCCTCAAGAAAGATATCTTGGAGTCCATTATAGACAGTCTGAAAACATCTGCTCAATGTGGAGAGGCAAGCAAAAAAAAAAAAAAAAGATAGTGGCATGTTATGAATCATTAGGAAAGGGATAGATAACAAGACAGAAAATATCATAATGCCACTATATAAATCCATGGTATGCCCACATCTTGACTACTGTGTGCAGATCTCGGTGCCCCATCTCAAAAAAAGATATATTGGAATTGGAAAAGGTAGAGAAGGACAATGAAAATGATTAGGTCTATGAACACCTTCCATCTGAGCAGAGAGTAATAAAACTGGGACTTTTCAGCTAAGAAAAGATGACTAAGGGAAGCTATGATAGAGGTCTATAAAATCTAAGACTGCTGTGGAGAAAGCAAATAAGGAAATATCATTTAATACTTCACACAAGACAAGAACAAGGGGTCACCCAATGAAATTTAGTAGGCAGCAGGTTTAAAACAAACAAAAGGAAATATTTCTTCACACACCACACAGTCAACCTGTTTAATTCTTTGCCAGGGGATGTTGTGCAGGCCAAGAACATAACAGGGTTAAAAAAAGAATTAGATAAATTCATGGAGAATAGACCCATCAGTGGTATTAACTAGGATGGGCAGGGATACAGCACCATACCCTGAAGTGTTCCTAATCTCTCTCTGCCAGAATATGAGACTGGACAACAGGGAATGGATCGCCCCATAATTGCTTGTTCTGTTCATTCCTGTTGAAGCACCTGGCACTGGCCACTGTCAGAAGAAAGGTTACTGGGCTAAATGGACCATTAGTCTGACCCATTTCCGCTCTTCTCAGGTTCTTATGGAAAAATTAATTAGAATATAAATGTTTAGTGCAGGAACTCTTCAAGATGATAACTTTTCAATAACGACCTTGGCAAATAAAGCATTTTAAAAATCTTGGCCTACTAGGAAACATATTTATATAAATTTCCCAGTCACAAATCTAGCATTCTGGAGCAAAGTCACTAAAATATAGTCCAACAAAGAAATGTTCCATTAACCTTCCTCCCCCTCCCACTCACCCTTGTTGTCCTTAGGAACTTCAGGGCTAATACAAGCTGGCAGTCTCTTCCACAGAAACACTGTGACTGTCCCACAGCGGTTCTAAACACTTAAGACGTGATTATCAGTTATTTCAGTTCTGGTGGTCACTTAACAAAACTCTCTCTGGAGTCTAATCAGCTCTGTCTTTTAACAAAGCAGGGGCAGGTCAAATAGCGCTTAGCCTGAGCCTACACTGCCAAGCAAAATAAATAAAGTTGTTAGTCTTTAAAGTGCTGAAGGACTTCTTGTTTGTATTGCTGAACTAGACTAACAGGGCTACCCCTTTGGAAAAAATATTTTCTTGTATACTGTATATGCTTTTAAAGTGTGTACTAAGGTTTCAATTTTTCTTCAAATTTCCAACTAATGAGTAAATTCTTAACACAGCTTGCAGCTAGTTGACAGCAAGGGTGGGAGGTAGCGTGTTTGCTGGAAAAACTCAGGAGCAGATTATGGAAATCCCTGACCTGTCCACTTCCCCCAGCCCTTAGTTTAAAGACTCCTTTACAAATGTACATAAAGCTGGTTTGAGCTCTGATTATTTTACTTACAGAACAATCTCATACCCCCAGTTTGAGGCCCCGTCTCATTTAAAGGGCAGGAGCAGAGATCAGTACTGGGACATCAAGGAGATAACCAAAGAAATAGTACTTGGCCCCTAAACTTTTCCTCCTTAACTGTCCCACTAGTGCCCTCTCCCCTCTTCTCTGAGAAGAGGGGAAGGATAGATAGGAAATGTTGGAGAGCCCCAGCTGCAGCTCCATGGTCAATACCTCAGACAGATGAGAGCAGTTCATTGATTTCCCTTCTTGCCCCGGGAAGGGGGAAAGGTGTAGGGAGAAGAGGAAGGCACATGCCTATTTGTCTCCTCTCTCTGAGCAGTGGGTGTGGATGGCAGGCGCCTATTGCCCCGCACTGTGCTGATGCAGGGGGCAAGCATGGCTGCACAGATGCCCTCTGAGGAGAAGAGAGATGGAGGAGCTGGCAGACAAGTTTGGGCCTCCTCATTCTCAGCCGCTGAGCCCAGCTCCCTACTTCCCACCCTTGTGACTTTTTAAAATCATGACTCTAGTGCTATTTCGTGTCTTTCCTAAGCCTGGCTCCAAACAGCAAGAGATCACGAGCCCTCGGCTTCCCTTTTTGTAACCCGGGCTGGGAAAGGAGGTAAAAAAAAGGCCTGGGCTGAGGGGAAGCAGGTTCCTGTCCCCAGCTTGGTGGGGGTGGGGAAGCATTTGAGAGCGTGGCTGGAGCCCCTTGAAGCCCCCAAGAAGAAAGCGACCAACGCGGCTCCCCGCCTTATTTAAAGCACTCAGAGGGCCCTGCGGCTTCTGAACGCGGAGGGTCGGCAAAGCCCGGATCAGCTCGGTCCTTGGAAGGTCCTTGGCTGATGGGGCTGGGCCGGGACCCTAGAGCCAGGACTCGCCCGTCACTTCGCGTCCTGCGGGGGCAGAGCACTGCCCGACACGCCCGGCTCTGGGCAGGAGAGCGGGAGGTCCCCGCAGTCAGCTGAGCGCAGGGGGGCGGAGCTAGCGCCGGGGGCTCAGGTGACTCGCCTGGACTGACTCTGCCTGACTCAGCCTTCCCCGATCCGCTGCCCCAGCGCTCTCCGTGCCGGCCGGGACCATGCTCGCCCTGCCCGTGGCTCTGCCTCTGCTGCTTACCCTCGGCTCCGTGGCGCGGGCCGAGCCCCTCAAGTTTGTGGACTGCGGTGAGTGGCTGCTGCCCAGCCAGGTTCCGCGGGGCGCTGTGCCCACTCCTGCCCGGTGCAGCGCCGGGCTGGCCAGCCGTGTCGGGTGGCGCACAGCACCGCCTGGGAGGGGCGGCTGGCGCTGGGGATCCCCTAGGCAGGAGGGGGGGGAGGTGCAGGGAACTCTTGGAGAAGGTATTTCTCCTCTGCGCTGGCTGGCTCGGGTCCCCACTCCCCTCACCCTTTGGAGCTGCTGTCGAGACCCCCCAGCATCCCCTGGCCTCCCGAGGGAGCCGCAACGTGGCTGTAACTCCCTTCTCCCGTCACCTTAACTTAGTTGCGCCTTGTGCCGCTCCACAGGTCCCTCCCTGTTCCTCTTCTGCTCAGCGCTTGTGGGGCTAAAGGTGGATTCAGGGCCTGGGATACCACAGCATGGAGAGCCATAGGAAGTGCCCGCATTGCTGGCTTCCGTGTTGTTTAATCATCAGTCAGTGTCCGTCCCCAGACACGTGCCGGGGGTCACAGAGCCAGTCTCTGCCTTGCTCTAAGTGCAGACAGCAGCTTCCTACTTTCTCTTTCGGTGGAGAGCAACCACTGAAAATTCATGCCCAGCCCACTGAATAAATAGCTCCTGGAGTTTCCTGCTCTTTCCCAGTGGTCCTCTGAGAGTGAAGGGCAATCCCTTTCTTCTTCAGCCCCCTGTGCATCCAACTTTCTCCTCGCACAGCCATCTTTGGTTCGAATTTCAAAATGAATAATCAGATGGAGGGGCAGGGATATAATCTCTGTCTGGATTCAGTACTAAAGTTTCAAAGGGGTAGCCGTGTTAGTCTATTGTAGAAAAACAACAGAGTCCTCTGGCACTTTTAAAGACTAACAGATTTATTTATCGCATGAGCTTTAGTGGGAGAAAGTCCCACTTCATCAGACGCTTTGAAGACGAAGTGGGATTTTCTCCCACGAACGCTCATGCGATAAATAAATCTGTTAGTCTTTAAAAGTGCCACAGGACTCTGTTGCATTCAATACAGTGTTTCCCAGTCTTCTGGAAACATTTACTTAAAACTGGTTGGGAGCCCTCACTGTTAAATGCACTGAAAACTTCTTGCCTTGCCACTTACAGCAAACGCTCGCTGAACTAGACTGAAGCTGGCAGTTCAGGAAAACCTATGCTTTCTAATAGTGGAAGTATCAGATTAAAAAGAAAAATCTCTAGCAAGTGCCTGGCTGGCATCTTAGAACTGTAAGCCCTTCAGAGTAGGAACCTGGTCTAGATTCCCAAAGGTGAATTATGTGCTGCTGTGCCTAACTCCTATGTGGCCTGCCACCCAGTGGAATTTGCAGCCTCACGTCAGGTGCCCTGGCTCCCACACAATGTGTGGAGACAATTAGGTGCCTAAGTAAGGGCTTCTCAGAAGCCAGCAAGCTAAATGGAAAGAGTTGCTGGCTAAAGCCAAGAGTGAAATGCAAGGGAAGCAAGGGAGGGGAAATCAGGGCTGAGAACCACAAAGATAGTTGAGCAACTAACTCCTGATGTCTGTCTCTGCTTGGGCTTCTCAGCCATGAACTTTTTCCTGGCATTACGTGCCAAAGCCAGGTCAATCATTTCTGAAAACTCAGAGAGTGTGCCTCACCCCATCACAGCAAATAGCCCAGTCACAGTGCCCAGGGCACTCACCTGGGATGCAGGAAACCTATTTTCAAATCCTTGCTCTGCCTGGCTTGGAGCAGGAACTTGAACCCAGGTCTCCCATGTTCCAGAGAGTGTCCTGATCACCAGGCTGGATGGGAAGCTGTTTTAGGTTAGAGAGGGAGATTGACTCTATAGCCTGGTGGTTGGGCACTCACATGGGCAGTGGGAGAATCAAATTCAAGTCTCTGCTCCAAATTAGACAGCATGGGGATTCCAGCCGAGGTGTCTCACTTCCCAGGATACAGTAAGCACTGGACTAATGGGTATTCTAGGAGCCAGGCCTGCTGACTTCCAGCTGTCTTTCATAGGGGTAAGTATCTGCCTAATGGATTGGACCCCACAGGAGCGAGAAGAGATGGCATATTAGGCTGCATCAGTAGGAATATTGCCAGCGGATCGAGGGATGTGGTAATTCCCCTCTATTCGACACTGGTCAGGCTACATCTGGAATACTGTGTCCAGTTTTGGGCTCCCCACTACAGAAAGGATGTGGACAAATTAGAAAGAGTCCAGCGGAGGGCAACAAAAATTATTAGAGGGTTGAGGCACATGACTTATGAGGAGAGACTGAAGGAACTAGGCTTATTTAGTCTACAGAAGAGAAGACTGAGGGGAGACTTGATAGCAACCTTCAACTACTTGAAGGGTTGCTCCAAAGAGGAGGGAGCTAGGCTGTTCTCGATGGTAACAGAGGACAGAACAAGGAGCAATGGTTTCAAATTACAGCTGGGGAGGTCGAGCTTGGATATTAGGAAAAACTTTCTGACTAGGACGGTGGTGAAGCATGGAATGGGCTATCTAGGGAGGTGGTAGAATCTCCATCTTTGGAGATTTTTAAGGCCCTGTTAGACAAAACCCTGGCTGGGGTGATTTAGTGGGAGTGGTCCTGCTTTTTAGCAGGGGGTTGGACTAGATGACCTCGTGAGGTCCCTTCCATCCCTATTATTCTATGATTCTAAGAGAATCCCACTGGGACATAAGTGTGAGCAAGAGCTCTGTTCAGCTTGTTAGCTGTGGGTTGGCCTCAGGACTTGGGTGATTTTGTGCATGCTCATTGGCAGAAATATAGGTGCCTAAATCCCAGTAGGTGCTCACAGGATTAGGCAGCAGCTGAGTAGGGGTTTTGTTAGTGCCAGTGACACATAAATATTGGACCTTGGCATCTAAAGGGGTAGTTAAGCACTTGCATCCCTTTGTGAATCTAACTCCTTGTCTCGTTTGTGCTGCACCTTGTACAGCATGGCCTGCTTCTGGTAGAGAGGGTGCTGAGTGCCGTGGTAGCAACAGCCCCTAAACAATGGGTAATGATCAAGGGCAAAATAAGTTAGGGAGTGGTATCCAGTGGGTTACTGTAAGATAGGTTGATCCAGGCACATCCCATCTTACTGATCTGAAAGTGGTATGTAAAGAGCACAGTAAAAAAGCTGACCAATAATACTACAATTGATGGAGTGTCTGATACCAGTCAGGGCAGAGAAAGAACACAGAAGAGGCCTAGAGAGAGTATGGGCTGATTGGGGCTGGGTTTTTTAAAAGGGATTTAGATGCCTAAAGATTCAGATCAGTGCCTGGTGTGATTCTGTCCCCCTCACCCCAAGGAGTGGAAGAGGGAAAAGCCAGTGAAGAGTCATGCTGAGAAAGGCCTAGAAATCACAATGGATGAGGGCAGAACTGCTAAGCCGACACAGTCATCATATATTGACTTTTGTATGACACAGGGCTTAATATTTAGCTTTTGCGGGGAGGTCATATTTGATGCAGTGTGAAAACAAAGACAAGGACAATATGGGTGAAGAGATGAAGTGACCTTCCCTCCCTTCAATCTAACTCATCGCTGGCCTCCATAAACAAGATAAGGAGTTGCAAAATGACAGATAGCTTTTTCTCAAATGCCAAGATCACAATTGGAAAACAGGGCTGGTGTGGGCAGGGGGGTGCTAATTGGAAATATATTTCCAAGCCTGCTTCAGGTTGATCACATTGAGCAAATACTGTTTAGTAACAAACCTCCTTAACTGAAATCTCAGTAATGGAGTTAAAGCTAAATTTCTCCTCCAATGCAGTGAAGCCAGAGAACTCCAAAGCTTTGCAGAATACAATGCTACAAGAGACTGGGACTTCCCCAGTAGTGGTAAATACTCGGTGCTGCCTTTGCCTTCTATCTTTAGGGCTTGCTTCGTGCATGCCCACCCACTATAAGCACTACAGTTGCTGATGGGGGCCTCTGGGCACTGGGGAAGTTTAATTTACCTTGACTATGCTTGTGGTCCCATATAAAACACTGCTTTAAAAAAGAGGACTAAACTTGCCTTGTCCCATTCAGTTGAGACAAAGAACAGCTAAGTCTGTATATAATCAGAAGTGGCTGCAGATATCAAGGTCCAGGACACAGTCTGTTCCTTGCCCTGAAGGATTTCAGGGCACACATTGGCATGGAGAAGACAAAATCCGTCATAGTCACTAGACCTCAGAATGAGGACACTAGACAACTTAAATAGCGCCCCTGCCCCTCTCGTTCCTCTGTGGCCACGCCTGCCGGGCCTGTCGGCGAGCAAACAGCCTGGACTCCTTTTTCTCCCACCAAGGCAAGTGTTAACTAATGACCCTTTTCTATTTGTCCTTTCCTTTCCCTACTGCTTATCTACTAGTTCGGCCTCTGTTGCTTTCCTGCCTTGACAGTGGCAGATTCTTCCCTCTACCCCCTCCATTTCCTCCCACATGATTCCTTTTTGGTTGTTCTTACCATGTTTCCCCCTCCTTGAATCCCTGCACTGACTTTCCCATTAAGTCCAACCTTCCCCCTTGTCTCTAGCGCTGCTTACCTACAGAAAGTGATTATCTCCACCATCTTCTGCCCGCTGCCTTGTCCTAAGCACCATCATTGGAGGCAATTGCACTAGAAGAGGTGGGGAACAATCCTGTACTAACACCAGGGAGCTGGATTAAATGGCCCCTAATAGTGTCTCTTCCTGTCTTCATTGTTAGTATTACTCTAATTCACCATTGTCCATGCTGTCCGGATGGCTGGCATGATCTCCCCGGGAGTGTAATTAAAGGTTTGGAGAGGTATGCTGTGCTGCCATCTCCTGAAACCCCTCCAGTTACACCCCTGCAGGCTGTTCTGCTGCCCTGTACTCACTCAGATTCCCTGTGTTGCAGAGCAGGGTTTTGCTTTTCCCTATGGCCTGTTGTAAAGAACCATTCATAGCCCCATACAAACAGTGGTACCAATTAGGGGGCTAAACACACCCTCCCAGATTTTTGCCCTTCCTTATGCAGTGGTCCCATATTAAATCAGTACTCTGCTGCAGCACTGGTTCAGAGCATTGCTCCAACTGCGCAGTGCCATTGAAATTTGACCCAGCCATCCCTCTGTACTAATGGAGACACAGCAGGGCCAAATTTTGGAGAATGGCATTGCAACGTTATACATAGGGTTACAGTGCCACTCAATTGTTTTCCAACCACTTCTCTGTCCAAACAGAGGGTTGCCAGGCCAAATGGTCATGTAACCTCGTGCAGAGAGTGTTTCTGTATGGCAGAGCCCAGAGGAGTCTGCCAAGAACTCACTGGTAGTACCAACTCATGCACTGTTGACTAAACAGAAGTAGCTACGTGAGGAACTAATATTTGATCATGGGCTCTTTAATCTAGTTGAGGAAGTATAACATGATCCCGTGGCTGGAACTTGAAGCTAGACACATTCAGACTGGAAATAAAGTGTAAATATGACCTCATCCGCCTTGTGTCTCAATTTTTACCATTGAGAGTAGTTAACCATTGGAACAACTTACCAAGGGTTGTGATGGATTGTCCCTCTCTGGCAATGTTCAAATCAGATCTTTTAGAAAAACATCCAGTCTTGCTCTAGGAATTATTGTGGGGGAAGTTCTATGGCCAGTGTTATACAGTAGGTCAGATTACATGATCACAATGGTCCCTTCTGGGCTGGTATCTATGAGAGAGGGGAGACTTCCTAACTGAGAGAGAGCTGGGGGCCCTGAAGGCTGTGTGTGAAGTGAGTGGGGAGTGGAACAGGGTCCCTGGTGGGGGATGGGGGGGCTGGAATTTGTCCCCCCCCCCCTCCAAAAAAAGTTTGACCTGGTCTCACTGAATATAAATAACAGCAAACCCCAGAGAGCTAGAGATGCGAACACCCAGTGTGTCAGTATGGACTCTACCTTGGCATGGTCTTTAGTCGTCCTATCTAACAAGGCTTTCACTCCTTCCATGGGGAAACACTTCAGACCTAAGCAATCCACACCTGTTTCTCCCATCTCCTTCCTCTTCCCCCCTATTTGTCCTGCTTCATCTTATAAAGCATCTTTGTGCACAGGAGGTGAGTCTAGTGCAAAGCATAGAATGGTAGGCCCAGAAGAGACCGAGAGGACATTCAGTCCATCCATGTCCCCACTCTCTGCTGAGGCAAGGCCACCAAACCTAGAGCATCCCGAGCAGGTGTTTTCATCCATCCTGTCTTAAATCTCCACTGATGATTTCACAGTCTAGGTGACCTCTTCCATTGCCTAGCTATCCTCCTCGCTTCTGTCTAACCTAGATCTCCCTTGCTGAAGACGACTTGTCCTACGCTTAGTGGACATGGAAAACAAATGACCACTGTCCTTTTATAACCACCTTTTACATATTTGAAGACTTACCAGGTCCCCACTCAGTCGCCTTTTCTTTAGACTAAACATGATGGATGGAAAGAATTGGGCACAGATCATGTTTTCTAAACTTATTTTTGTTGAACTGGTATGGATTCACTCTAGTGTGTTTACACAACAATCCAGCTGAGGCCTCACTATCTCCAAGACTTTCCTTTGAGGTGGGAGGGTGTGTGTGCATTGTGTACCGTAGGACGGGGTGTTACTATTCACTGCTTGGCTTCAGGTGGTACAGTCTTAAAATGACCAAGTTCCTGTTTGTTGTTACAGGCTCCAAAGATGGGAGCATCACAGAAGTGAATGTGAGCCCCTGCCCCACACAGCCCTGCCAGCTCCACAAAGGGATATCCTACAGCGTCAATGTCACCTTCTCCAGCAGTAAGAGCAGAAAATGCATCTTAGTTTCTTTAGGACTTGAGCTTTTATGGGGGTGGGGATTTCTCTGTAGTTGTGGGTGGAGATGAGAGCACAGAAGGGGAAGTAAAAACATTCCATCTCCTGGGACTTGCCTGCAGTAGTTGGAGGTGTGGGGAGGGATGGCTGGGGAGTGCCCTCACTGGAGAGTAATGAAGAGCAGCTATGTCACCTCATCATACAGTGCATCCCTATGAGTCACCCCTCAGGGGACGTTGTAGTGGACAGAAATGTTTCCTGCCCTCATAGTTCTGGATCTTTGGGGCAGCTGCTCTTCTCCCTCTAATCCCTTTCTCTGTTTGGCAGAGATCGAGAGTCAGGGCAGCAAAGCAAAGGTGTTCGGGGAGATGCTCCACGTGGACATACCCTTTCCCATCCCTGAACCTGATGGGTGCAAGTCTGGGATCCAGTGCCCCATCGAGAAAGGCCATTCCTACAGCTACCTGAACAAACTGCTTGTGAAAAGCGAGTACCCCAGTGTAAGTAACCCACAGGCCAGATCCAGGTCTCAGAGCTACCCACACCAGTCAGGGCTCAGCACCACAGCATGTCTTTGAGCAAGCCCTTTTCATCCTGGGAATGGGTAGTACATGAATGGGAGAGGGAAGTTGTTCAAGCGAAGAGAGCTGCTGAGGTCACCTGTCAGGAGTCACCCCTGCTCCATGCATGATTATCTCCACAACCGGTCTCCAGTTCCTGAGCCCACATCAGGCCAGATGTGTTAGGGGAAGCAGCTTTGTTATGGCTGCTGGGGTTGGGGAGGGAGTGTACGGTGTTTGAGCCCCTTTCTGGGCAATACTTCCAGGTAACCCCTTCCAGAGCCTGTGGCTCTCAGAGAGCCATGACCCTGCACAAGGGCCCCTCCCTTCCAACTCTAGTGCCTCATAGGAGGGGGGAGCTGAATGAAAATTTCAGCCCAAAGGGCCAGGACCTTTTTCAGCTGAGCCAACACAGGGCCTCTGTCACTACAGTGAGGTAAGTACTGACTTGGAGGGTCGCACGCTAGCCCATGGAGGTCTCCCAGCCAGCCCTGCCTGCATGCAAGATGTTCTGGGGGTACCATATAGCTGTGATGGGTCTGCTTCAGCTCATGCAGTTCCCAGGATGCTTCCAAAAGAGCAGTTTCTCCCATTATGCGGGGTAGAGGGGTGGGGGGGGTCTCTCCTTCCCCACCCCCAAAGATACTTAGACTGCCCCTGTGCACTCTCACTTCGTCTTTTCCAGATTAAACTGATCGTGAAGTGGGAGCTGCTTGATGACCAAGACCAGATGCTCTTCTGCTGGAAGATACCTGTGCAGATCATTGAATAAAGAGACCTGCTTGCCCTGGGTGTGTGTTTGTGGGGTGTTAAAGAGGAGAAAACATGGGTCAGACTCTTATTATACAATGGGCATTTCCTGGCATCTGCTTCAAAATTTTACAGCCTCCAAGCAGCCGATACTGTTTTCTCCCAGAACTGTGGTACAGCTGCTGGGAGGGAACAGAGTCTGGTAGTGGCCGAGCAATAGGGCATCACAGGCTGCTGGAAATGAGCATCAGAAAGGGATTTCTGCAATACAATGGGGCTGGTGTCAACAGCTACCTGTTAATCTTCAGTGTCTGTTATGATAGAATGCTGGCTGCATCTGTCTGCTTTTCTCCTGCTCAGCTGTGACCAGCCTGCTCCTGAGACCTCCATCTGTCATCCAGAGTCACTGGAGAGTAAAGAGAGAGCACTGCCCCAGACTTCCATGAGCCCAGGTGTCTCCGCGGGGCTGCGGTAAACTGCATCCAGCATCTCTGCGGGGATGACTCTTACTAACTAGTGTTTCGCACTATCTACTAACTTACATGGAGCTGTGGGGGCTCTTTCAACCCCAAACTTTTTTTATAACTTTCCTTTTAATAAAGGCTAAATACAAACTGCCTCCTGCCTGTTTTGCCTCAGCTGTGCTCAGGTCAGAGACACCATTGTTATTATGCTAGATGGAGGGTGGCCCACGGAGGATGCAGCCCCTGCAATGCGCTGCTGAGGAAGGCTGGCTCTGGGTGCTGCCACCCAAAAATCCACTCTGAGGGGTGAGCTGCCCTTTGTCTTCAGTCTGCCTGCCCAGTCCTTGGGAGGATGGGTCTGCGAGCCTGGGGGCAGGACAGGAGTACCATGGGCTCTGGCCCACCTCAGCCTCCAGCAGCAGTGCAGGCTTGTGCTGGCCTGCCCTCCCCCACAGTGACGGCCAGAGTTATGGAGCCCCTGCCCCCCAGCACAGGGCAGTGGAGGGAGACAAGGCAAGCCCACAAGGGTGGTCAGCCCTAGGGGCCCTCAGGCCTTGATCTGGCCCGGTTATATGACAAACAGCAGGCATTAAGGCTACTCAGCAGCTACCAGTACTGAATCACTTCAGGGCTGCATACCCTTAATGTAAAATGACCCACCTCCCCCTCCAGGGCGGCTGAGCACACACTGCTGTAAGACAGGAGCCCTCCATGGCGCCATTAAAGGTGCTTCTGCCATGCGCGCAGCAGTGCAGCATCCCCTGTAGATTCCTCCCCTCGAGGTCTGAGTTGTCAGGCTAGGCAGAGATGAGGCCTCAACAGTCCTGACCAACCCCTGCCAGAGCCTCAGGGCCCAAAATAAACTATTTTATTTAACAATGACAGATGGTCCCTAGCAGCCCCCCCCCCCCCCCGCCCCCGCCCCCAGCTTTACAAAGCTGCCGCTCCCATCCCACTGCTCGGCAATCACACAAAGTGCAGGGGTGAAAGTCTTGTACCTGCGACAGATGCAGGGAGAGCTGTGCTCCACCTCCAATCCATCTCAGCGCCAGAGGACAGGTGGAATCGCTAAAAATGTGGGGCTGGCCCTCTTCCCACTCAGGATCCCAGGCCTGGGGGTTCATGGCCCAGGCTCTGCCTTGGTGCAGGGCAAAGACACCACATCAACCAGGGAATGGTAACCTTTGCAGCTTGGGAGAGTGGAGTGGAGAAATGTCCCACAAACCACCACCCAGGACACCATGCTGAATTACCAACCCCGCTTTCAGCCACTAGGGAAAGGGGCTGAGTCCCACCCCCGGTCTCACTTATTTACACTGAGTACAGAGCTGCTGGGGCAAGGTGCTGCCCTTGTATGGCTTCAGGGACTAGAGTTCCCCATTTTAATGCCTGTTACACCATTTTACCCATGGTGAGCCTTGTGGATCTGGGGAGTGCAGGGTGGAGGGGCCCTGTGTGTCCAAACTGTGGCAGAAGCAGGAGGCTGAGAGTGAGCAGACCGGCAGGGAGACGGATGCCGATGCTTGGAGCGCTGCCTTACACTGTGTCCTGAGCTGAGCCTGGTGTGATGTGGCAAGAAGGTTGTGTGCTTTGGGGGACAAGCAAAGGGCCTCAAAGCTGCTGCAGTCCCAGGGACCTTTCTCCCGCCGATGGATCCCAGGTACCAGCAGAGTGTCTGAGGGGGCCACCCTTGCCCCATCATGCCCCTAAAGCTGTGCTGCCTCCTGGCTCCGGGCTGTCTCAGGAGCACAGCGGTGGGGCTCAGCCTGTGCCACAAAGCCAGGCAAGCAGCTGCAGCGATAGGAGCCCTCTGTATTTTCACAGGTGCCGCCCTCACATAGCGGCCCCGGGCTGCTCACCTCACACTCGTCAATGTCTGGAAAGAGAGAAGGGAAAAAAGTCTGAGAGCCATGTTCTGCAACACAGCACTCCTAAACCCAGCACCTCCATGCCCCCCACATCTCACACAGCTTCCCCTGCGCCCAATCGCTGTGCTGCACAGAGTACCCCCACATCCAGCAGCCCCTAAGCCACATGGTGCTACCCCAAACTCAGCACCCCCATGCTGCAGTGTTGCCTCAGATCCAGCAACCTCACACTGCACAGGGCCCCCCATGCTGTGTCCCCTCACCCCAGACTAGATTCCTCCCCCACAGCCATCCATGCTAAGTGTCCCCTCACCCCAGACTAGATTCCTCCCCCACAGCTGTCCATGCTCAGTGTCCCCTCACCCCAGACTAGATTCCTCCCCCACAGCCATCCATGCTAAGCACCTCCACCCTGTACTAGGGACCCCTGGGATATAAGCTGCCCCCATACACATCCAGATCACCCCAAGAAGAAGGCACTGGGATCCTTCAGTTAGGAACGGGATGTGTAAACAAGATTTGGGAGAAAGGGTGATTTTGGTCTTGCAAAATTCCTCTTGCTGATTTGACAAGGTTACTGGGAAACAGTGACAGGAGTATCTCTAGGGCAGCCCTGAAAGGGGCCAATTATCACTTCAGGAACCAAAACACAGGCAAGGAACCTTGCACCAAGCAAACACACGAGTGTTTTATTAACCTTAGAGCTAGAGTGCTGATGGAGGTCTTTTGTCTTCCCCATCCAAAGCACCTGCACCTCTTCTGTGCCAGAGCTCACAGGACGCTAGCAACGCAGGGAGCCTGCCCAGACTGGCTATAGCGCGTACCCCTCCTAACAGTTCTGCCTTCGCTTTGTTTCCTAGATGCCTTCTTCAAGCCAAACTTTTAATTTTCCTTTGTTTCTCCCCACAGCTGCCCCCCCCCTGAGCTCCCCCTGTTCTGAGCAAGCAAGATTCGCAGCTCAGCCACCCGTGCCAAGAATGTGGTTGACGCATTGACTAGAATGACAGCCCTGTGTGCTGAGGGAAGGGGCCCTGGGAGTCTGGCTTTCTCTCCTGCAGTTCTGTGATGGGAACACGGTCGGAGTGAGGGTGGGGAGAGCCCACTGGGATGGCACCAGCCAAGGAGAGTGTTTCTGGTAGGACCACCAATGACAACTGCCATTTCAGGGCAATGACCCTAGGGGGCAGCAGCAGATAATGAACAGCTGATAGCTGCATGTGCTAAGCCCCACAACTGAAGTGACTGGGCGCTGCAGAGCTCAGCCGGCACCCCGCAAAACCACTAGTTTAGCACCTGCGAGAGCCCAGCCATGGGCTGCTGGGGGGGGGGGCAGCTCGTCTCTCCCCCCCCCCCCCCCCCCGGGACCTACTCTCTCAGCACATGGAGCCACTCACCTACACAGGCCATGTGGGTCATGTCCAGCTGGAAGCCATCAAAACAGTCGCAGGTGTAGCCCTCCCGCACCCGCACACAGCGCCCATTGTCACAGCCGTTCAGAATGCCGCACTCCTCTGCCTGGAGTCCCTCAAAGCTGTCGAAATGGCCTGTGGATGCAGAGGGGCCGTCAGCCTGTGGGCAACACATTCTGGGAGAGGCTGTCTGCCCACAGGGGAACACCAGACCATCAGCCCCACAGGCAGGTGATAAAGAGGGGCCATCAGGTAGAAGACATGAAGGATATTGGTGGGGAGGATGCTGATGGGGTCCCATGCAGGCTGGTTTTAGGAGAAGTGGGGAAATACTTTCAGGGCACAGCCTGAACCTAGAGGAAACTACTGGGCAACTCCTGGTCTTCTGCCGTACTTACCAGTTTGGCTGGGTACGTAGCGGGGCTGGGATTGCGCTGGATGGACCGGAGGAGTGCGTAGGAACGTGCTGCCACCAAACTCGCTGCCTGGTTCTCTCTGGGGGAAGCTGGCATCAGGGGCTCCATACTCAGGACCCAGGTAATTGTAATAAGGCCCTATGTCTGGGCTATAGAGTCCATAATGTGGGTCTTCTAGGCCTGGTCCATACTCATATCCGGGCCTTTCTCGGAGTCCAGCTTCCCTCTCAGCCTCTCCCCTGGCCACATTACACAGGTGAGCAAAGTCCTCTGAGGGTGGAGAGAGAGGGAACGTACAGCTAGCACCATGGCACAAAGGAGGCTAAGCCCCTGACTGACCAGGCAAGGGCCAAGGGCTCGTGGGGGGGGAGGGGGGAGGAGGGGTTGCCTCAGGGAAGGACTCAGGCTGGACGACAGAGTAAGGCCATGCCCAGGAGGAGCCATGGCAAGGCAAGGGCCAGGTAGAGCCAAGACACTTGTAATCAATGGGGAAAGGCTCTGAAGCTGTACTTCTGGAGTCTGCCCAAGGGAAAATACTTTCCTGTGTCCAGCTCTTGCAGAAGGCGGCTTCGCCCTTGGCTCTCAGGGTCCATTCTGGGACTTGCAAGGTGGGTGGAACCCATGGGCCAAGCCATGACCAAGGGTTTGGATACCTGCCACCAAGAACCCCCTAGGCTGGGACTGTGTAAGGTCTTACCAGCTAAGCAGGATTTGGCCTTGTACGCTCGTGGAGTGTATTGACTCCAGTGCCTCAGCACAGTGCCAGGAAGTGCCATCATTCAGATACCATCAAGCAAAGGACTCACATGCCACCTCCAGCAATGCACCTCCGCCCTGAGGGGACTCCCCTAGGAGGGACCGGAGAATTCATTCCCTACGGCCCATTCAGTCCTTGGCTGCCAATGATGAAAGGAGACACCTGCCAACTGGGAACTGCTGGGAGATTCCTCCCTCCATTCGTCTACCACCCACACCGGCCTTTCACTCATTGCTGGGTCTGACTAGCAGGAGCCTAGAGGCCAAAGACTCCATAGTCACTGCGCCCGCCTGTCCCCCCACCATTCCTGTGGCTGTGCATTCTCACCAGAGGCCCTGTGGGGGCAGAGTGCACAGTCCTGGCTCCAGGCCTCGCCATAGCGGCAACAGCACTCAGTGTATGTGGTCTGTCGCCCCTGCAGTGGCTGGTTGCAGATGTAGTTGGAGACTCTCTGCCAACAGATGTCCAGGTGGATATCATGTTCATCCAGGTCTTCTGTTAGCGAGATGGACAAAGGCTGCCATGGGGATATGCCCAAGGTCTCCAGGGATCCCCCAAGAAAGCACCATGCCCAGTGTCCTGCTCCTGGGCTGTGCCCTGCACTCACACCCTGTGCATGGAACTTCAGATCCACCCAGCACACTGCCCCCCAACAACATGTACAGCAACCCCAGGTCCTGCGCAGCAACATTCCACAGCCCCTGCTCCCCCATGTGCAGCACCACCTTGCCTATGAGCTACTCCACAACCCTGCACCTTACATCAATGCTTCTCACTCCAAAGAGGCATGAATGGAGGACACGGGGTGTAGCCTGCACTGCAAGCCCAAGCCAGGATGGTGCAGCTCAGGCCCCTGCAAACCCATCTCCATGAGGCCCTGCAGCAGCACCCAGCTGGCTGGCCAGCCCCACTCACCTGCCCTGTTGGAGACGTTGATGCAGCGGCTGCGGGTCACATCAAGGACAAGGGGGAGGCTGCAGAAGCAGTGGAAGGAGCCGTCTGTGTTCAGGCACTCACCATTCACGCAGGACATTTCGTTCTCACACTCGTCTTGATCTGCAGCCCCAGGAAGGCAGAGACACACTTACATTGGCAAACGAGGGCACTGCTCCAAGCCCTGTCCTAGGGACAGCTTCTGCCACCTCCTTCCAGCACAATGCCTGAGGGCTGCAGAGAGAAACCCTGCCAGCCCCTCCCCACACACACTGTGGGAAAATTCTGGGGAGCGCTTCTGCCACTGGTCCCCATACGAGGGCAGGGAGGACACGGCTCCACAACCGTGCAGGCACTGCCAAGCTCACATACAAGGGCGCCCGCACAGCAATGGTGCTGGTGCCACGTACGGACAGAAGGGGCCAACTCTCCCCCAGCGAGAGGCCTAGAGGGATGGAAGAAGGACCACCCAAATGGGAAGGGAATGGCCATCTCACCCACACACTTGAGCTGGCTGGAGTCGTAGAGATAGCCAGAGCGGCAGAAGCATTTGTACCCGGGCACCGTGTTCACACAATGCCCGTTCCGACAGATCTCGGAGCCAAACATCTCACACTCGTCTGCATCTGCCAAGAGAGGGAGCGAGGGAGGCTGCATCAATCACAGAGGCCATGTGCCAGGGGCCAGTGGCAGGAAGGGATTCTGCTCCTTTCATCCCAGGGGTCAGCATGAAAGCCAGCCCAGTAGCTAGGCCTGACCTCGGGCAGAGGGGGAATCACCTGTGGGTAGAGCAGGGGCAGGGACTCACCCATGGGCAGTGGTGATGGGGGAAGCGGTGGGCACAGGGCTCATTATGGACACGGCACCTGCAATTCCCTAAGTCATCCATACAACCCTGTCGCACTATTATTTTTCTAACTGGTTTGAAATCCAGCCCTTGAGGTGAAAGGGGCAGAGCCTGAGCCAAGTCCACATTCCAAACCCCAGAACCTTGGAATCCAGGTCGGCAACCAGGAGGAGAAAGAGCTAAATCTTTACAGACTGGAACTCTGGTTTATAAACCCACAGAGAAACAGCTGCAGGATTCTGCTGAAACATCCCAAAGAGCTTAGCCTCTTTATTGGTATCAAGCGTGGGAAATATCAGTTTGCCAGAGTTAGGGGGCATTTCAGTCTTAATGTTAGGAGCCACTCACACTCCTGCTGTGCTGAACAGCCAAAAAAAGGCATGTCTATCAATATTGCCTCAGAACCTCTCACCATTGACTCTGCTGGACTTAGGGCCAGAGAGCCATCCCAAGGGGGCCTGTTGAGTTACTTCTCAGTGCAACGCGGTAGAGGAGCATGCTCTCTCTTAGATCTCCTCCTCATGGCGAGGGGTGGGATAGCAAGCTCTTTCCCCATCTGGCACCCACTGCTGAAAACTGTTCTGGCCCTGGGCTTGTCTCTCTTCCTGTAACTTGGCCCTCCAGCCAGGTAATGAGTTTAGTCCATCCCTTCCCTGCTTTACTTCTTTTATACCTCATTAGATCTTCACTAGTCATTCTGTTTTTCACTTTTTTATGGGCTTTGTGCCATTGTTTACTTGCCATTTTACTCTTCTTATTCTACCGTGGAAATGAGATTTTAGTTTGGGATACTTCAGTATTCTAGGTCTGGCTACAATAGTGTTGCTGTCAATTCCTTTATTACATTACCTTTTGAAATTCTCTATGTCATCACTCACACAATGATTATGCACAAATTAAGTACATTTACTATGTATGTAAATACATACATGTACACATATGTATAGCTTTGTCTGATATAGAATCAAAGAATCATAGAAACTGGAAGGGATCGTGAGAGGTCATCGAGTCCAGTCACCTGCACTCATGGTAGGATCTAGTCCCCTCTTAAACCATCCCTGACAGGTGTTTGTCTAACCTGCTCTTAAAAACCTCCAAGGATGGAGATCCCATAACCTGCCTAGGCAACTTATTCCAGTGGTTAATCACCCTGACAGTTAGGAATTTCTTCCTAATGTCCAACCTAAACTTCCCTTGCTGTAATTTAAGTCCACTGCATCTTGTCCTATCATCGGCGGTTCAGGAGAACAATTTTTCTCCCTCCTCCTTGTAACAACCTTTCAGGTACTTTAAAACTGTTATGTCCCCTCTCAGTCACCTCTTTTCCAGACTAAACAAACCCAGCTTTTTCAATCTTCCTTCATAAGTCAAGTGTTCCAGACCTTTAATCATTCTTGTTGCTCTTCTCTGGACTTTCTCCAATTTGTCCACATCTTTCCTAAAATGGGGCACCCAGAACTGGATGCAATACTCCAGTTTTAGCCTAATCAGCACTGAGCAGAAGAATTACTTCTCGTGTCTTACAATACTCCTGTTAATACATCCCAGAATGGTGTTTGCTTTTTTTGTAACAAGGGAGTGTTACATTGCTGACTCATATTTAGCTTGTGATCCACTATGACACCCAGATCCCTTTCTGTAGTACTCCTTCCTAGTTAGTCATTACCCATTTTGTATGTGTGCAGTGGATTATTCTTTCCTAAGTGGAGTACTTTGCACTTGTCTTTCTTGAATTTAATTCTATTAACCTCACACCATTTCACCAGTTTGTCCAAATCATTTTGAATTGTGATCCTATCCTCCAAAGCACCTGCAAACCCTCCCAGCTAGGTGTCATTGGCAAACTTTATAAGTGTGCTCTCTATGCCATCATCTAAATCACTGATGAAAATATTGAACCGGAACCAGAAGTGATCCCTGCGGTACCCTGCTCTTTATGCCCTTCCAGCATGACTGTGAACTTTTGATAATTACTGTCTGGGAGTGATTATCCAACCAGTTTTGCACCCATCTTATAGTAGCTCCATCCAGGTTGTACTTCCCTAGTTTGTTAATGAGAAGATGATGCAAGACTGTATTAAATGCCTTACTAAATCACATCTAGTGCTTCCCCTCTACCCAAAAGGCTTGTTACCCCTTCATGGAAAGCTATCAGGTTGGTTTGACACGATTTGTTCTTGACAAACCCATGCTGACTATCACTTAACACTTTATTCTCTTCTAGATATTTGCTAACTAATTCCTTAATTATTTGCTCCATTATTTTTCCTGGTACAGAGGTTAAACTGACTGGTCTATAATTCCCTGGGTTGTCCTTATTTTATAGATGGGCACTATATTTGCTTTTTTCCAGCCCCCTGGGATCTCTCCAGTCTTCTATGATTTTTCAAAGATAATAGCCAATGACTCAGCTCCTTGAGCATTCTAAGGTGCATATGTAACCCATATGCCTGAAAAGGCTATCTCTGAGAGATACAAATTGGCGCCCGAACAGGGACTTGAAGATTGTTCAGAGTTCCTCTGATTTCATTTCAAGGTATATTGTAGTACTTAGTTGTAAAGAATTTAATGTTATTGAATATTGATATTGAATTTATATTTTGTGTTAATATTGTTAAGGTAATGGAAACTTGTATACAGTTTGGGTTAGATCTATATAGAATCATTTTAGTTAGATATAATCTGTTGATAGTATAACAGAAATTAAGAGGGTTGTTGTAACTTTTGTATGTGAGTGATAAACAGACTGGGTGGTTGGCAGATGCTACCCCCTGTTATAGAGAGAGGTCCAGGAGAAGCCTTTACTCCTGTTGTGAGGCTCACTTCTGTATGAGAGAGCGATTGCTGAGATCAGCCAGTGAAACTGAGACTGATGTGAGTTCTTGCCTGATTTAATTGGGCTTATGAGCATGGTGCTCTATTGAGTGAGATCTTAGCTATTAAGATCTGAGAAATGGGTATTTTATATATCCAATCCAATTCCTGTACCGCTTTGGATACAGGCTATAGCAACTGAAAGAGACAGTCAGTTGTTAAAGTCAAGGGCTAGACTGGAGCTAGCCATAGAGATCCTTTGTTTACTGACAGGGATCTGAGAGGACTGAAGCTGTTATTATGCAACTTCTGAGAGATCCACACAACTTGTTGTGGATTATTATTTCGAGTATACTGCCGGGGACGGCAGTGATTTAAGCAGGGGAGAATGTAACCCATATGCCTGAAAAGGCTATCTCTGAGAGACCTGCTGAGGGTGGGTTACTGTTGTTGGGCAGATTAGTGACCCACAACTGGAAACTTCCAGAAGCAGGGAGTGGTAGCAATTTGAGCATGCTCCACAGTGTACCCTGCTGGTGTGATCAGTCAGATGACTGGAGAGCAGCAGCCTGAGCAGACAGCAGGCAGGAGCTGCCTTGGAAGGAGACCATGTGCTCAGTGTTCTGGAGAGGAGCTGAGCCAGGAGTGAACAAGATGTTTTCTCCATGTAAAGGAGTCATTTGCACCAGACCTTGCAGACATGCATATGGGACTGAGGGCTGGTTGCAGAGAAGAAGAGAAAGCCTGCATGTAATGCTACAGAGGATCCCAGCAAAGAAAGGACAGCTATTTCTTGCCATGCAAGCTTCCACACTGGAACAGAGACTGTAGCTGAGAGTTGGGTGAACTCCACACAGACTTTGGGACTCTTGGGTATCTTTCATGCAAGGGATTGTTCTTGGTTAATTGTAGTTTGTTTTCTTAGGTTAAGGTTCATTTAGTTAGTAGTTAATAAAGTTCATTGTTATGTTCAATGTAGTAGTATTCTAATGTGGGGTGGTAACTCTGAGCAATCTTTGCTGAGAGTCCCGTACAGACTGGATCCTGGGTCTCCAGCTGCTTTCCCCATAGGGATTGGGAATGATTTCTGTGAGGCACTGGAGAAGGGCAACTAAATGAATTTAGCCCACCCGAAGGTTACACATATCATCAGGCCCTGGTGACTTGAAGACATCTAACTTGTCTCAGTAATTTTTAACTTGTTCTTTTCCTATTTTAGCTTCTGATCCTATCCCGTTTTTACTGTCCTCCCCAACGTCAGGCATCCAATTGCCACCAACCTTCTCAGTGAAGACCAAAACAAAGAAATCATTTAGTTCCTCTGCCATATCCACATTTTCTGTTTTTGTTTTACCCTCTTTATTGAATAACGGTCTTACGCTGTCCTTGGTCTTCCTCTTGTTTCTAATGTTTTTTTGTTACCCTTTATGCCTTCAGCTAGTTTGATCTCAGTTTGTGCCTTGGCCTTTTTGATTTTTCTCCTATATAATTGTATTATTTGTTTATTGTCATCCTTTGTGATTTGACCTAAATATCTGAAACCCTACTGTGTTACTTTCTGAAGGAGAGTACCTCCCTTAAATGTAATGATGGCTTGCTTTCTCCACCTGTTTTACTAATTAGTCTTTTTTTTTTCCTTCTGTATTTTGGCTATCACTGCTCAGCTCTAATCACACACCTTACATTATCCCCTTCATTTCAGACATTTCATTACTTTGATAGTGGGCAACCTATTTTAACTTTCCCTACCATTTTAGCTTTTGTTAATCAGTTTTTCATATTTACATTTAACTTTCAGATCCCCACCTAACCTTGGCTCTTGCAATATCCTCTATGCTTTTTTAATCCAGTCAGCTGCCTTCACAGGGTTAACATCACCTCCTCTTGTTCTTCAACTGGTGATCTTACAATTGTAACATTTGGTTGGTTTCCTTCCTACGCTTTGCTTTTTTGTTGCTATCACCTGATTCTACTTCTACTCTTCTTTCTCCCCTCCCCCTCACCATGTTGCATCCATTCTCTCTCTCTCTCCCCTAAACCGTTTCAGTTGCCACAGTGACTTCATTTGAAAAAAAATCTAAATCTCCATCTCCCCTGGCCCCCACCACCCATTTGCACCAAATTTCCTGTCTTTACAGCAACCACTAACCACTTCTCCCACTGGGACTCCATCTTTAATTAAGGCTGGCCTGCCCTTCAGGTAACATGCCATAAGTTACCCCTCCACCATTCACCTGCAGCCCCCTTCCCAGTACAATGTGTTGGCTCATCTATTTTCCATGTTGCACAACTGGCCTCTCAGGGCCAAACAAACCTACTCGGAGACTCACACCCTATTGTAGATGACTATTCTAGTAGCCTAGCCCTTGGCCGAGAGGGGAGAAGAAAAGGTGCTGGTACCTGTGTATGATGTCTGTCCAAAGAGCAGAGTCCCTTCCACGGGGATATAGCCCTTCCCACTGGGGCAGATCTCACTGTATTCCACTGGCAGACGGAAGGGAGGGAAAAATCAGGAACATGTATTATGATTAGGCTGGGAGACAGTGAGCAGGCTATTTGCTCTAATCTGCACGGGGAGAGGGAGCGCTGGAGCTGGTGCCCTACCTGTGCCCAGGACAGGGCAGGGGTGGGTCTCACAGTTGTCCCCCCAAGCGGCCCCGTTGGTGCAGCAGCACTCCTCCTTGGTGGTGTTTTTGGCCAAGACACTGTCACACAGCTGGACGTCGCTGATATGATAGTAACACTCCTTCCGCTCTGAGCCAGTGGGACGTGGCGCGATGGGCCTGTCAGGGTCCCCTGGGAGACAACAGAGCACAGCAGATGTGCAATGGAAGGGCTTGAGGACATGCTGGGTTCCCACCTTGAGCTCTGGATCCCTATGGAAGGTCCCCCCAGGTCTCCCTTGATGAAAACAGGGCTGGCCATGTGGCTTCCCTAGTACAATACCTCAGTGTTCAGAACAGATCCCCACAGGTGAGATCTCCCCCACAGCCAGCACTGGCCCCTTAGCACCCAGCTCCAGCCCCCGTGAGATCTCACCCAAGCCAGCTCGTGGTCGGCACTCCCCTGTCTCCGTGTCGTACTCCTCATGGTCGCTGAGGCACAGGCACAGGAATGATCCCTCCACATTCTCACAGAGCGCAGTCCCACACACAGCTACCATCAGCTCACACTCATTCACATCTGCAACAGAAAGCAAAGGAAAGGGCTCGAGGGCTCCTGCAATGGGGCAGCGCCTACACCTGAGCGCCCTCAGTGTTGTGGCCATTCTTCACCCCAGAGGGGTTGTGTATCCATGTGGGGGGTGGGGAGGGAGAGAGCCTGTGGATGGTCTCCAAAGTCCTGAATACTAAGAGGACTCCCGAACCATGAAATGTATTCAGCTTAAGGAAAGGCAGGGAGCCCCTTCACCAGGAGCTTTTAAACCACAGCTGGACACAGCACTGGGGACAGACCCCATCCTGTCCCCTATGAATGGACTGGGATCTGACGGGGCATTTCCTCCTCCAACTGCTAGGATTCAGGCACACTAAGCTGTAAACACCCAAGAATCCACCCCTCCACCATTCACCTGTCCCCTGCCCGCGGTAGAATGTGTTGGCTGTGTCCATTTTCCACCCTCTAAGTGAGCTTCTCTAACCTCAAGGGCCCCCTGTGTCCATCTGCTCAAAAAAGGGCCCCATGGCTTGGAGACTCACTTGGTGGCCCCTTCCCTTTCACTCCTGCCCCCAGCTCATAGCCCCACCCACCGGCACAAACCTTTCTTTACTAGGGGCCCTGAGAGAGCAACAGAGAAAGGATTTTTCCCATCCCTCACTCCTGCTGGGAAGGGACATTCCCACTGGGATGTGGACAGACTGTCCCATGCAGCATAAATGGTGCAGGGAGCCATGTCCTGGAGAGCCAGGCAGAGGCATAGAGGCTGGAAGCACCGAGAGACTCTTACCCACACAGTCCTGATCTGGGGGTAAGTTCTCATAGCCATTGTCGCAGAGGCAGCGGAACGAGCCATCTGTGTTGTCACAGAAGGCGTGGCTCCCGCACAGCGTCTCATTGGCACATTCGTCTATGTCTGTAGGAGAGAGGAGGACCCATGTCACATCCATTTCGCTCCCAGAGCCTTCCCCACCTGGGCCAGCCCCTAGAGATTGGGGCAGGCAATACCCACAGTGAAAGCTCTCAGAATCTGCTGCTGCATGATCACAGGACCAGACCTACCCAGCTCTCCTTCCTAATTTGCAAGAAGGAAGGGGAACAATGTAGCATGGGGGAAGAGGCTCCACAAGGGCAGCCTCCAATATAATTCAGTGCACCAGCTAGGTAGAGATGAGGATGAAAAATTATACAGGGGATGGGCAGGGATGGGGAGGGGGGCAGGAGAATTAGGCGGACAGGAGACATAGATGGACATAGGGAGGTATATGGGAAAGAATGAGAGACGTGGAAGTGCAAATGGGCATGGAGCATAAAGTAATATGGAGCTCATGGACAAGCACAGGGGCGTATTGGTTGAGAGAATGAGCTGACTATAAAGTGTTATGGGCTGGTATATAGGGGACTGTGGGAGCATGGGAGGCAGGAGCAGAGATAGGGATTGTGCCCTCTTGTTCCTGACCTTGCTGCGCAATGGAGGAGCTGCTTGTTTTCTTCTTCCTCAGTTTCACACATGGAGCCATGGAGAGCTCTCCGTGCAACTGCACAGAGCCAGCTCCCCTCTCACACGTACTCCTCAAGCACCCAACCCCTTGGCTTCATGGCCTCTTGGGCACAATTGAGACTTCCTCACCTGCCAATAACTACAGCTGCTGACAGCTGGGGTGCCCTAAGGCTGGGAGGAGCCAGGGCTGCTGTGGCTGGCTCACCTGGCAGAGGGTGTGACCTTGCAGAAGGGGGAGGCCCCGTGCAGGCTGAATGCTGCACCTGGTTCACCACCCACTGCAGCATAGGGAGTGAGTTTTCTTCACCATGGCCAGGGAAGCTGCATGTCTGGAGCTTGGTGCTGTCAGGACATTATGGAGCTGAGGCTGATCTCAAATGGCTCTAACCCATGGTGCTAGAGGCAGCACCGCCCCCCCCCCCCATGCAATCTATCAGAGTTGAGGAATTCTTTAACGCCACAATCTTCCCTTCGTGGTGTCATCTTTCAATGCAGCCCTGGACTGGGAGCCCAAAATCCAATCCCGGTGCTCTGTGGGGGATCTCCATGCTGTAACCCCAGAACTGATCTACCAGCCTTGGCTCTATCAGGGCACAGCTCATCCCTTGTCCAGCAGCTCCAGGGAGGGAGGCAGACTGTTAGGCACAGCCAGTAACCCCAGCAGGCAGCTGCCTATTGGGAGTCTCTGGGGCTGCAATACAACCCCAGCCTTGGAACATGCTGTAACCTCCCCAGGATTCTCCCTGAGAGGGAAAGCTGCACAATGCAGCCTCTGTTACCAAAAGCCAAGAAAAAAAGAAGTCCAGACACAGAGCCAGCACAGGCAGGAAAACATGCACGCAGCATTATTTTCATCTATGCTGGCCAAGCCCTTCCTCTTTCCCATTGCCAACGGGCGACGTGGCTCAGGAGCCTCCCTTCTTTGGGCTTGGGCAGCAAGCTGCGCCCTCAGGGCGCCAGCTGAGCCAGCCAGCCCTTTGAGAGGCAGCACAGCCGATGGTGAGCGAGCTCAGCACATAATGGTACCCACCAATGCAGTCACCCAGCAGGGTCCGGTGGAAGCCCGGCTGGCAGCCCATAATGCAGCGGTACGAACCCAGGGTGTTCTGGCACCTCCATGTGCCGCACAAAGCAACCCCGAAATCTGCACACTCGTCCACATCTATCACCCGGCGACAACAGACCCAGAAGGAGAAGGGTAAAGAGATGGGACAGTCAATGGGGGACCCTGCAACCCCACCGGAACTCCCTGGTCCAACCAGACCCCACCTCACCCAGGCCCCGTGGCAACTGTCCCCACAAACCCACTAGTGACCCTGACACTACTAGACTCCGCCCACAAACCATGGGGGGCCTTGTGCACTCTGTCACTACACAGCTCATGAGGGGATGAATGAGGGGACAGAGACCTGAGGCCTCTGGGACAGGTGTGAAGGGACGTGGGTACCCAGTACTTCCCCGTGTGTGGAAAGAGACCCTCATACATACCCCAGAGACTGGCACTTACCTACACAGTCATCAGTCTCCTGCGAATGCCTGAAGCCATCTTCACACAAACATCTGTAGGAGCCTTCTGTATTGAAACACTGGCCTTGCAGACACCGGGACGTGTCCGCACATTCATCCACATCTGGAAGGGATGAAATGATGAGGGTCAGCCCAGAGACTGCGGCAGAGGGTGTGCACTGATCCCTGCACAATAAATGCTATCGACTGGGCAGAGGGGCCAAGGGATACAGCCAGGGAAAGGAGAGAGCATAGTCGGGGTGGGGGGAGAGCCGTGAGGGACAAAGCCTAGGGAGTATGGACCTGGGGAAGAGAGAGAACCCTGGGGAGAGCCAGACGGTACAGTAAGGGCCCAAGATATAGTTAGCTGCTTCCATTTCTCCCAGTCCCCCACCTTGGCAGCTGACTCCTCCAGCTGCATTTGAGAAGCCAGGAGCACAAATACAGAAATAGGATCCATGGCTGTTCAGACACTCGCCATTGGGGCCGCAGATCTCGCTGCTTAGGCACTCGTTCATGTCTGTAGAGGGAACACGAGTTAGCACCACACAATTGACTGAGGGCAGATGGCAGGAGCCCCCTCCACCCTCTCGGGCAGGCCCCAGGAGGGGTTAGGGCTCCAACCAGCCCTCTCATCGCAGGAACAGGGGGTACATTGGTGGTGACCTCTTGTTTGATTAACGCTCTGGGCCAGCACTGCACAGGCTGGTCAAACCAGGCTGCAATGGAATTCCCCCCGCATGGGAAGAAATGGGAATTCCAGCAGCTGCCCCAGACTGCATGGTGGGTGCAAAGGGGAGCAGACTGGGCAGGCCCTGGTGCGGCTCATACCTCTACACACTGTGCCGTTGAGTAGCTCAAATCCAGGGTGGCAGTGGCATGCGTAGGAGCCCGGTGTGTTCAGGCACTCTCCTCCATGGCAGCTAACGGTGGGGTCTTTACACTCATCAATATCTGCCCAGGCAGAGAGGGGCACATAAGTAAGAGTCAGGGTCAGCGTGGGTGTGTGATGAGCCGCCCACTGCCACGAATAAACAGGCTGAGGGACAGCAGCCATTCAGGCCCCCATCAGCCACAGGCAGGTGAGATCTTCCTGCCTGCTGAGGGTGAAGCCTCTGGCTGCCTCTCAGTGAAGTCCAGAGGCTGCCCACAGAGGGGCACTGAGGGGAGAGGCTCCAAATGGTGCGATTAGAGGAGTTACAGAAGCCCCTTTTTCCAATGCTCTCAGGCTCTTGTGCCTTCTTACCTATGGATCCCAGATCTGAGCTATGCCTGCCTTGGCAAACCAGGACCAACCAAGGTGGTTTTGCTAAACCAAACCTAGGCCCAAGGCTTCTGGACCTGTCCCCAACTTAGCTGAGTCCCAGGCACTGGAGTGCCATAAACTGAAGGGAAACCAGAGAAGAGCCATGAGGACCATGCAAACTGCAGGAGAATGTATGTCAGTGAAGTGCCCCAATCCCCACAAATACCCCATCTGAGCCCATTCTCCTAGCAGTCTACGCCTCCTTCCCACGCCCTTCCTTGACAGGCATGCCTCATTCTCTCCCAGACTTGGAAACCCCCCATCCTCCTCCCCCACCGCCATCCCTTAAACTCTCCTGACCCTCCCACAGCGGTCATCCATACTCTAAGGGTTTCACAAATAACAAAAGGTTGAAGGAACTAAATCTGTTCCTTTAGGGTAAGAGATGGCTGGGGGACAGGCCAGAAAGCTGCCATTACTTGAAGACTGTAAGCCCTAAGGAGGGAGGAGAATGCTATGTGACAATGGTACAGGGCGTACAAGGAAGAAGGATGGGTGGACACTAAGGGAAATGGGCTTCCATCTCCCAGCATGACCATGTCTACTACAGAGCCAGGTGTAGACTTGGACGTTAGCCTCCCCTGGCCCTGTCACCCTGGACTGTCCCATTCATGTCTCTTCCGGAACACAATCCAGCTCAGCTGATGCATGCTGGGGGCCAAGGGCAGGAGGCAGCTCTCCATGCTCCCTCAGGGCAGCGAAAGCTCCTCACTCCTACCCTGCCACTGGTCAGTCCAGGGGAGACGTAAAGCTCCAGGCCCTCAGAAGAAAATGCCATTTCTGATACCTTTTCAGTCCCCCCAGCCTGCCAGCCAGGGCCCCATGCCCTCCTGACTGCAGCTTTTCTGACTGCGAGAAAGTGCACGAGTCTAAGGGAAGGACAAATTTCCTGTCAGCACCAGCCTGTGGGCTGCAGAGAGCACCAGCAACAATCCCCATCTCCCCTGCTCTGCCTGTTCCCATCACAGAAGTTAGAGATGGAAATACTGAGCCTGGAAGGGCGGAGCCGGGACCTTGCCTCTGCTAAGTGCCAAGCACATGGGCACCACTCATTTATGCCTTAGGGCAGGATTATTCCTACCACACTTAGGTCTCAAACATTCCTTGCTCCCACCAGTTTCCCTGGGAGACGATCCATGGCCTACTGTTCATTTAAGCCATCACAAACCCCTTATCAATCTTCAGATACAAAACCTAAAATTTAGAGCCAGGAAACATCTCCAGGATTCAGCCCAACCTGCAAAGCACCGAACACCTGCTAACGTTGCCTCGATGCTCTCTCCCCCAGCTGCACTAGCAGCAAGCACAGGAAAGTGACGAGCCGGAAAAGACTCACCTAAGTGAATCACATGACTAGCCCTCAAACAGAACAAAATGTGCAACCCTTCCATCCTATCAGGAGCATGGAAACATTACCTCATTTTCCTGTGTGCCCCCCTGACCCAGCCGTCAAGCTAGAGGAAGAAGAAAAGAGGACATCTCCATCCCTACGAGGAACCACCAGATGCAGCATGCCTCTGCCCATGAGATTTCCCCAGCAAACAGCAGGAAAGACCCTGTTAGTGGGTTTATTTACCACCTATGCAGGTGGTTCCCAGGTGCTCCTCTGCCCAGCCATGAGAAATATGACAGTTCTCCCTTGTTTACTTGCCATGTCGTGCTCAGCACCAGAGGTCTTTTATCTAACATCTTGAACTGCATCTGCTTTCAGACCACTGATCCATCTTCAAACAACATCAACAAGGCCTGTCACAAAAACGTTTCCTTCTTTACCCTCAAATGTGGAATTTCTCCCCCAAATTATTCCTGCTCCAGGCCCAGGGTGAGCACTGAGCCAGGGACAAATTTAAGTTCCAACATCTTGGATCCAAAAAGTGCCCCTGATAGGAGGAGAAAAGGTGCTGGGAGAGAGTACTCCTAAGGGTATGCAGCACATAATTATGGCCATAGCAGGCTGCTGGGCAGTGGTTTGCAAACTTTTTTTCTTGGGACCCAGTTGAAAAAAATCATTTATGCCCACGGCCCAATAATTACATCTTGAGCAATGCATTCCAGTCCTGAGGCAGTAGCAGCAGGGTGTACCGTGACCCAGTACCTGAGGGTCTGTGACGCAGTAGTGGGTCCTGACTCATGGTTTGAAAACCACTGCTGCAGGGTATCAGGCATGAAGAGATACGGAAATGCTCTTGTAGGTCATTTTCAGGAGCGTCTAACATATGTTAGTTCTATTTTTTCTTCTCATCAGAGGCCTGTACAGCTGGACTAACGGGAGAGAGGAGAGCCTGGCTTTACAGATGGGACAGGACAAATAACCAAAAAAACCCTTAAACTCTCAGCCACACTCCTAAGGCAATTTTCCTTCAGAATATGTGGCTGACCCAGAGTCTATGCTGGCGCAGCTGTGTAGAGAGGACTGGCTGGCAGGAGTCTCTGCATACCTCACCTGTAGCTCTGCCACTCCTGGGTAACATAGCAACATGCACTCATACCAATAATAGCTCTGCGCCATTTCATGTACCCATGACGGCACACGGCCTTAGAGCTAGGCTTTTTTTCAAAAAAACAAAACAAAAAACCACACAAGTTAGGACAGGGCCCAGGAACAGAACAATTAACAGGTTCAGCAGTTACCAGGGAAGGCTCAAGTTCTTTTCCACAAAGTCTGCCACAGTCGGGCGGATCTTGCTAGTTTCTGACTTCGCTTTCCCTTCCCCAATTTCATCCCAGTCATCCTGGCTATTATTACTGTTGCCCAAGATGCCAGGACTGATCCACATGCTTAACATTAAGCTCAACAGTAGCCCTATCTCTAGCCCTATTTAGTAAAGTGATCTAAGGGCTACTCTGCACCTAAAACTTAAATTCACCTAGCTATTCTGCTCAGGGAACACTGCTACCATCCAGCTACTAAAGCAATGGACCCCCCCTTCCCCGTGCTGCTGTAGTGCGTGCAGGATAGACATACCCTATGACAGTGAGCAGTTCTGGTGACCAATACAATCACTTGCATGCTTGAAGTTATGTCTGTGTCTTTATTACTTCATTGCCCTTTTGCCTGCTTCTCCTCCTTCACTGGTTTCCACGGATGTTTCTTAACCTTCTGCCTGCTTTTATTTGTTTTATATGGTTTTAACCTCGCATTGCCCTAGATAATTCCTCCCTGCCCTGCAGTTTGTGCCTGGCAGACATTTATAAACTCTGCCCAAGTCCCCTGTGCTCCAGAGTTGAGGCTTAACCAAAGGTTTTACTGATTTCATTCTTCCTTATAAGCTCAGCCCCCAATCACCCTGGTTGGCCTTCTCTGAACTCCCTCTGATTTGCCAATATCATCTTGATAAGAAGGTGCCCACAACCAAATGCTCCAGAGTTGCAGAAAATAGAACTTATTCCTCTTTGTCCAAGACACGACAGGTCTGTGCATGCAGCCCCAAATAAACCTTGCCTCGTTTGCTTCCATGTTGCATCAGAAATTCCTAATTTGCTGCCTCACTGTCCTCATTGGGGCTGCTCCTAAATTAGCGTGATCTGGGACTCTCATTAATGAGCTGTGTACCTTCTACCCCTTCCCAGATAGGACCACTTCCCTTCAGATAGCCCTGCCCTCCCCAACACGATAGGCTGCCTGCCAGTGTGCAGGGCTAAGTTGATCTGAGGTGAAGCCAGAGATGGCAATGCACAGGGATCCATCCAACAGCTCCAGGGGCACGAGCCAATCGCTTCCAAGTCCGACACACTTATTACTGGCCCATTTGTGGCTGCAGCTCCCAGTAGAGGCAGAGAGCAGCCAGGGTGATTTACCTTCACAGGTGAGTCTGTTGGAGGAGAGCACGTAGCCAGCATCGCAGGCTCGGCAGGCAAAGGACCCCTCTGTGTTGGTGCATATCCCCAAGGGGCAGGCGTTGGGTGAGCTGCACTCATCGATATCTGGGGAGCGCACAAACAAACTCCATCTGGGAGGAAGGACAGGACGTGCCCCCCACTGCATCCCAGTCCTGCCCTGGGTTGATTATGCCCTCCTGGTTCTCACAGCCAGCTAGGGGATTAGCTTTGTGACTCAGCCTGCTTTCCAAGGCAGCAGAGGTCCCTGTCTGAACATCTGGAGGCCTCAGGCTGTTGGGGGTGACCTTCCCCTGAGGCCCTCTCTAGCTCTCCACTGCTCTGCGCAGCCCAAAACTAAATTGCAGAAGCAGGTTTCCTAGACAGGCCCTATACTCTCCAAGTGGGTCTCGCTGGGGTTCAGGGGCCTGTTACCCAGCAGTCCTCTCTGAATGCAGGGAGCTCAACTGAGCTGCTGCAGGAAGAATGGCTCAGGTCAGGTCACCAGTGAGAGATGCAGACCAGGGTCTCTGCCTCAGGGGCACTGATTACACCCACAACCTGAAAACTCTGGGCCACAAGCTAGAGACTTTGCCTCAGAAAGGCCGGGGGCTACCCAGTGACCCAAGTTCCATACACATTGCAAGATTCGGCCGCCACAGCAGGAGATCCAGCCCTGTACACCAATGCCCTCATCCTAACTGCTAGCACATCCTCCCACAGGGTCGTCTCCCTGGCACACATGCATCTCACTGGCCCATAGGAGATACCTTCACACACACTGCCATCTCTGAACACGGTGTACCCAGCCTCGCAGGGCACGCAGAAGAAGGAGCCCTCGGTGTTGATGCAGAGTCCCGTGGGGCAGGCGCTGCGGGTCACACACTCGTTGATATCTAATTAAACCCACAAACCAGAGTGAGAGATGGAGAGGCAGAGTCTGTGTGCGGGAGGGCGTGGGGCTTCCTCTCAGAGACACGTGCATTGAGGGAAATACATCAGTATTAGAGAAGCTAGGCTGGACCACCAGGCTGGTGTGGCACATTACAGCCCCCAGGGGGCTTGGCTAAGGCTGGAATTGTTGCCATGCATGGGAGAGTTTCCACAGGCTGGGGAGGGGTCTTGCTGGGAACAGTTCTTGCCTTCTTACCAACACATCTTCCATTCCTTGGCTGGTAACCGGCTGCACAGCTGAGGCACTCATAGGAGCCCTGGGAATTGACACATCTCCCTTGGGGGCAGGCACTGGGGTCAGCACACTCATCAATGTCTGCAAAGAGACCCTCTCCTTTCAGACTCCAGGAGAAAAGAGAGTGAGTACAATCCCACCCAGAACATCCTCACTCCTGGTACCACAGCCACCTGTATCCCACTTTCTCAGCCAGCTCTGACCACAGTGAGAATGACTGTGTCTCCAAGTGGATGGGTTTGACAGTGTATTGAGTTTGCTGAGGCTCAGATGGGGGTTCTCATGAGCCCCACTTATCATTGGTTGTCCATGTCCTGCACCCACGCCTGGTAGGATGCTCATTTGGTTTTAAATCATTGTGACATGCTGGAGGAAGCCTGTGTACCTGCAGCTGATGTAGACATCACATCTATGTACTTGCCAGTCCAGGACTCAAATGGGGGCAAGCAATGACAAACCTCCAAAGACAAGCACCAATCCAGGAACAGAACATTCTCTTTCCAGTCCAGAATAGGGGGCTGAGGAAGAGTCCCACTGGGCCTGAAGGAGGCTCTCACTGGGGGAGCAGGAGTGAGAGAGTCTAAAGGGGAAGGAACATGGGGAGAGAGCTCTTCTCTCTTGTGACAGGGTGGGGAGTGCCCCAGGCAAAGAGGGGCAGGCCTGTGTCACTGGAAGAGGATGACTGAAATGACAAAGGGAGAAGGCACAAGCCATTCCACTTTGCCCAGCAGGTGCCTCAGTGCAGTATTGGGACACAAGGGAGCTGGGGCTTGCCCAAAGGGGCTAGAGCCCCTCACATAAGGGAAATCAGCACACTCACCTTCGCACTGTCCTCTGCGGCCCATGACATAGCCCTCGGCACACTCGCAGCGATACGATCCAGGCGTGTTGGTGCAGCGGCCCCCCCGGCACACGCTGGGCTGCTCACACTCATTGAGATCTGTTAGCACCCAGGGACAGGTCCCATCAGTGAGCTGGGCTGAGCTAAGAAGTGGGAGCTGGTTCTGCCTGCATGACGGCATGCAGGGCCCTCCCTGTCCCTTCACCCCGAACACTCTGAATGGCCACTCCCTGCCCCTCATTCCAATCCCTCCCGAGAGCCAGCCTGTGCCCTCACACCAATGAGGAATGGCAGCGCCAGGCTGTACTCATGGCCAGAGTCCCCATGGGCCTGTGCCACTCACCCCAGCCCCTCCTTTCTGCTGCTGCTGGGCAACCTCCCATGCCACAGCAGGCTGGAGGCAGGCTGGGCCAGGGCTTCCTCGGTGCTTGGGAGAGGGCCCAGCTAATAAGGAGCACAGAACAGTAACGGATCAAGGATCCAGGCTACCAGGGGGTGACATTCTGCCAAGCTTCCTCTTGCCCTCTCCAGGTGCTCGGAGAGGAATCTGGGCAGGGGATAATGCAGCTGGACTAGGTGGACTCTGTGCCCCTGGCCCAAGGGACCAGAGCAAGCCCCAAGCTGAGAGGCTTTCTGGAGGAAAAGCATTTGCTGACTGACTCTTTTGTGCAGAGTCTACCTCAGCCTGCACAGCTCACTGCCCTGCCCCAGTGATAACCGGGGGGAGCGAGCAAGGAGAGGAGGCCTTATGACCAGTCCTTCTAGGGCAGGCTTGGGCAGTAGCATGTGCAGGAGGAAGCCCAGGATCATATGAAGGAGGAGACTGGACCCTTCTGGAGGCAGGGGAGATCCCAGGAAACTTTCAGGCAAGGTGCCCCCCTTGGATGCAGGCAGTGGGCGTGTGCTGGATGGCATGTCACTTACCCTGACAGGTAGGTGCATCCCGGGAGATGAGCAGGGTGTACCCTGGGTAGCAGAGGCAGGAGTAGGAGCCCACACTGTTGATACAGTGACCCCTTCCAGCGCAGGGATCTCTCACACACTCGTCATCATCTGGGTCCGGAGAAGAGGAACAGGGTCACCTGGGCAATACCATTAGCCTGCCCATTTCCCTGGAGCATGAGCTGAGCAAGAGGCTCAGAGGCCCAACCTCCTTCAGTCTGCGTTTCCTCAGGGAGTCCACTAGATGACACGAGGGCCACGCAGGAACTGGGCAGGCCCTTCTTTGTCAGCCACGTACCACTGGAGGGCAGCATCCCCGCACATGAAAGGAGAGGGATGGCTCTGCCTTTCAAACCTCTCCTGACTACTTTAGCTGGGGAAGCAGGACAGCGAGAATGATCCCAGGCCACAGGGCTGTTCTGCCCTGGAAGGCAACAGAGCTCATGCCCTGTGAACACCCTGGCTTGGACAAGTGTTGTGCTCAGGAATCAGCCAGGGTCAGCACTGTACAGTTTCTCTCCATACCATCTGTTTCCTGAGGCAGGATTTCTGATGCCCATTGCCTCCCCGCTTAGCCCTATAGAAACAGCAAGAGCTACTGACATACCAATGCACTGGGGGAGGCTGGGATGCAGCCGGTAGCCAGGCCCACACACGCAGCTGTATCTGCCTGGCAGGTTCACACATGTGCCTGGACCGCATGTGCCAGGTGCAGAGGCACATCTATCGATTTCTGAGGGACAGACAGGACGAGCTCTCAGGCCCCTGCTCCCCACTCCCCCAGCACACAATAAAGTGCCACTCCTATTCCACAGTCCCCTACCCCATTACTAGCACCATCCCATCCACACGGACAGAAAGGAATTCAGAAATGCATCTCAGACAGCTGGCTGAGCTGGGCCTCAGCAGGCCCCCCCCTCACATGCCCAAGAATGGAGTGGGTCTGTTCATGGCCAGCACATGCAGACTGGCCTGTGCCTAGCAGGACAGACATGGCTTCCCGGGGCTCCAGGCCCTACATTGCTTAATGTCTCTACTTGTTTCAAACTGGGCTGAGTCAGAGCCGGAGGCTGGGAGCCCTTGGCCACAGCCCCTGCACTGGGAATTAGGGAAAGTCCATGGAGAGCTAGAACAGCAAACCAGCTCTGTCTGGCCTGGACAGGAGCCAGTGCAGCCCTGTAACAGACCACTGGGAGCAGGGGGCAGGGTTGGCACAGCCATGGGGGCTTTAGGGCCAGCTCAGTGTGGGCTGTTCGTATGCTGCTTCACTTGTCCAGCCTGGGTCTCACTAATCCCAGGTCAGACAGAGGACGCAGGAAGAGCAAAGAGAGGCCAGCAGAGACCCACACACGCCCCAACAGTGAGACAATCCCATCACCAAACACACACACACAAACAAAAGGCTATTGAGTGAGGCGCATTCCACAGCAAGGTGCCTATGCCAGGGGTCCTCCTGACGGCGCTTCCAGCCCTGAGCACGGGCAGTGCTCCCAGACACTCACACAGCCTTAGAACAACAGAGCTGCTATTATTAACACAGTAAACAAGCCTCCCCTGGGAGCCACACGCTTCCCGTTCCACAGAAGCCTCCAGAAAACTCAGCTCTGACTGCAGCAGGGAAGAGGCCAAAGCCACCAGAGAGACCCTGCCATTCCCTTTCTTCGGGCGTCCTTCTCTTCCCCCTTCCGCCCACAGGCCTTGCTGTTCACGGGGCAGAGATCCAGCTAGCCCCACATATTCGGCAGACTGCCTCCATCCGTTACCCTGGCCAGGCACAGTGCACACCGGGTGGAACTGTACACTGGGGAAACGACACTGATTCATGTGTTTAGCACAGGTCAAAGGGAGGGCTTTCCTGGGAGACAGGTCACCACACCTGGCTGGGCAGCAGTGGAAGGGCTGTGTTAATTCATGCCACGAACCCTGAGCTTCCCCCTTCTGTGTGCTCCAGACAAGGCCGTGTGTCATACAAATTAAACACAGACAGTAAAGGGCACTGAAAGCCATGGCATCCGCTCTTCGTTCAGGAGCACTCTTGTACCCACTGGGAGCTGCCTGGGTCACCTATGCCTGGGGAATCCACTGGGGTGCGGCACATGAGGGATCCTGTTGGGGGGGAGTCTACATTCAGACTGGCTCACACTTCTCTATCATGCCTGCCCAATGAGGCACGTAAACCCCATTTAGAGCTGCTGACAAACCTGTCATCTGGGCTGTGTCAGTGTCCTCCCCTGCAGCTTCTGGGCCTGGCTGGGTGGGAGGGCGAAGCAGTGTCTCCTCCATTACTTCCCCTGCAGACGAGAGAGACATGTGAGCACCAGCCTGGCATCACAGTCCAGGATCAATCGCCAGCCTGAGCCCTGCCCACGAACCCCCAACCTCTACGTCCCAGCACCTCGCGGGGCCGAGGGAGCGGCTGAGGAGTAGCAGGCATGGGTGTTGAGCCCCAGCTCTGAGCCCCGCAGCGAATGTTACACCACATGACATCACGAGACCAGTGTGTCACATGTCGCAGCAGAGAAATTCCACCTCCAAGCACCTTGCTGCTGCCTGTTGAGTGTGCAGACCCCCTGCTGCTGTTCCCTGCAACCTGGGTACTGCCACCACCCCGGTGCCCATTACAGAGCCTAACATGCAGAGAGCATGACGGTGGGTGGATAGAGTCCCATCCCCATTGGAATGGCTCTTCCCTCCCTGCCCTGTCTCATGGGGCTGCCCCATTCCTGCAGCCCTTTGCAGTTCTGTGTGGCACAGCCCATTTGGGGCAACACAGATGGAGATGCCTAGGAAATAAAGCTGCTTTTCCATGGCCCCAAGGTTATCAGAACAGCCTGAAGTTGCCAGCTGGACCATCCCTGGTTCTCCTTCCTCCTTTCTATTTGCAGTCTGATCACATCTGGGCGCTTACGCACCTGTGTGTGTGGCAGGATCTTGGGTGGCATCAGCAGTGCCCTGTGGGTTAGAAACACAAACACAAAGATTGGCTCTGTCTAGACCACTTAGAGATGTGTCTAGGAGCAAGAGAGAGGTGAGCTTCCTCGTGCCCCATTCTGGCTATTGGTTCACAGTTAGGACACTGTAATGGCAGGTGAGGCTGCTGGTGCATGGAAGCATTGCAGCCTCAGTGTGCTAGCCCTAAACAAAGCATTATGGCTCCTCAGGACCCTTTTAGATTTCTGCTTTCGGTTCCCTCCAAGTCTCTTCCACAGGCTGACTGCACAACTGTGAACTTTAGGACCAGGTTTCACCTTTATCTAGTGTCACAGATGGGAACCAGGCTAATTTTATGAGGCGCTCCAGAATCTGCACTGGGCAGGCAATCCTTGGCAGAGATGGTCCCAGGGACCATCTCTAGAACATCAGTGTGGTTTCCTCTGGTTTTGCTGGAGAACCTCTGGGGATGCCTTTTGTGAGCTCTGAATCTGCAACTCAAGGGCAGGAGTACTGACTCTTTAGCAAAAGGCTCCCTTATTTGGGATGTTAATTAGTCATTGTCATTAACCAGCTGTTACCAAACACAAAATGAAGCAGTTTTAAATAGTCTGGCTAAACTCCTAGCCCCCTCAATGGGCCAGCTTTTGCTTTTTAGACTGGCATCATTTCACTAACTCTCCAGTCATCAGAGAGCCTGCCCAGCCTGACTAGAGAGGAAGGATGACCAAGGGTCAGGGGGATGGCTTAGGACTGGGAAGACCTGGGTTTAAGTCCCAGCACTGCCCCAGAGACCCTGCCTGACCTTGGACTAGTCACTTACTTTCTCCATTGTTGGGGACCCACTAAAATGGGGCTAACAGCTGTTCCCTATCACTGTGAGACTGCTCAGATACAGGCCACAGGAGAGAGAGTCTGGACCTTAATGTTTGCTGTCAGAGTGAAAAACCCTTCATCCCAAAACAGCGCACACAACAAAGGCCCAAGCCCCATTTTTAACCTTTGTAAGTTACTTTAAAGCTTTTTTTCCCCAGATGTTTAGTGCACAAGGAGACAAACCCCAAATCTTATCGAGATTGACTCACCTGCGTATCTGGAGAGTGACCTGGAAAATTAAGCAGCACATGGTGAGTTTTGGAACAAGGAACATCAGTCCCCCAGGTCCATCAGGGAGCCCCAGGTGTGCTACCCTCCCTTGCTTCCCTGACACTGCGTTGGGAGTCCCGCATTTCTCCCAGCACAAGATGGGAACTTGTCCTTCTGATCCCATCATGCCCCAGCCCTGGCTCCTCCCCCAGCATGTGCAGGGACCCTGGGAACTCACATTCTAACAGATGCTGGTTCAAGTGACAGCAGTCACCGACTCCCCTCTCTGGATTTACGGTCCCAGACTGAGTGCAGCAGAATGATCACGCGGGGATAGTAGTCTCAGGATTCACACTCAGGGCTCTAAGCTCAGATGGAGGCACAGCCCCTCTCAGCCAGGCAAATCTGCATTAGACTGCAGCTTCCGAGAGCGGAGGCAGCATGGCCAGCCTGTAGCAGCACCTATTAGCGTCTGAGCCAGGAACTCAAAGCTAAGGGAAGCTCAAAAAGGTCATGTCCTACACCTGGGGATACAGGAAAGAGGGCATTGCATAGCTCTGGAGCTGTCCCGCGTCCACTTCAGCTGGAAGCAGTTACTGGGATAGTGACAGTTTGAGGGTAAAATGGGGAATTCTTCCCCTCCTGCTGGGCACCCGTGTCTGTAGCCATTACTAATCTTGCATTACATCCCAATCTACCTTCTGCTGCTGGGGTTCCAGCATAAAGGAGCATACCCGTGACTCCACCACTCAGGGCTTCCTGCAGCTGCTGCCTTTTTCCTGCCCAGTCGGGTGTCCGGTCACTGCTCTGCCCCTGCTCCTCTGAACTGAACGGCAGCTCTTCTGCTTCTGCCTTTCTCATGGACAGACGGATATCTGAGCTGGAGTAGGTGTAGCCGTGTCCTGCTGGGCAAATCTCCTTAAAGGCTTCTGCAAGGTAGACACAGACCAAGGCTGACATGTGGGGGAAAGGGGCAGAAACCAGTCGAGAGCACACAGGGCTGTCCATCCGGCAAGATCCAGTGGGGAAACTGAAGATGTTGTGAGAATGGTCAGATGGGTTTGTGTACATACACCCCCATCCGTCAGTCTACCATGGTTAAACTATGGGTCTGTCCCATGGTTAGAATATGTCTGAGCGGCACGTATGTTAGAGTGTGGTTTGAAGGGTGGATGTTCCCAGCAGAGAGAATCTGCTCCCAGGGCTGAGTATGTCTGTATCAAACATCAGCTAGCATCTTTGGGTTGGTGCTGCCAGGGGAAGGACCAAGGAAACACTCTCCCACATCTGAGGACAACTAGCACTTCTTTGGAAGGTGAGAGCTATGTAATGGGGCAAAGGGGGCTGCACAGCCTGCCAAGGCTGCATAAAGGACCAGATAAATGGCGACAATGCTGCAAGCCCTGGGGCCCTTCTTTGGGTTTGGCCCTTTGGGTTTTCCACATGTACAAAGATGCCTTCCACCCCGTCCAGGAGGATGTGTAGGAATTTCCAGACCCATGGAGTTCTGTGCTTGTCTCTCTCCTACTTAACACACTGGTAGGGGGCTGGGGCACATGACTTACGAGGGGAGACTGAAGGAACTAGGCTTGTTTAGTCTTCAGAAGAGAAGACTGGGGGGGGATTTGATAGCAACTTTCAACAACTTGAAGGGGTGCTCCAAAGAGGAGGGAGCTAGGCTGTTCTCGGTGGTAACAGAGGACAGAACAAGGAGCAATGGTTTCAAATTGCAGCTGGGGAGGTCAAGGTTGGATATTAGGAAAAACTTTCTCACTAGGAGGGTGGTGAAGCACTGGAATGGTCTACCTAGGGAGGTGGTGGAATCTCTGTCTTTGGAGATATTTAAGGCCCAGTTAGACAAAACCCTGGCTGGGATGACTTAGTGGGAGTGGTCCTGCTTTTTTTAGCAGGGGGTTGGACTAGATGACCACATGAGGTCCCTTCCAGCCCTAAGATTCTATGATTCTAAATACCAAATCCATCCTGGCTTGGAGTACTGGCGCACTTGGAAGCTGACAATACAGGAAAGGAGGAACCTTTAACTGTAGGGGAGGCAGAGTGAGATGAAAGGGTCTGTGAGGCTAACACAAATATGAGGAAGGCCATGGTCTCCCTCTGGGGGCAGTGCTGGATGATGGCTGCCGTGGGAGGAACTCCTCAACCCCAAGCTCAGATCACTTACTATGCAGCCTGCTAGACTCTGCTCTGCTCCACACCAGCCTCCAAAGTGGCAGGCTGTGCTCCGCTAGTGCACTCTGCCTCCTGGCAAGCAGCCCACAGTCTCTGTGCTGGCCTGTAACCCTGACACTCAGTGCCCCTTAAACTGTTCACACCCCCTTCCCAAGACGTCAGAGCAGGGAAGGCGCCTGCACTGCTCTGGCTGAGGAGTCAGGAGAAGGTGAAGTAAGCACAAGTTCCAGGCTTACAACACCGGGCACAGCTGGGCAGCACTCACCTGACCCGAGCATAGGGCACTTCTCACAATTCTTCCCCCATCCTTTGCCAACACGGCTGCAGCAACAGATCTGTTTGGTGATGCTCTGAGTGAGCGGCAGGGCGCAGACACCTCCTGCCACTGAGCGATAGCACAGGCCCTGCTCCATGGACACTGCCTTATCAGCTGAAACACAAGGCCAGAGTTAGTGTCGCAAGCCAAGCCGCCACCTCTGCCGGTCCCAGGCTGACAAGGAAAAGTGCTGCCTGTCATCACCTGCAAGGTGTTCCCCAGCTCTGCCTCTCTGTCACCAGCACCCAGGCCTTATCGCTTCCGATGCTGCCACAATGATCTCCATGTGCCCCCTCCATGTGGCGTCCCTCGCTCACACCACTTGGCCTTTGCCCCTGGCTGAGGAGGACTTCAGTGAAGCGCTACAGGGCCCGCTCCCTGATGCTGCAGCTTCCATAGTAATCTCTCCCCAGCCCAGCTCTGCCTGGGCATTCAGCCCTAGGACTTCTTCCTGAGCCAGGGGCTGGGTCTCTCTCCTTCCTGGCTGTGGGCACCCGCCTAGTAGGGAGATCCAACAGAAGCCGCATGGAAGGGACAAGCTTCTACTCTGATGCCACACAGGTGCTCTCAACCCCTTTCCATCTTCTCAGAGGCTGGGCTGAGGCCAGCAGCCATGTACGAGCCGAGTGTTGGGACACATGGTATATATTCCTGCACACGTGCAAGGGCATAAAGGCACACACAGAGGATCTCACACTACCCCTGGCGCACATGTACTTTTACTGAGGCCTTGTACACACGATCAGTTTATTGCGCATTAAAACTCATTACCGCACGATACCAACAACAGCATACACACGTGCAATAGGGCTGTTGCGTGTTAACTGCCTTGTTGTAGCGCAAGACAAAAACCACCTCGACGAGGGTGCTAGCAGTTAACGCGGAACAGCTGTTACGCTTTTGCGCTTGTGTGTACGCTTACCACGCAATGATTGGCCTCCGGAAGTGTCCCAGCATTCCAAAGTCGTCCTCTCTGGTCTTCCCCCCACCCGCTCTGTAGCCGTGATGAAACAGTCCCTGCCCTGCCCTGATTCCCGGGATTTTCAAATTTCTCATCTGTTTCACTTCCTGCTCTCTTCCTCGTGGAGTGTATTTGTGCTCCGATCATCAGTAGCAATGGCGGCCCGCCGTGGAAGACACGCACCCCTTTGGAGCACGGCAGGGGTGCTGACATAATCAGCATCTGGGGAGATTCCGCTGTGCAGGCGCAGCTACGCGGCAGCAGGAGGAATTATGACACATTTGGCATAATTTCGCGGGCCATGTCAGAGAGAGGTTATGATAGAGACACAGTGCAGTGCAGATCAAAGGTGAAGGAACTCAGAATAACCTATCACCAAGCGAAGGAGGCAAACCGCCGTTCCGGATCAGCGCCTGCTACATGCAGGTACTACAAGGAAATAGAAGCCATCCTCAGTGGGGACCCCACAACCACTGCCAAGAGTCCCGTGGACACATCAGCCCCCCCTCATCCAGTGATTGCCGGAGGCGAGCAGGATGAGGACGTGATCGAGGAGGAGGAGATGGAGGATGACCTGGAGGAAAGCGCAACCGCGTGTAGCCAGGAGCTCTTCAGCAGCCCCGCTGAGACGTCCACCCAAGGCTTGAACTGCAGCGTGTCCTCTGAGGAGGCAGAGGGGGGTTCAGGTAAGTTTCTCCTTCGTGCAGCTCTGTCTGGCTCCTGCTAAAATATCATTGTCCGGGGTGGGGGTGCTTGCGGGTCCCCGCTGTGCACGCTATTTACTCTGCATTCATTAGAAGTGCATCAACACAAGCAGTGATTGTAAAATAATCATCTGCATTTAGGTCAGTAAAGGTTTCCTCGATGTACCTCCAGAGCCTAATACTCAGGTTAGATGGGAGAGCGTTTGTGTCTACGCTCCCAAAGACAGATACTCTGCCTCTCCAGCTGCAAAGCACAGCCCTGGGAACCATGGCAGCACACAGTACAGCAGCATACGGTCCTGGCTTGCAACCGGCAGCATGTAGGATATGTATTCTAGATGGCAGGGGCACTCTGAGGAGAGAGATATCGGGTTCCATCTGTGTGCCCAGTGCAGATTGTGAGCCCCCAGTAAGCCATCTATTAGAACGTACCTTGTCTGCTTCAGCGAAGCGTAGTGTGTTGACCGCCCTGTACCTTCCAGTGGACTGTGCTACTGGAAGGTTACATTGGTTATCTATGCTATGTGTTAACAATTTCTTTATTGTTATTTTTTTAGTAGATTTGACCTTCACAAGGCCGGTGTCTACCCCAGCTGACCGAATGAGAAACATTTGGCGGCGTGCTCGAAGAAACAGGGAGGATATGTTTCATGAGCTGCTGAAAGCAACACAGGAATCCGCAAGGGAGAATAGAGCCTGGAGAGAGGAATCCCAGCAGAGGAGTCAGAAACACAGGGACGAACTGATAAGCGTCATGAAGGAGCAAACAGAACTGCTCAAGAGCATGATTGCTTTGCAGTCCCAAGCGATTAATGTCCGGGCTTCACTCCAGACAGTTCAGCCGTGTCTGCCTCCCACTCCCCGTAGTCCCTCAAAGCATTTCTTTGAAAGCCACCCTTCCCCCAGGTACGGACAATATCCAGTCCCCCCCCCCCCCCAGCTACTTTTTTGAGACCCGGAGCTACACCAACCTGTAAACCCACCCCCACCTTTTAGGTTTGAATAAAAACAGTAACAAATACTTTGAAGAGTGGGTTTATTTGTACACATTGAAAATCGCATAAGATGCACCTGATGCATCCTGGAAGTTAACTAGGGGAGGGCATCATTGAAATGCTCCCTGAGTGCCTCCCTTATGCGAGCAGCTTCTCCTTGTGCCACCCTAATACTCCTAGTGGCTGGCTGCTCGTATGCTTCCTCGAGGCGCTGTGCCTCCGTAGCCCACGTAGGGGAAAACTTTTCTCCCCTATTTTCACAAATGTTATGGAGGACACAGCACGACGCAATCACAGCAGGGATGTTGTCCTCCGCCAAGTCCAGCCTCCCATACAAACAGCGCCAGCGCCCTTTTAAACGGCCAAAGGCACACTCCACAGTCATTCTGCAGCGGCTCAATCGGTCATTGAACTGCTCCTTGCTGCAATCCAGGTTCCCGGTGTACGGCTTCATGAGCCATGGCATCAGTGGGTATGCTGGGTCTCCGAGGATGACTATGGGCATCTCCACATCCCCCACTGTAATTTTTTGATCAGGGAAAAAGGTACCCCCTTGCAGCTTCCGGTACCGAACAGTGTTCCTGAAAATGCGGGCATCATGCATCTTTCCCGACCACCCAGCATTGATGTCCGTAAAACACCCCTTGTGATCCATGAGTGCTTGCAGCACCATGGAGAAGTAGCCCTTCCTGTTTATATACTCGGTCGCGAGATGGTCTGGAGCCAAAATTGGGATGTGTGTGCCGTCTATGGCTCCCCCGCAGTTAGGGAATCCCATGGCAGCAAAGCCATCCACAATGTCACAAACATTGCCCAACGTCACCGTCCTCCGTAGCAGAACACGATTGATGGCTTGGCACACTTGTGAGAGGGCTAATCCGACGGTGGACCTCCCGACTCCAAACTGGTTTGCAACCGACCGGTAGCAGTCAGGAGTCGCCATCTTCCAGACAGCAATCGCAACACGCTTCTCCACGGTTAGGGCTGACCTCATGTCTTTCCGTCGCAGGGCAGGGGCCAACTCTGAGCACAGTTCCAAAAAGGCTGCTTTCCGCATTCGAAAGTTCTGTACCCACTGCTCGTCATCCCACAGCTGCATAACAATGCGATCCCACCACTCGGTGCTCGTCTCTCTCGACCAGAAACGGCGTTGCACCGTGTGCAGATGATCGGTGAAGGAGCTGAGCAACGCGGTGCTGTTGCTCTGCATGGCATCGATCAGCCCCTGCTCCTCGGTGTCCTCGTCTGACTCGGAGCTCATTGCGTACCGAGCAACAAGCTGCGATGTATTCAGAATGTTGAAGGCGACAGTGGAGATCAGAGCAGGATCCATGCTGTCGCTGTTGTGATTGATTGCAAGTGGTGCGGTGCGTCACTGCACTGTTGAAAATAGGCGCGAGTTGCTATTGGAAACGAGGAAGATGCAAGGGGAACACAAAGCACCACAGGAAACTGAGAGTTTACCCATGGCGCTTTGCGTTCCTTTCCTTCATCCCATGATTCATAGCGCCCATTCAGGGAAAATGGAACGATGGGATAGGTGCCCAGAAGTCATTGCACTCAACCGCGATAATGCAAGGAATTTTGTTGTGTTGCAAGGAGCGACGTGTGTATGCGTTATCCTGTGATAAAGGTCACGTGACTTTTATAGCGCGATTGCCATGTTGCGCTTTAATCTGATCGTGTGTACATAGCCTTACACACACTCAGGTGCTCTCTCACTCTTGGGGCACAGAGACACGCCCACGGACACAGGACTTTTTGTCTCTCTGACTCATGATCTGCTGGTTCTGGGGTGACCTTACTGGGGACCCTGAGCGGCCGCTTCCAGGCAGCCCTGAAGGGCTTGGTCTGCGGAGCACTTACAGACACAGCGACTGCGGGATAGGTCCAGCATGGTGCCGGGTTTGCAGGTGCAGCGGAAGCTGCCACGGGTGTTCACACATTCGGCATCCTTACACAGGCCAAGCATCAGGCACTCGTTGATATCTGCAGGGGGGAGCAGAGCACAGAGTCAGTCTCAGAGCCCCGGGCCTGCCCATCAACCGGAGGCAGTGACCGCAGCACATGGGAGGGGGAACTGCAGCAGGCAAAGGAAGGGGCTACAATGCAACAGGACACAGACCTGCAGCACCCCTGTTGTTATGCCACCAAATCACCCGTGACCCCTTCCCATAGGCCAGCTGGTGTCAGTGCAGCGAAGGGCAGAGAACAGGAAAACCAACAGCGAACTGACAAATCCCACCATGTGCAACACCCCACAAGCAGACCTCCTCTCTGCAACCCTTCCAAGCCCCCACCCCACGCAACCAGCACACCGCAAAGATCTTTACTCTCCTCCTGGGCTGAGCCAGTGGAGAGGGAATAGCAGGAATCACCAGAGTAAATTCCCATGTGGTTTCCCCATACACAGGGCTGGGGAAGGTCTGGTGTGAGGAGCTGCGGGGGGTGGGTTGCACCAGCAGAGCATGACTGAGATCAGTGCCTGTCAAGAGTGCCCTGCCGGAGCCCTGATGACTCAGGCACTGGTAGAAAATATGAGTTACCAAAGGCCCAGAGAGCTGGAGAGTCTGTGTAGCTAGAGAGGGTAGGGGAATTTTGCAGGTAGCATTTGGCTTGCCATGTTCTCACCTAATGTTTCTGTCCCTCTGATAATGGAAGTAATGTTTGGGTCAGTAACTGGGGAGTGCTGCTTCAGGGTGAAGGCTGAAAGGGACACTGGGTCAAAATGTGCTCAGGCCCAAAAGCGTCAGATGGAAGGAGTGAGGGCAGGAATTGTGGTACTAACTAGCGCCTTGCAGAAATCCCCGAGACTCTCTGTCCCCTCCTGGGTGCTGTCAGCTGACAGCATTTCCTCAGGCCCTGGGCATGGGATTCCACCCCAGGGCCAGCAGAGTCCTGCTGGGGGGTCTCATGCTTTCCCATGAGCAAATGCTAGGGATTTAGAAGAGGACACATCAGAGCGAGGCCAGGCCCTGGTAGGACCCTTCTAGACATTGACTGTATGGACAGTGCCCTCTGAGATTTCCAGTTGTTCCAGTTCTGGAATAATACAAAACAATCTTGCCTCTGGACTGGCTCCCTCTGCTCATGACACAGTCTGGAGAAGTCCAGCTCCAGGCTCCAAGGGGTTAGTACTTGCCAATGCTGGCAGTGGATGCCCAACTAGCTGTGGGCAGGACAGAGGCAGTGTCTTGTATCGCACAGGCCACCTGACTGCAATATGCTGTTGTCTGTAGGGGGCCTGAATGAATCAGAGCAGTGTAGGGCTGGAAGGGACCTGGAAAGGCCATCTTGTCCATCCCTTTGCGGAGACACAGCTAATCTAATGGGCCATGTTAACCTGCAAAACAATGTTTCAAGGGCAGCCAGCCAGCCTAGATCTTCTCATTAGCCTTGCCTCTTGCCTCACTCCTCCCCTGCTGCTGATTCTCCAGACTCATCCAGTGGGGATGTCATTCACCATGTGCCATCCAGATGTGGAAGCTGTACTGCATGCCAGGGGTTAGGAAGGGAGCTTGGCTTTGCTAGCTGAGACCCAGGTGGGTCAAAAAATGTGCCAGGAGATTCCAGACTCTCCCCTGCATTCCAGACTTTTCTAAAACCTGCTACGCTCTGTCCCAGAGTCCTCCCTTGCCTGTCTCCTCGCCAACTTCACCTGCAATCTGCTCCCTCTCTCCTGCCCTGGCTGTGGCCTCTTTGTTCCTCCCTGCAGCTATCTTCAGAGTCAATTGCACTGCACCTTATTTCTGTGATTTTGGCAAATGAAAAGGAATGACTGAAAGTTTTTGATCTGTCTTCCTGCTCCAGATCAGGCTACTGGTGACGCTAGATCAGCATCTTACCTGCTCTACTGAATCAGGCGCATGCTTAATTTGTGTCAAGGATGAGCCCCAGCAACTCTAGGCTTGGCAGTTCATAGTCCTATCACTTCTGAGTGTGCTGCGTCAATTATGAAGGTAAAGCAATTGCTTGAGCCCTGGCGTCCAATTGCTTGAGCCACAACACCTTTTCCTTCTGCTCTGGCCTCTGAGTCTCTCAAGCCGACATCACACCTTCTGCCATACAGTGTAAGCACACTGGTCTCAGCCAGTCCAGTTTCCTGTAGGACACTTGTACTGTGAACTACTCAACAGGAACTTTCCTGATGACTGCAATCCCACATCCACTGTGCAGAGCCTGTTAGGTACAGCTGCACAGATGACTGCTCTATTCTGGTATCCTCATGGACAGCATATGTTATATCTCCCTGGGCTGTCCTGTCAAGGTCATTTTTAAAGCTGCCAGATCCAGGCGTGGCAGGACTTGGCTCATGAACAAGTCTCTGCCTTTCAATCAAATCCCCTGCATGGCCAGACTGGGGCACTGTCTACAAAGGACACACCATCAAGAATCAGAGCGCTGGTGCACAGCAAGGGCTGGTGAAATCTACTTTTGCACTCACAGCCCAGCATTACTCTGTGGAATGGAAGGCATGTCTCCAGCTCCTGGTGCATCTGGTTCTGCGGATACACATATGTGAGCTACAAGTTCCCAAGTTTGAGCCAGGGCTCTGCCATGGGCAACGTGTGACCTCAAGTGAGTTCTTTCTCCCCTCTGGGCCATCTGTAAGATGGAAACAATACCGACTGGGGGTTGAGAGGGTCAGTCAATTATATAAATCCAACTGGAAGCCATCAAGAGTGATGGCTAGGTACTTATCACCAGCACCTGTGCAGCAGGAAGGACAGGTATCATTTCCTTCCTGTTCCACTGCTTCTCACAGTTCCCATCAAATAGGGAGCTAATAGAGTAACCAGCCAGGCCCTCAGCCTACAGTAGGAAAGAGTAGATTCTCCTGTTGCACAGAGAGAGTCCCTGCTGCAGGGTTCAGACAGACCCAGCTGTATCCCCTTCACAGCAAGGGAGACCTCAGCCAGTGCTTTTCACCCTTAAAATATGGAACATAGAAGCAGAGACCAGGATTAACCATGTTGAGCCTTTATAGTGAAATGCAACAAACATGGCCTCCAGCACATGACACCCTGATTTGTCTGGGGCAGCAGTTTGCCTCCACATCTTTGCAAATGTAATAATTTATCAATGGGAAACTTCTGCAGATGCCCCTGCTCACAGCTCAGTCAGCTTTGGGGAGAAAATCACAGGCCAGGAGTGTGGGACACTTCACAGGGGGTAACCAGTGCAGTTCTTGTGACCAGGGCCACAAGGCTTGGTACTGCCCATGTGGGGTGCGCATCTTAATCAGCTATCTGTATCCTGCCTTCCAGCAGAGGATGGAGAGGGGGAGTAGCAGTCCCAGGGCTAGATACCATGGTGAAGCAGTCAAATCCCTGGAGAAAATCCATTGGGAAGAACAGATCAAAACCCACCAGGCTAGATAGGGGGAGATGTCAAACAGAAAGTTCTCACCAGCAAACAACACCTCACCACACTAGAGTGCACAGCACAGCAGGCTCTCTAGCCAGCGCCCTCAGAATAGAATCAGACACACAAAGAGGAACAACTGAGCGTTCCATGGGACAAAAGTGGTCCAACCCATCTCCTACTCCTCAAGCACTCAGAAATGATTTCCCATCCCAGAAGGATGGAAAACCTGGGCACGTTGCCAGGCACCTGACCCACCGAGTCCACCCTACTTCTGCCTCCACTGTCCCTCTGCCAGCAGGAGAGATAACAGGAATGGCTCCATGCTGTGTAGCACCGTGCTACTGAGTCAAGAACAGAGATTCACGTGACATAGAACCAGAAGCCCAAATCCCACTCAGGGCAGATACTATATGCAATGGGGGACATACCCTAAACATAGTGCAAACCCCACCCAGGGCAGAGATTTGGTGTATCCATCCCAGACAAAGGCTACAGGCCCCATCTCTGTATACAGCAGCAGCACCCCTCTAGCTTGTTATCATGAGACATGAAATGGAGCTGACTTGTCTGGCGTCCGCATGTGCAGAGGGGCACGAGGGAGTAGAGTAACAAGCAGCACAAATAACATCGGCAGTGGCGGCTGAGCTTCGTGCATCTAATTTAACCCAGAGGGCTAGATCCCACCCCCACTCCCAGCCCCCTTGAGTTGCTCTCTCAGCGCAGCAGAGGTACCCTGACCGGGCTATTGAGGACTCCCCCAGCATGGGAACCCCAAGCGACACAGAATAAGCACTGCCAGCTGCCCACCCCCCATCAGGGATGTGCTTGGACCCACACTAACAATGCCGCGGCGGGAGGGGAGCCCACCAGCTCAGAACCACACGCAGCCCAGCCATTTCTTCCCATCCTGCGCAGAGCTGCTCTCCATGACTGGCGGTGTCTCAGTTATGACCTCAGGTCTGCAGGGGGCCAGAAAAGGGAGCACAGGCTCATAAGCAAAGGCTTATGAGTTTGCCGAGGGGTTGACAGTTTCCGAGTCTGAAGAGGAAACCCAATTTGAGTTGGAAATGCTGTGTTCCATGGTCCGTCTATGCCACTAAGCCGAACGGATGTCATGATATTATCAGGGGCTTCATCTTATATAGAATCCTGATGCCCCCCATTGGATCCTATAACCCCCCTGATTTTCTAAACTTGCTATCTGCTCATCCTGCTTGTCACACACATGGTCCTTAGTGCGAGCTAAAGCAGGACCTTGGCACCGGTGTTGACACCTTCACCTGCTTTGGGTTCCTGAGTCCTACTGATTACCTATTGCCCAGTCCCCCTGCACGTTTCCAGCTGGCAGGTCCCCATCTTCTTCCCTACCAGCGCCAATCAGCAGTTTCCATGACAGTCTCTGCCCTGTACCTAGCAGCTGGGTGCCACTGTCCTGTTGCTGAAGGCTGGGTGCAGGGAGCACTATCTCCAATCCCTGTGCTATTCTCATTAACAGAAGGGGAGCTGAGGCCACTGGGCTGTCATTAATCAGCAGCAATCAGCAAATCCACTGGAGACACGATGGCTCCCAGCTGTCAATGATTTGTGCTGCACAGCCAAACTCTGCTCCAGAGGGACGGCATGCTGGAGTTCATGCCAATTGGTGCTTGAACTTCCAGCCGTTCTGGATCTGGCCTCCCTAACTGTGCTGATTCTGCAAGGCTCTTCTCTGGTATTTAGCAAGCAAAGGCAAAGAGGAGCTGTTGCAAAGGGAGCCAGGCACTTTGCTTCTCTGCAGCGAGGGTGCAGGAGAGACCCATGCTGGCCTGCCATAGAGAGTAGAGACAAAAGGGCTCCCTGAGCTCACTTCAGCTCCTGCTCGGGCCCTGCTGCCATCTCTCTCCAATGCTCTAACAACCCGAGCTCAGCAGATCACTCAGCCTGTTGGCTCCCTCTCAGCTGGGCTCCATTCCGGTAACCAAAGGCCTGGAGAAAAATCCAGCCACTCGCATCCATCATCCCTCTCACTCTTCCGTCTCTGCTAGGGAGTGCCCCATGCTACCCGTATGATCTTTCTCCAACATCCTATGAGCCAAACTGCACTCTCTGCCTGTGAATTCAGATTCTGCATTAGTTCTGGACTGTCCTACAGCCACAGCAAGGATATGGGAATGTCAGCATATGGCACCAAGCCATCTGCAGGACAATATGTCTCCTGACAGGCTCGGAAAAGTCCCAGGGAGGGGGTGGGGTGGGCAGAGCACTCAGTGCCACATCTCTCCCCACCAACACATCCCCATGCCAGGAGCTACACAGGGGCCCAGCACAGAGCCCTTACACTAGCTCTACACTGATTGTCACAGGGAATCAAGGCCACTCCACTGCTAAACATTCTCTCCCAGGATACCATGGGGGAGCTCTAGGGTGACTCATTACTTAACTCAGTGTGATGGAAAGTCCCTTTTCAAACAGATGAGTCACTGGACTGCATGCCATGAGCTTGCATGGGCACAGGCCAGGCCCAGACAGGATCTGTCAAGGGACACCTCCTGATTTATCAGGAATTATGACAATGTGACCAAGAAATTCCAGCTTCTAATCACTGCATGGAAGTCATGGACTTTATGGTTTGAAAAATGTCAGCTATTCTCCCTAATGAGAAACAGGAGTAAAGCCTTCCTCCTGAGGTGGAGCAGATGGGATGCTCAAGACACAAGGGACAGACACAGCTCCTCCACCCTCGCAAATGGGACAGAGGGACTCTGGGGGTGACTGGGGGTGTCTGTGTGTGGGCCTAGGTGGGGCAGAAGGAACTCTTGCAGCACAAATGACCCACCCACAGAGGACCCCCCCACAGTGTGGGGCAGAGGAAACTCCAGGATGAATGGCCTAAACACAGACACCCCTACTCCAAATGTGGGGCAAAGGGCATTCTTGGGGTGAATGGCTAAGACACCCCACCCCCAATGTTTGACAGAGGAGACTTTGGGGTTGAAAGGTGCATAGACAGGCCCCACCCTGGAGCAAGGCAGACTATGAGGAACCTGGCACCGTATAAAGCTTACGTACTTGGTGCAGACAGATTTTCAAGCCAATTCGCTTTCAACGTTCACTACTTCTCCGCTCAAAAAAACCAAACAAACTTCCTCCCCTCCTCCCCAGATCAGCAGTAACATGCAGTTGAAGTTGCTTCAGGCTACAGGAAATATACAAATTGCCTGTTTTTAACACGGCTAAGTACATGTTGAATGTGGTCAGAGATGCACACCGTTAGTGCATGCACATGCTGGGAGAATAGAGGGGGGTCTTGGGGGCCAAAGACAGGGCTGTTATTTGGAAAACTTGGTGGGTATTACTGTGAAACAGTCTGAGCTATCGGGGCATACAAGCTTTCTGTACAGATCGTGGAATGTGGCTAGTTACTCTCGCATCTTAAGGCTCAGGGTTCTTTAACCGTAACATTAGGTTGGTCCCAGGGCAGGTTTTACACTCTGAATGATAATCACTCTGCCTGATAAAGAACCTGAGAAGGGGTTCAGAGCTGCATCCTTACCTTGACAATGGCTCCGATTCAGCCTCTTGTACCCTTGAGGACACTCCACCTGTCCGCTTTCAATCACTGGATGAGCTAGGACGACACAGCAAACAGTTTGGAAACTTAGGGCCTCAGGCAGAACTCCACAACCCCATCTCCCCTTCTGGACTCAGACCTCTCCTTTACGCCTATGAGCTTGGTGTACACCTGACCTTGCATTTTCTCTTTCACCCACCTCTCCTCTATCAATAAGTGCCGTGTCACTACTTCCACACCCTGGCTATGCACATCAAAATTCAGCTTACATGCATGCTGCTGAATTGCTCAGCAGTGGTCCCACGGTGGAGCAGGAGAAGCTCCTGACACCTTAGAGATCCCTCCTTCCACACCCTCTGCTTCTCCACTTGCTCTCCATCCCAGCACACAGTCTCCCTTGTGTTTGTGGGAAAGCCTTCTCCTCAGCAGCCACTGCCATCCGACACTGAGTCTCTGGACCATCAACTCCATCCCTTTTTAGATCTCCCTTTCAAATGTTTCTATCCCTTGCTTCCTACTTCCCCCCTTCCCACACCATTCCAGGCTTGACAGCCAGACACTTCAATGTATTCACTACATAATGGACTGGATTCTGAAATCCTCTGAGCATGGACTTCAACAGGACTTTTGCAAGTGAAGGGCCTATAGGGTGATATCCAATGCCCTTGTTTTCTGTCATTGGCATTATGGGGCCTAGTGTTAAGTCTATAAATCAGTCTAGGCTACACAATATATACTAAAGGCACCTGGAGTTCATGGTGATCAATACATCAGAAACATATCACACAGCTCAGGACAGATTTTCAAGAGACCACATGGCCAGACTTCCCACTGCTCAGCACCCACAATTAGGGCCAGATTTTCATAATAGCTTACTCCCATTTTTGGTGCCTAAATAAGGAGGAGATTTTTCAGAACTTCTCAGCATCTTCTATTGTGAGACTTATGACTAGATTCTCTAAGAATTCAATACCCAATATATTGGGCTTTTTAAAAGACCTGACTCCTTATTTTTTGCCTAAATGGATATTGCACACTTCTGAAAAACTGGTCCAGAGAGTCCATGCAATACACTGCACAGGCTCAAGTTGAATTTAACCCACCATGGGGGTGGGGAGGAGCAATAGGAGAAAGAGGGAAAGTGACCCCACCAGCAGCTGTTTCAGAGACCCAGCTTCACCATGCAGCATTTCCAAGCATTAGTTGATCCCTTCATAGGCTTGTCTTCTAATTGCTAGCCGTGCTGTGTGGCTAAACAATTCTTCTTTAACACTTGCAGGCCCTGAGCAGGATTATTTATGAGTAAGGCTGAATGTGACAAGTCACACTTTGAGGGGGATTTTGCAACAAGCCCTCAAAAGTAACATTTTCAAAAGTGCCAGGAGCCCACATACCATTGCCCTTAATTAAACACAGGTTCTCCACTGCCCAACTCACTTTTGAAAACAGGACTTAGGAGCTTTTTGGTCTCTGCCACCCTAGCTGGCCTGCTGCCAATCAAGACTCCTCTAGGAACTTTCCCAAACCAGTCTCTATGTGCAGCATGTTGGGGTCTGGATGGATTTTTCCAAGGGTTTTAATTATGAAATATTAACAGATGGATTTGAACAAGTTTTACTGTAAAACAAAGGGCCATCAGTTAACTTTTCTCATGCGTCCCCCATACTTTAACAGTAATTCACATATTTGGGACCGGTGCCTTTCCTTTTAAAAAAAAATCCTAACACAAGGACTTTGCCCATTTCTTACCACAGCAACCACGTGGCCTTAGTTCTGACCAGAGTGACAGGAGTTCTGGGTGGTCTGAAGCAGCCTCTATTCCAGTGCTTTTCAAACTTCTTTCCTCGGGACCCAGTTGAAAAAAATCATTTATGTCCACGACCCAACAATGACATCTTTCAGCAATGCATTCCAGTCTTTCGGCGGCAGCAGCAGAGGGCACACAGCCCAGTACTTGACGGTCTACGACCCAATACAGGGTCCCGACCCGTGTTTGAAAACCACTGCTCTATTCTATGTCACCTTGATCTCAGCCTATCTGGCTAACCCCCAGATTTCTATCAATTGGTTTCCAAACCCAACCCCCTTAAGGGAACCAGAGCGTAAATCATCCCCAACATGCAGCACGTGCTGGTGCTTTGAGATCCTCACAAGGAGGACTGCATTCTTACCCCTCTGCAGGTGGGTGAAGGGTAGTTTGATGCTGAATCCCAAAGGGAAGAGCTCAATCTCTTCACGCAGTCCCCTCTCTGGAGCAGTGTCATCATCCCACAAATAAATACCATCATCAGCATGCCTTCCCTGGTTATCACACGACACGTGCAAAGCGCTAATTCCTGCTGTTCCCGTAACACCTTCAGCGAGGCACAGGATCCTTCATGAAGAGTCGTACACGCCAGGCTCATCCAGACAGGATGCGCTGTGACGCTAGTTCACACTGTTGGGCAGAGCCATTGAACCTGAGTCTGCTGACACCACCTCCCAGTAAAATACATGAACAATGTCACTCTGGGTGGGCAACCATAGGTGAATGAAACCTACAAGTCAGAGATTACATTGGCTAAGAAAATTAGAAGGGTGCAGTCAACTCACTGATCTTTCTCCCATCATGCCACTGGGGGTTAGGGTCAGCAGAAGGAAGACCGCACAGATGGGAAGCCATGTCATCTACTAGGGAGAGCAGTGGGATTGGGGAGCCAGAGTCCAATCTTCTATTCCCAGCTGTGTCCCTGACTCACTGTGAGACCTTGCAGAAGTCACTCTCCAGCTCTGATTCAGTTTCCCCATCCGTAAAATGGCAGTACTGGCAAGGACCCATTGTCAAATGCTTTGATATTCTTTGATGGAAAACACTACTGAAGGGCAAAGCACCACTGTTCTTATTTCCAGGCTCAAGGTGCAAGAGCTGAGGAGAGAAAAGTCACCCACGGGCATCTAGCAGCCTCTCCAGACCTCGCACTACAAGAGTGAACAGAGGCATGGAACAGACCATGTCAGAGATCAATGAATGTCTTAGAACAGTCAGACTTGGGAGACGCGCAAACCCCACTCTTCTCCTCCAGCAGTGTTCATGCAGCAGGCTCAGCCCTATACGTGCCACCTACAGGTGATCTGGTCCCCATACAAAGTTGACCTTTTGGATTTATAGCAGCAGTAGGTGCACTTGGGCACCCTGTGAACTTCATACTGTGCGATGACGTGGAACTACTCTATTGGTCCTGGGCACACTCAAACATGCTGGCCCACCTCCCACTGACAAACATTGTTTTTCCCTTTTGAAATAAGTTACCTTGAGTTCTCAAAGGTCCCACATGTGGGTGTGTGAGATATAATCCCACCACCGCTCGCCTCCGGTTAACCCTACTCTGGGATCCAGCAATTCAGCATGTAAGTATCCAGCCTATGTGGAAGCAGGAGATGGACATGCCATCAGGCCTAGGGTTCCCCACCTATTTCTGTGCTCAGGCACATGAGGACATGGTGCCTCTTGCTTCTTTTATTGGAAAATTTACCTTGAAAACAGCCTAAGAACCTCAAGCAAATGGGTGTCACAATTAACAGCAGCTCCTAGATACACTAACAACTCTAATTATGAAGCCTGCAATTCAGGCCTGAAAATGTGCCCCCAAAACTGCTACAAGTCTGTGAAGATTCCCAGGGCAGAAAAATGGCAGGGAGCATCCAGCCCAGAAAGCGAGTGCCTGGAAGACGGCCTGGTTGGGCAGGTGAATTGCCATGCTTTCCAGCTGATTTCTTCTGCCATTGATGTGGCACAGTTACAACACCTGTAATCAGTCGTCTCTCCACCTCTGTGATGTCTCGGATACCCTGCTTGGATTGTCCAGCAGCACGTGACAAGCGAGATGGAAGTGGAAGGAATGACATAGGCCAGATGAGATGCTGAAATAACAGCTGAGGGCACATTTATTACCTTTTCCCCCTTTTTACAAGGATCTCACTGCTCTGGCTGCATATGATTTCCTGACTTACTCACTCTCACTACACAGAATTTTAAACAGCTTCTTAAAATAGTTTGTGGGTTTTAAAATGGTCCATAACCTACATAATTAAATCTCTCAAACTTTTTATAGGCAAGTACAATCCAGCCAATAAATTCCAAAGAGGCCCAATTCAGGCCCCGTGTTTTGGAGTGAATGAAAGTGAACTTTGGGGAGTGGGAGGAGCCCAAGAGGAAGCCAGGATGGGGTGGGGAATGGATAAAAGGGCACTTTGTCCTGGAAAGAGATTTTTGTGGAGTGAGGGATTTTTCCCCACATATTGTGGAATATGTTTTGGAATGAGATGTGCACGTAACAACTAAATAACCATATGGCTGCATCATGATAGCCCTCCATCCACCCAGCTTCCTATTCTCCCACCTAGCACTTGTACCTCTGTCTTGTAGTATCAGGTCTGCAAGTCCTTTGTGGCAGGGAGCATGTCTGTCAATAGGGTGTGGGAGGCACCTAGCATATGGTGAGTGTCAAGAGAAAATAAGGGACAAACTTGAGACAATCTAGAGGACAGTAGACTGTTAAAATGGCCACAAAGGAGCCTATCATAGGTTTAAAAAAAAAAAAAAAAAATAGCACAAACAGCAAGTGCTATTTAGGGTAGGGCAGAACCCACATAGTGATCCTCCAGGGTCCTCCATAACATTCTCTGAGGGACATCCTCAGCTGCCCAGCTGCTTTCCTGTGATGACTTAAACTTATTGAAGAGCAACACTAAGCCTTTAGGAGATGAGAGAACACAAAGCTAATTCACCAGCCTGTGACAGACACAGGGAAGACGATAACCTACGTCAGTGTAAGGCCAAGGACACTCTTTGGGAGGCAGAGGTGCACTCTGCACCAGCAAGTCTTGGCTGCATCCAGAGCTAAAGACTAAATAGAAGCAGATCCACTCCCCACCAATTCAGCTCTAAATAGTGACAGAGACACTCAAAGAATACGAGTGAGGGTGAAGCTGGGGTGTAGCCAGTGCCAGATGCTGGGACTGGGGCTGTGGCACTGGAAGTGTGAGGGCAGGGGTATGAAGTTGCAACACTTTAAAAAAATATCTCTCTGCCCCCACTGTTCCCATTGGGATTGGAACCACTTGAGAGATTCCAGGCATGTCCCACTGCCTAGTGACAGTCTATATGCTTGGGCTGCCTATGGGACACAATAGTGCCTGGAGACATCTGTCAGCCCTGGCAAAATTGTGATAGCAAACAGGAATGTCACAGCATTGCGTCATGTATACACCCCAACAGGGAGCCAGATGTTCCCGCGATCAGACAATGGAATGTGAGTAGAGAACACGGCTCAACTTTCTTCTCCAAAAAACCCTTACAGAGAAAGAGATTCACCCAGCAGCCACCCGCCACTGCTGGGGAGAAAGATAGACAATGGATAGGCTGAAAGATACTGAGACAAAGTCTGCAGAGGGCAGAGAGCTGTTGCTCATTAAGAAAGTTAATGGTGAAACTGTAGATGAACAGATTAATTTAACAAAGTAACCCCTGCTCACTGACAGAACAACCGTAGTGTAACACGGGCAGATCTCTCTGTACCAAGGGAAACCAATACTGTGTCCAAAGTATTGGCTATGGAGGTGGCTCTCATTCTGTCAGGGTATGGTTGCAGAGTGATGAGACCGTCTGGCTGCAGGAGATGTCAGCGAACTCCCAGCTTGGATTTGGTTACTCAAGCAGAGGATCATTTCCTTCCTTACAATACGACCTTACCAAACTAGAGCTGAGATAATGAAAGCAACGACGGCCAACTTGGGAAGTCAGCAGAGTGAATAATGAGAAGAACTGAATCTGAATTCACCATCCACTCCTAACCTTCCGGCTCCTGGCACTGAGAGATAGGCCTGGAAGGTCATTAGTCTGGAATTTAATAACAGGCAGTGACTGGAAAGAAACAGATCTGGTGCTTAGGCTAAGAAGAGTCAGTGCCTGGGTCAGCAAAGGCTGCCAGAAAGGTCCTGGGCTCCTCTGTGTCTGTCTCTGTTTCTTTTCCAGAAGGGGAGAGTGAGGCTTAGCACTAGTCTCTGCTTACAGTTTACACTGATTTGGCTACAGCACTCAGGGCTGTGAAGACTTCACTCCTTTGAGCAGGGAAGTTAAGCTGACCTAACCTCTGGCGTAGACAGCAGCGTCCTTCCATTGACCTAGTGACGGCAGCCAGGGAGGTGGATTACCTCCACTGACAGAAGAACACTCTCCATCGATGCAGAAAGCGTTTATATGGTAGCACTGCGGTTGCACCACTATAGCACCCAAAGTGTTGACAGAGCGGGACTGGAGGCAGAGGGAACAGCTAGCTGAGCAGCATCTGCTGGACAGGGGGATTTCAGGCTTTTTTGAAGGCACTGAGGTCTGGCTCTAGATTAAAATGCTGTGCCGGCCGAGCCCTGCCTCGCTGCCAGTTCTGCAAGCAGCGGGCTCTGCATTTAAGGGGTGAGTGCTCTCACAGTGGCTGTACAACAGGACTCCAGCTAGACGGGAACAAAGATGAGCCCTTCCCTATCTCTATCAAACACCCTCCTGACTCTGAGAAAGCCCAGCCTCAATTATGTCTCCAAATGCAGCCGCATCCCAAGCCAAGCCTGCCTTACCCATGGGCAAAGGGGTACCTGCTTTCCCGGTGATTTCATCAGGAGGCCAGGTGCAATTAACTCACAGCCTCAGTCAGAAGGAAGCGAGCATGCTCCACTGACAGCCTTGGATTCCCACGACTCTCACAGGTGCTGGTCTCCTCCGCTGTGAAAATAGTCATACTTGTCAGCATGACAAAGGAAGCCAGCAGTGAGAAGAGCAATCAGAGGGGATTTTCAGTCCATCAGGTTGACCTTCAAGTCACCAGAAAGATTCCGGATGCTGTTTTCTCTCGTTGCCATTCAAATACTACCATCCTTCCCAGGAGAGGAAAATCTAGCACAGAGCCCTGGCTTTCAGTGTGTGGCCCTGAGCTGCTACCACCCCGTCCACCAGGTTAGCAATGAAGGCAACTCCCAGCCCAGTGCCAGATACAGGTTGTGCCGCCCCATGCAGGTGGTGCTACCCCAGGCAGGATGAAGAGGCTCAGACTGGTGGTGAATCAAAATCAAGGTGGATGTCTGTGCCACCTTCAGGACACTCAGCCACTTCATGCCAGCTCTGATGGAGACACGGCACTGAATGGAAGCGCCATGCTCCAGCCAATCCCCTCGCTATTCCAGACAATGCACATGTAGGGGGTGCTGAGGGCTCAGTTATCACAGCAGCTACCCCAGCTCACCTTTGAATACAGCGAGTGCCTCTGCACACTAGGATGAATGTATTTCTAGGTTACACGTTTGCTCTAGGCACCTCCCAAGATAGCGAGGGCAGCTGTGTGTGGAAGGGGAATGAGTTAGGCCCAAGTATTTACAGAAGCCGGAGGAGAGTCAGCGCTGGGAGCGATGAATGGCTGGCCATGCGGTGCTGATCTGGTGAGCGGATTGATGCTGGCATTGGCTGGGGATGCACTGTAGCAGAAGGGAAAGCCACGGGGGGTTATGAGTCAGTGCTGATAACCAGGTGATGGAGCTGAGCCAGGTGTAACAGTCAGCACACAGTGTACCAAAGCCTCTTGAGAGTAAGAGAGGCAGGTTGCAACAGGATGGATTCTCAGAGAAGCATCATCTGGGACAGAGACAGGCAAAGAAGCAAGGCTGTGCAACGAGAACATGCGACACTGAGCCAAGAAAGCTAGGGATGGCACCAGTGCTGTGGCAGTCAGTCTGCAGCTAGCGGGAGCCCAGACACTTGGTCGGTGTCCTGCTTCCATGAGACCCTGTCTCTAGCATTCTGCCTGGTTTGGGTTTTAGTCAACAGGCCCTCAGTAAACATCCCAAGGATGGAGCCAGCCAAGGAGAAGCAGGCTGGAGCGTGTGTGATTAATCAAAACCAGACTGCAAAAATCTTTCTATCCTTGGACTGAGCGAAGGCTCAGAGCCTGACACCGAAACCGCAGCCTGGTTTAACACACAACAGAGAAGACCTGCTCCCCAACTGGAGGAACTCGGACCTAGCTGCTGAAGCCACTGCCAGCAGAAAAGCAGACAGCTCAGCCTTAGCAATGGGCTCCAGAGGGAAAACACACAAGTGACAGCATCCCTAGCTGCAGGAAGACTGCTCAGCACAGGGCAAGTCCATTTCTCGGAGGCAGTGGACAATGGCAAGGCTCAAGGGGCTCTGGGGGTGTTGGGAACAGAGATCGCTACAAGTGCCAGGAACGGCATGCTGCCCAAAGGGTGTTGGGCTAAAGAGTCTTGCTACCCAAATACGTTGTCTCCAGGTGATCTGCGACAAACAGGCTCCCCAGGAGTCACAACTTTCTCCAAGACACCAGTGATGGGCACTGTGCTGTCATTGAGGTGTGTGAAATCAAGTAAGATCCCACCTTGGACCGTGGCTGGGGTCACTTCTAGCTCAGGTAACTCTATTCTACCTTCTAGCAGTTTCAACCGGGTACAAGATTCTTCTGCATTTAATGTGTTGTGGTGCAGAGTCGTGCAGCTGTGCACTGCCCCTGCCCACTCTGACACACTGGGGGGGACACGCAAAGTGAGGAGCCCTCCAGATTGCAATTCGGGAACACGTGTCAAAACTATTGGGATACCTCAGGATGAGAAGCACTATGTAAGTGTGATCACATGTGAGCCTCAGCTCCTTGCCCACTTCCAGCTATGCCCATGTGCACCACCACAGTGAGACCAGCACCCAGGGCAGACTGTGCCACTCCATGAAAACTGGGTCCTTATAGAGACTTCACCAAATCTGTTAAATCTCTTTTTCTCTGCATCATCCCAGTCCCACTGTGGTGAGGCCAGCCAGGGTTTGACTTCCAAGGTGGTTCTAATTGCTTTTACAATGCTTAAGGGTGCAGTAGGGAGAACGGTATGTGGCTTGCAATATCATTCCATATATCTAATGACTATAGCTCCAGCTGGGTACGCTGCCAGCCATTTGCCAGCTATGCCTAACACAGTGGGAGGTCCTTCTGGGGAATACTGCAGACACCAAGCCAGACGCCACCAGATCCAACTTTCCAGTACATTCAGATTCTTCTCTGGGACAAAAACTTGAAAAATGTGGGAGAAATACAAATAAATAATGGCCCTCAAAGAACTGCATCTTAATGGAGTAAAAACCTCCCCTCAGGAGGAGGGAGAGCATCAGGAGTGAATTCTGGCAGGTTGGGAGTCTTCAGGACTGCTGAATCTGGGCCTCTTACTAGGCTGACCGCCTGGCTATACTGTGAGAGAACGGAAGGGGCAGTGTCTGACAGGGACTGCTTTACTAGCTCTTGAAAGCTTGTTTGGGAGAAGCTGAAGGGACGTGGTTTCTCCTGGCTGCTTGGCAGTGCAAGAGCCAATATACAACACCTGAACATAACCAGCAGCACCCCATCCTTGCAGGGATTCTCAGAACTGCCGAAAAGCAATGGGTGCTATTTCTGCCTTGCTAAGCTTCCCACTCTATGGCCCCATCCTACAGAAAGAGCAGCAGGGCTCCAGGCCTCTGCTGGTGAGGACACCACCTTAAAAAGCAGCATCAAAGGCTTTAGTGCAGGGTTTCTACAGGACTCAGAATGACCCTGAGAGGCAAAATCCATAGGAAATGCAGTGGAGCTGGGTAAGTGTGTGCTGTCCATCTGCTTGGAGAAGCTTTAGGAACTTTAATTTCTCTTGGGGTTTCTATTACTGAGCACTTTGGGGAACTGGCCTCTGTGTTAGTTTTAGCTGTGTCTTATGTTCTAACACTTTAACTGTAGGAAAAGCCTCTTAATTTCCATCCTCCTTTCTCCTAAAACATTTGTGGTGGGCAAGGGATTATTCCCCTCTATTAGGCATTGGTGAGGCTACATATGGAGTACTGTGTCCAGTTTTAGTCCCACATTACAGGAAGGATGTGGACAAATTGGAAAGAGTCCAGTGGAGGGCAACAAAAATGATTAGGGGGCTGGGGCACATGACTTAAGAGGAGAGATTGAGGGAAACAGGGCTTGTTTAATCTGGGGAAGAGAAGAATAAAGGGGAGAAGGGGATTTTATAGTAGTCTTCAACTACCTAAGGGGGCTTTCCAGGGAGGATGGAGCTAAGCGGTTCTCAGTGGTGGCAGATGACAGAGCAAAAAGCAGTTGTCTAAAGTTGCAGTAGGGGTGGTCTAAGTTGGCTATTAAGGAAAACTTTTCCACTAGGAGGGTGGTGAAGCACTGGAATGGGTTACCTAGGGAGATGGAGGAATCTCCCTCCTTACAGGTTTTAAAGACCTTTAAATTTAGTTGGGGTTGGCCCTGGTTTGAGCAGGGGATTGGACCAGATGACCCCCTGAGGTCCCTTCCAACCCTAATCTTCTATGATTCTATGTACTGAGGACACAGTGGGTTAATGTCAAAATTCATGCCCAGCCTGGGGTTTGCCTCTGCTGGTAACTTAAGAGTAAGACTTAAACCTCAGCCAAAGCCAACTTTGCACTGCCTGGCCCTTGTGCCCCACAGAGGTACTCCAACCCCAAGCTGGAGGCTAAACAGGACTCACCTGGACTAGTAAGTCACCAGATACAACTGAACTGCGGTGCATGGACCTAACACTTGACATCCTATCACAGACCTCTTGACCTCACACTGGGACACTGACCACGTCACTGTAACTCAGTTTTTGCACCAATATGAGACAACCATCCAACCTCCCCACTCTTCTTCTACTGCTTTCCTTGCAGGCTTTGAACACTTCCCAGCCAAATATCAGGCCTTCCATGCTTCCATTTACCTCCTCAGCCTCTCAGCTACTTTGACACTGCCAATCGCATCCTCTTTCCTGCAGTCTTGCCCTCCCTTGGCTTTCCTGCGGTTCTCTCCAACCTCTCTGATCATTCCTTCAACATCTGTCCGAGTGGATCCTCCTTCCCCTCTCCCACTCTGCATGTGGCTCCCATTGGGCTCCACTCTTGGCCCCAAGCTCTGATCCTTTCACACCCTCTCTCTGGGTCATCTCATCTACTCACACAGTTTTAAATTACCATCTTTACACCAGTAACTCACAGATCTATCTCACTGCCTCCTGACATGTGCCCCTCCCTCCACCCAATCCCATGTCTCTGACTTTCTTCCTGGGTGTCTTACCATCAGCTTAATGTGGGCAGAAACCACTCCCTGAACACACTGCTCCAACTCAGCACTCCTCTTCCAAGTCCTGTCTCAAACACACTTCTCCCAGGAGGCCTGGAAACCCGTGCCACACCCCCACCCCGAATGGAGCCTGAACAAACCAGGCACCTGAGAATCATACGTACAAATGAAAGTTGACAACATCCTGCAAGGAGCAAAATGAACCCAGTCTGGGCACCTCCCAGCCCAGCCTGTATTTATGAATTTCGTCTTCAGATTGTAAGCTCTTGTGAGACACAGATGTGGTATACCGCTGCTGGTGCTAGGTGAATGATGAACAGCGGCAGGGGCTGGTCACTGCAGGATCAGAGGAGCAGGTTAGTTCAGAGCTGTCGGCCTTATTCCATCCAATACTCTGATGTTTCCCGCACACTAACACGTACCTAACATGAAAGCTGCAAGTAAGCAGAGACGTCCAGCCATCTCCAGACTCAACTAATAATCTGGTGTCTCAGGCAGCGAGTCAATCCAAACAAGTTCTTCATTTGTCTAGCTCTTGCCTGGCTTCTGTAAGTGTTTACACTGAGCTAATTTCTGCCGTTTCTGTCTCTACTTGCTGGAATGCTTGAAATTCCAGGAGTTGTCAAGTCTGGGTTCTGGTGCACAACTCCCCAGGACAGGCGAGCACACAGGGGAGCTTTCCAGGAAACCCGCAGTGCCAGAGGAAAGTGGGACATGTGCAGGAGGCACAGTTGTGGTGCATGTGGCTGCATCACTGCCAATGACATGAAGAGAGGGCAGGGTCCAGATCTGAGTCTGAAAGCAACAGTGTGGCTCTGAGCATAGGATATTGAGTCTCTGCTCGTGGGCACAATGCAGGGTAGTACTCTTCAAACAACAGGCGAACGGCCTTTTCATACCAGCGGAGAAAGAGGCATCCATAGATGCTGAGAGCCCTGAGGAGAGGAGGCATTGAGGAGGCAAAGCTGGGGATGAAGAGAGATTATGGCACTTGGGGCCCCCAGGAGATAAGTATGTGGAAGAAGAATTTGTGCCCTGACTCATTTCTCTTCTGGCATCAGATGCTGAGAGCATGGTCCAGGGAAAAGCACATCAGCAGGTCAGTGGTACTGCCCTCTTCAGAGCAGTGCAGCCCTCCTGCTGCACCAATCTCAGCACATGCTGGCTGTATAGCCATTCTTACACCATGTGGTCTCCAGCATGTGGGGCTGTTTAAGGAGCATCAAAGCAGGGATGGATTCAACAGAGAGAGACTTGCACAGAAATTGAGAGAAAATGGAAGCTCTGGGCCTCTCCAGCTAACCTGAATTTCTGCCAGTGTAAACGAGGGCCTGTTAGCCTCCAATGGGTGACTGTAGCCCAAAGCCTGGAGGACTGAGGACAAGATTTCCTGATGGCATGGGAAAGAAGGAGACTCACAGGGGGCACATTCTTTGCTGTTGACTTTCATACCCAAATGGAATAAATCTGATGAAAGCCAGACAAGCACCCAGCCATCTGAGCTCAATCAACAGGCAAAGAGCCGTCTGAACCAATATCATGCTCCCCAAATTCCAGCAGCTCCCATCATGCCTATCAAGCCACAGCACTGGGATCCATTGGGAGTTAATGGTCATTTCTGAAAAGCTAGCACATGCCCCAGCTAACTACTAAGAGCAAAGGTGAAGATTTCGTGCTGACTTCTTACGCAATGTCTACCCGGTCCCAGCTGCCATTAGTGGCCAAGATTTCCCATGTAGGGATCGAGGGCACTATGTGCCCTCAGTGACAGAGAGAGCCCTGTGTGGATACACAATCGGCATCTGCATCCAACCACAATCTGCAAACATATTCTGCAGATATAAAGTGGATATCTGCAGATTTGCAGGATGCTAGTGATAAACTCAACACACATTAGTAATGTAGACTTCTCTCACAACATTCACAGTGAATGGCTGCATCGGATCCAGTCATGCGATTCCCTTGAAATTGGTATAACTCTAGCCCATGCAGATAACTGATATGCAGAGATCTAAGTGGGGGGAAAGGCTAGGGTACCTAGCGCCTGGGAAGGGCCAGTGGGTGAGATGTTCTTACACAGCCATCTGCAGCCCCACAAGGGGTCGTGTGAAGCCCTGCTCTCAGTAAAGGGAGAAGAGAGAACGGGCAAATGGATGTGCACAGAGAACATGGGATGGGGGGTGTGTGAAGACAGCAGTTATGGAGATAAAGGTCAGAGGAGCACTGGAAACGCAGTACTGGGAGTGGGAGGGAAGAGGGGAAAGTGTAGGCATAGAAGACCTCGGTGGTGCATTTCCTTATTTGTACTGAACCCATGAACCATGTGATCCTTCATGGGTTCAGCTCATGCTCATCCCGTAGAGCAGACCAGGGCCAGCAGAGAGGAACAGGCAGAACAAGCAGGGCTGTAGCAGAGTTCCACAGGCAAGAAGCAGCTTGGAGCATCTCAGTCTTACATTGGTGCCAAGTCCCTTGTCCACATCACAGAGAAGATGGCTCCAGATGGCACTGCCCATGATGGAGGAGAAACCAGTCGAGCATCTCAGATGCCTGTCATCTCAGCATGAGCCAGCACAGGGGAGACAGCAAGATCCAAATGGCGAAGTAAATGCATGCATGCAAGCAGGAGAAAGGTCTTGACTCAAGGAACTGCTTAAAGGGCCCAACAATCCTGTTACACATAACTGTTCCCCTTTACTCCTTCAAGGGGAAACTGTCCAGCTCCCAGGGGTCTATATCTGCTAGTCCTCCTGGTGTGGGGTACCAAGAAGGAGGTAGTGTTTGAATACCACAGTGCTGAGCATGGACGCACGGACAGACAGATGAGGTGAAGAGAGGCCATGCAAGCCTTGCCAGCTCTACCGTCAGACGCCTTTCTCTGTCTCTAGAGCTGCCTGTGCCACAGCGGCCAGCTCACTGCCCACTGTGAGATCAGTCCACCAGGGGGTATGAAGTCTGTCCTGCCCAGAGGCAGGGGGCATCTCTTAGGGAGCTCTGAACAGAGGCTGCTCTGATCCTAATAAGGAATCCTAGGACACAGGCATCTTGCTGACATAAAGCCATGCTGGGTCTGTGGGGACAGCAGCAGCCTGACACGGTAAATGTTCAGAGCAGGGGCTTAGCATCTCTGTCTTCAAAGTTGGCATCAAACTTCACTGAGCCTGGAGAGAGCGTGTCCCGGCTATCCAGAAGGGCCAGGGAGTCCAGCAGCCCTGGACATTACAATCTCCTTGACAAGTCCTCTAACTGGTTAACCATGGCTGGGATGGAAGGAGCCTGGGAGGCCAGAGACCTGGCGGGCTGCCCACAGGTCTGAGTGGTTATTGGCAGCACTTATTTGGTCACATGAGACTCTCCTTTCCAAAGCAATAATCCCCTCTTCAGACTGCGCTTCAGCTCACCCCACTGGGGAGCAGCCCTGCATGGGACTGAAACCTGATCTGCATGTGGGGAGTGCCAGGACCACCTTATTGGCTTGGTGTCTGCCAAAAGGGAGGCTCACGAGGCCCTGTCCGGCTAGTGAGTGGGGGAACACACAGCCCTCTCCTGCTGAAAGGGGTGCCAGGCCCTGTCCTACTGAGGATGGAGGGCAAGCACCAGCCCCCATCCACCATCCCACAAGCAGCATAGGGGCACAACTTACCAAGACCACCTGCTGCTAACTCTGTGTTCCTGCAGAGAGGGGGCGGAAGAGCTCGGCACTGCTGCCCAGACTAGAGACCATTGCACCCTTGCCAGCATCACAATCCCGAAACCTCCTCCTGTCCCTCAGACATTCCACCTCACTGGCCTAACTGGAGGCTCAGCCTCCGACCCTCATGCCCGAGACCTGGCCTGGCCAGACAAATGTGTCTGCCCACAAGGACGGCAGCAGTCCTGAACAGTGCTGGAGTCACGCACTCCATGGGAAACTCCCTCTCCCTCTGCAGGGCGGGGCGTCTTTCCCAAAGACCACCCCCAGGAATGAGTCCCACAGTGCGGGCACAGGGTCCTACCCAAGTGGCAGAGGATTTCCCAAGAACCGTGCTGGATCAGTCTCTTCAGCCCTTGGGAGCAGAAAAACCAGAGCTGGATTCTTGTGTCCCTGGAACGGACTCCTAACACACTCCTGCCAACTGTTTGATGTAGTGTTATTTCCAGAGCCCCTGCCAAGCCCGCGCTGGGCCTAGAACAGCCCCGTAACTCTATCGGCTGAGTCTGCAGCCTCTTCAGTTAATCTACGGCTACACCTCCTAAAACCACGCCATCATTTTCCTGTTTCTCCCTCCTAATGTATCTGGCACAGAGCAAGCCACTGGCTACATTGGTTTTACAGAGGCGGTTTGTGTGGAAAATGCTGGGCTCCAAGCCAGCACCCAAACTAAAGTGCTGCTCTCGGCTGAGGCTGGAGACAGTGAGCATCACCCGAGAAACCATGTTAGACGTCCCCTCCTTCCCAGGGACCTTCAGCAAAGGACACCTATTGTTCAAGAGATCTGAATTGAGATGGGCCTCGTACTTCCTTGGAGCAAACCTCTGTTCTCTCTAAATCCCCCTACTGACTGTAGCATGTGTGGAGAACGCTCAGCTCTGGGCCCGGAGAAGCCACGGCTGTCTCCATAAAAGATTCCTCTGCAGCAGCACTTACCTGGTCTAGGGGGGCATGGGATGCACCTGTTCACCCCCCAGAAGAGCCCCACACTGCCACAGCAGTCCTCAAACTTGGCCAACCCCGGCAGTGGGTTTGCACACTGAAAAGGGAGGAGGAGAGGAGGCATCAGATGTCTCAGGTTGGGACTATGTCATGCACCACTCCCAGCCCCTCCACCCTTCCAGGGCAAGAGTGTCCAGGGGAGGGCAGCATGGCAGGTGGGGGAGGATGACGGGAGCAATGAGGAGTGCAGCCATGGCTCACTGCAGAGGAGGAGACCAGAGCCAGCATGAGGGAGGACTGCCTCATGTTAGACACTACACAGTGCTCATAGTAAAGCCCCCTGCAAAGACAGAGCAAGGCCAGGGGCACCGTTTACAACAGTAAACAGTCCAGCAGGCAGAAAGACACCAATCTCCCCATGACTGCACCCGTGGAGGAGCCGGGGACACCAGACAGAGCGGAGCCCAACCTGGAGATGATATCACCCGGCAAAGCCCAGAGAAGGCCAGTGCCTTTCTTAGCCACCTGCTGATTAACCAACAGGATAGGTGCACATCTCCAGCCCACCCGGGAGCTTGCGGTGAAGGGCTTTTGTTTGCTTAAGGAGTCTCTTTCTCCCTCTGAACCACAGGGTTTCCCACTAGAGCTGAGATGTCGTGGCCCACAGGCCAAATCTGGCCTCCAACCATCTGAAACATGGCCACATGCCTAGGGCCCACATTCCAATCAGCTCTGCTTCAGACCCTTGCCGTCTCCCAGGCTGCTCGGCCATAGCTCCATTTAAACAAGGCATGTTCCCAGCAAGCGCGGCCTCTCTCCCCACTGCAGAGCTGCCCTCTGCAGAGTTATGTGTCCCAAAAGAGCACCAATGTATTTCAGTGGGACTGTCTTTAACTTGGCCGCTTGGAGGGAGAGCCCACTGGAATTGAAGTTGGATTTAGAGAGCTCTCCGTCTTCACACAGCTCAACGGGGCTTTCCAGCCCCGCATTCACATGTGGGATGTTTGAGGCCTGATCTCATTTATTTTTGCTTTCAGAAATTGCTGAGAATTAAGCCAGCTAAAAATGTCTTGGACAGAAAACAGTAAATGAGGGGAAAGGTACCAGGAGATGACTGAGAGCATGGGCTGTATTCATGGTACTGGGAGGAAAGGAAGAGTCCTGCTCTTGCTCAGAGCTCGCCACTGGGAATTCACAGGAGTTATACAAGGGGCCAGAAATCTCCAGCCATAGAAGAGAAACACACAGGGAAAGGCAAAATAAAATCCAGTCATGCTGGGGAAGGACTAAAAACTCGCCACTGCATCTGCTTCCCTAGCTCTGACCAAGATGCACAGGAAGGCGACAGTCTGTGAAACTCAAACCTTCATTTACTGCAGGAGAGTGAGGGAAATTTTCCTGTGTTTCCTGCAGTAACCACGAAGTTGCTGTAAATGTGTCTATAAATAGGGCTCCTATTGGAAGGAGACCGTATGTGAGAGTGACACAGGCACGGGACACAATGGGGTCCAGGCAACGGCCTCATGTCCCAGTGACATGCCCACTTTCTCTCTCACTGTATCACACCCATGCACCACATCATTGCAGCTGTACATCCAGCACACGGACGCAGGATGTTCACCTCTCCAATGCTCCACACTGTGCACACCAGTGCACCACCTGGGCCACACATATCTATACACACACCCCTCCATGCTCCAACTCCCTCCCCACAACCCCAGCAAGGTACAGCCCTTACCTGTCCATGCAGTGTCTCCCGGAAACACCTTCCCATGAGCTCCTGGGGCCTCTGCTGCTGGCCACTCTCTGTGGTGATGCTGTTGCTGTTCCCGTTGCTGAAGCTGTACCGTGGGCTAGCAGGTAGCTGAGACACAAGAACAGCCTCTACACTGTTCTCCTCCGACTGGCCCGAGTCGCCCCTCACCCTGGCCACCTGGTGGATCTGCACAGTGGCCTCTGGCGGGTGGTTGATGTGGACGTTCACCAGGGAAGGGTTTAACGAAGCTGGAAGATGAGTTTAGATCAACATGAAAATTCAGCTACACTTGCCCAAGTAACCTACTTAGCACCGGAGCAGCTCCTCTTTTACCAGAGTCACCAGGGAAGGGCACTGACCACTGAGTCCACTTTGGGACAACCGCACTGGGAAATTCAGAGAAAATCCATGTCCTGAAGGAAGATGGCTGCCTCAAGTCCTAGCTGGGCAAACCCCCAAGAGCCTTCCTGTGCAACCCAAGACAAGCCCATCAAGAACCCAAAGGACAATCTTACATGCAACATACGGTGTTAATGCCATGCTATGGCAGGGTGGAGGATTAAATGCGCAAGCCAGGAGAGTCCCCCCATGTTCTGGTGGCAGCCTTTGCACAGAGCGCATATGGTATTTAGCTTGCACACCGCTGGGGCTCCAAACGCCGCTCTGAGCCCACTGACTTCAGCCTTGTGGCTGAGCCCATATCACTACAGGCACCCAACCTCTGGTATTCCCCAACAGCCATGCATTGCGATTCCTACCCTGAGCTCTGCCACAAAAGATCAATGGCATTTAATTCTTCTGGGTGCTTCCCAGTGTGAAAAAGACACAGTACTTAGGTCCTGCTGCTGCCTCTCTGTGGCTGAGGTCCTGCACACTCGGGACTTGCTCATCTGCAAGCACTCTCCCGTAGCCTTACTTGTCCCCATGTGCTCAAACAAGTTCCCTTGTGCACTCTTGGGTGCTTGCACCCCTTCCTGGGCTCTCCAAGGGAGCTCACGTTCTAATGACTGACAGGTCCAGAGATACCTGGACCTGCTCAGAGGTGCGTTCTCACTCATAGGAGTGAGAGAGACCAGCGGGGTTTGGCAGCATGGTGAGGAGGCCTTGGGCTTCCTGGAAAGAAACTGGGACCAGACTTGGGGGAAGGGCAGGCTCAATATTTTAATCTAATATCACTCCATCCCACACTTCAATGGGAGCACAGGAGTGAGTACGAGGGACTGTCCAAGATGTAGGGGGTATGTTCTTACTCCACTGACTCCAGAGCTAGCCCCACCCCTTCCTCCCCCTATTGCCTCCCTGCCCAGTAGTTTTCTAGGCTACGTCTACACTTGTAATTTGAAGTCGACTTTAACTAAGTCAACTTAACTAAGTCAACTTAAAGTCGATTTATTTAAGTCGACTTAGTGCGTCTACACTTAAAATTAAAAAGTCAACTTAAAGGGGAACATACAAAGTCGACCGAGAGCATCCACACTGGACACCTAGGTCGACGTCTAGGGGCTAGGGGGACCTTGGGCAGGTCCACGGAGGCAGGGGGAGCACCCCTTGTGTGCAATGGGGCAAAGGGGGACAGGGACCCTGGCAGGGCATGTGGGCAGGGTGTGATGCTGTCCAGATTTAGGGAAGCATTTATGATATTATTTTCTATTCATATATCATAAATGCTATAATCCATAGGAACTATGTCCTGTTTTGTATCAATAGAAAGGTATTAATTTGCTGGGAATGATTATATAGTTTATGTCTAGGAATTGTATTTGGATTAGAAATTAGGAATTTGGTGTAATAGCTATACTTTAACTTGTGTGATTTTGTGTAAACGTCCGAGACAGGTGGCTGTCTAAAACCATTGTCTCCTTAATGTTAAGGAAGCTGCCAGGTGCAATGGGCCCAAGGAGTAACCTGATGAGCCATTAAGAACATAAGGAATACAACCATTGTGTCCTTAATGGCTCGTCAGGTTACTCCCTGGGCCCATTGCACCTGGCAGCTTCCTTAACATTAAGGAGACAATGG
>ML685764.1:21305613-21439666 GCA_007922175.1 Pelusios castaneus
AGGCAGGGGATCTGGCAGAAATCTGTAAGGCAAAAAGAGACCTGCTTAACAGAGGAGCCCAGCTACTCCCTCCAGCCCATCCTCTGCCCTGGACTCCTAGATGAAAGGATCTGGCCTGGCAGTAGCCCTGCAATAACCAAGCAGCTGGCCCAATGCAGCACCGGGCCCCTGATTTCCAGAGGATTCACCACTGAGGGTCACTCTAACCAGCAGACAGTAAGAGGAGAAGCCACAGACCCTCCCTCCGCTCAGAATGGGGTGAGCCTCTTTCAGTCAGAGGCTGAAGACCTCCTCTCCCTTTTCCTTTGGTCTGGTGTCTGGCTGGTGCGAGACACACGCCCACCCCTTGGAGAAGGACTCCAGTGCTTCTAAGACAGCTCATCTCACCCCCATGGAACAGCAAATGAAAAGCCCTATTAGGGTCCATCTAGTTGATCCTGCCACCCTGGAGGCCTGTGCAGTACTGGTCCCCAAAGACAAGCTCCGGGTGGATCGCTGGTGTGAGGGGTAGACAGGCAGCCTGCACAACTCATTGGACTGCACAGAAGTTTCCCGGGCAATCCCTGCATCCATCAAACAAGAGGGAAGATGCTGGCAGCCCGGTTCATTCAAACAACTCAGAGCCTGCCGCCAACGTCTGCTGGCTGCCATGCGAGTGAAAGGAGAGAATGGGATGAAATTAGGTGATGAAAGGCAGCCCCAAGACTGGATGCCAATGAAAGCAGCAAGCTGGCCCTGACTGGGAGCAGGACTGGGAGCCCTGTCTGCAGCTGACAAACCCACGCCACGCCCCCCAAACAGGAGTAGGGTGGAGATGAGGATTGTCCCTTCCCAGCAGAGGGTGAGATCAGCCCCCAGAGAAGGAGGTGGGTAGCCTCTCATTGGGAAAGGGAGAGTCTTCTGAACACAGATAGAAGCCATGGCCCCCCTGCCTCCAGCTCCGAGGCCGTAGGGCCTGTTGAGACAAGAGGAGGCTGAAGGCCTGGGATACTCACAGATGCGGAAGCCAGACTTGGGGTCATGGTTATGGCCCCCCTGGCTGTACAGGGTGGTGGTGTCCCCCTTCTCACAGCTGTTGTAGCAGCGGCCACTCCGGCATGTCTGTTTGCAGATGGTTGGGGTGAAGACAATCTTTATCTTCCGGATTTTCTCTGTCAAGTTAGCCCCTGTGAGGGAAAAGGCCAATGCAGAGTGGAAGCAACATCACCCAGCCACAGGGACATCTGGGCCCACAAGAGCAGGACCTGCACGTGGCAGGCCAGGCACCAGACACATCCTCTCCCTTCGAGCCCTCACTCTACTATCACTGTTGGGAGAGGGAGTCTCTCTCTGCCTGGGGATCCTCACATCTAAATTTTCCTGTGATTCCAGCCACTGATTCTTGGCCTTTTTTGGATTTAGCTAATGTCACTTTGGAAGCAGGACACGTTAAACCTGGAGGAGGCCGTTCACAATAGAAAAAGGGTCCCCACAGGGTCACACCAGTACAGCTGCAGAAGTATACATTTCCACATCAGCAAGCCCTAACTGTGACATAGCCTGACTTCCAGATGTTTCACTGGGCACCCCTTTCATTTTCTTAACCGCATTTTCTGGGGACAATTTCCTAACTTTTTGTTTTTAAGGAAAGAAAAAAAATAGTTAAACTATTTAAAACAGAAAAAGAAGCAGACTTGCTCCAGGCCTGCCGAGTGCTGCCGGTTTGCAACAAATGACAATGGACAAGAAGGGTATAGCCAGCCCATAACCTGTAGCTAGTTGGCTAGCCACTACCTGACCATCTCAGGAGGCCCACAAAAGTGAGATCCCATCACGCATACCTTAGGAGTGGCACAGCTACAGAGGGGATTTTGAATCCTCCCTCGGTGGATCAGGGTGGGATTTTCTCCTGGAAGTCTCATAAAGGCCATCCCTAACAGTCTTGCCTTGTGTCTCTGCACCTTACAAGGCTTTGGGGGCTGGCCAAGAGAAATAACTACACGTAAGTTATGCAAATCAGACATTTAAAGCTAAACCCAAGAGCAGAGAATTGCTGCATCCCTGCTCTCCAATTGGCTGAGGCAATTCGCTCTCAGTATAATATCCTGAGAGTAAAATTCTCAGCCCAAGTGAGTGCCTCTGCAAGCACTTATGTCCCCCAAGACTTCTCTCTTCCCTTCAGTATGCATTTTGCTCCCTCAGTCCATCCTTACGCAGTGGGGCTTCTTTTCCAAACCCTGCAGCATTCGTATTGGCTTTCTCAAGATTTCTCTCTTTCCTGCCCTCTGGATGCCTACTGCTGTAACACCATCCCAGGGTATTGCTGGCACCAGAGTAGCATTATGGTATATCTTGGTTTATACACGGGCACACAATTGTTATTGGTTTTCCAGCCCCATTGGCATCGCCCTAGGAGCACAGGTTCCATTCACTCACTTCCTGTCAACTAAGCTATCTCCTGCACTTGCTGTTCACAGTAGACTCCTCCTTCAGCCCTCGGTTTCTCTCTGTGCTGTTTACTTCCTCTCTGTGGGGTTGGAATTTCCACTCACTAGAGCTGAATCCCAGTGTATTATCTGCAGCCCCCCCCCCCTCCCATTCTCTGCCAGGTGCTAAACAGACGATCTGAGCCTACTGCGTATTTTCTACCTCTCTGACTTTGGTGTTATCAGCAAATGCAGCCAGGCATAGACCTTCCCAAGAAGGCCCCTCAGACACACCAGCAGCCCAGTAGGTCTTACCCCAGGGAGGCAGTGTATGCTCTTGATAGGCTGTGTGTGGTCCAGGGCTGCTCTGTTCATGCCCAGTCCCACTAGGTAGAGCGTTGGACGTTAGCTGAGCATTAGCAGCTTGGTAGCGCCGGACAGTGCGGGAAGGCCCAGTGTGTGGAGAGGAGAGGGGAGAGCCAATTTTGCCTTGAGTCCTGCAGGAAAAAAGAGTATTTATGAAAAGTGATTGTGCATCCCCCATGCAGCTGTGTCCTGTGTGTCCTTGTAAGGCAAACAGTAGATTTTGGGATGGTGGAACATTAGTGGGGTGTGGGGGCCCCCCAGACACATTTCCTCTCTGTTAGACTGTGTAGTAAACAAAATAATCAAGTAATAGTTTGTAAAGTTCTAGTGTTAAGTAGTTTGTACTTAAGTTAGTTAAGTAGTTAAGTAGATTTTTGATAGTAGCTATTGACACCCATCAGCAGCAGTCTACGTGATCAGGAGTAGGGCCTGATCACCCCTCCCTGTGAGTGATGGGCTATAACAATAGCTCACTCCCAGGCCTAAATCCGACTTCACCGCAGGATCTTGGGAAGAGGCGCCTCGGACAACACACTCCCCTGCTGAAGCCCGCGGTCGCAAAGGGGTCCCTGACTGCTGATGGGGTTGTACGCCTGTCTATATTACTTTGTTTTTAACTCTGGGTATATCACTTTATCTGGGTATTAGTTGAGTAATCTGTTAGTTAATAAACCACGTTTAACCCGCTACTTGCATCTTGGTGATTGTTGCTACTGGAATCCTGGATCTGAATCTCACTTGGTAGTGGGGAACAGTCCTGCAAACCTGCACTGCTATGCCTGAAACCCCAGCCTCCTGTCTGCCCGTCAGCATGAACAGTGCCCACTCTTCACCCACTTCAGACCATTGCCCACCCTGCCATTCCACCGCAGTTCTAGCTACATCACGCACTGGGCTTCCTGGTGAGCTGTCTGGCCTCTGAATATCATATTAGCCCATCACCCTGCAGGGTACTAGAGTCTGGCAGGCCCTGGCACTAAATAAATGCTTGGGTGCTAATGAGCAAGCTGGACTCACCTTCCCTGGGAAACATCTCAGTAAACACACTAACCACGAGGGATACAATGGTGCAGCAGCCATTGACTTCTTTCCCCACTTCACATGCAGACGACGACTCACAGCATGCACTGGGACAAGAGCCTAAGAGAGCATGCAGGTGCTTTGAGTACCAGGGGGCTGCAGAGTGCCTGGGTCGAGTAGCACTGCCCCCCTCTAGCAAGCAAACTGCAGTGGCATGGGAAAGCTGCATCGTGGACAGTAGAGCTGAGGCTGCAAACCGAACTCAGCCTGATGGGCTGCAAGAGTCACAGAAACCCTCGGGCCGGCCGCATCAGCTCCCAGGTAGCCACATGCAGCCTGCTGCCCACGTGGCCATGCTCAGAGGCAGGCCCTCCCCCTTCTGGTGCACTAAGCTTGGATGCCACGACCACAGGAGACACAGAGATGTTTCCCAGGGAAGGTGAGTGCAGCTTGCTCATTAGCACCCAAGTAGCTGGAATAAAGGCGGTGCTGGATCCATTCACCATGCCTCTACACCATACAGCCAGGGAATGAACAAACTCAGAGGGACCAAGAAACTAGTCTGGGAAATGCTAAAGGAGAGGTGACAGCTACTCCCTGTCTCTTATTCACTTTTCTCTCTGCCTGCAGTGCCAGACCTCTGCATGTCCTGCTTGTCTGTCTGTCCATCCAATGCTAAGAAGCAGAGTGGAGGACTGCAGACCACAGCAATCAGATGAGCATAACCATGAGGCAGATATGAGATCCAGTTCCTTCTCAGCCCAACTGCTCCAGGCAGTTTTCCAGACCCAAGATCTGTGCTCTGGAATGTCCATGCAGAGCCACACACAGAGCAGCACTATACTGCTCACCCACAGGAGCAGAGCAAATAAGAAGCAGCTCTGCTTCAATAGGATTGTTGCAGGAACAGATTGAGTGCTGTGGGATAATATGAACTGTAATAGAGTTTAATCCTGCAGCCAAGGGGTTAGTTATCTTTGAGTCAGTCACATTTGTACGTGCCAGCTCCTAGAAACAGACAGAAACAGCACATTGTTACAACAGATGTTCTAGCTTGCACCTGTTTAAATTAATTGCCCTGGCGACAGATATGCAGAAGAGCAGCCTAAAATCTGCTAGGAAGAAGGAAGCTGTCTTTGGAGTTGATCGGTCTGCTGCTGAAGCCAGCCTGATCTCTTTTCCGTCTTGTAAAAAAAATAAAAAAGAGAGAAGCATTCCAATAAGGAATCCAAGTTGGAGCTAATACACAAATACTTGCACCCACTGGATGAATGGTTAGGGGTCAGGTGAGGTGGCATCCTGGGACACCTGCAGCTTGATCCCAGGAAGGGATGTGAAGTCATACATACCATCTGTTCAGCCTGGCTAGGTTGTACCAGCACAAGTCTCACACCCCCTGAGAAATCGTTCTTGAAATACAGCAATTCTCTCTTAGCAGAAAGAAGGCCCTAACCCTCTAGAAATCAGCTCACTCACTATCAGATGGAAAGTACTGATTGAAGAAAGTCCTATGGCTCGTCTTATATTCCCTTCTCCCTCCAAACATAAGTAGCTCTTTGTAGGTTCCTCACACTATGGGAGTTTCCTTAGGGAACACGTCCTCAACCCTGCTCCAGGTGCTGACGAGTCCAGAGACCTGGCCAGAAGAGCAGCCAAAAGAAATACACAACACACACGTGCCTCATAAAAATCATGAATAAGGAAACTTTACAGGGAACAAACTCCCATTGGTGGATTTACAGCTTTGGGGGTAATTTTGCTTATGAGTTTTGGCATTTTGCAGAAGCCAAACAGGGAGAGTTCAAAGTTGCTTCCAGCTTCCAAGGCCATACTCCTTACTGTTCATCACAGAGGCATTGTGGTCCACAGCACACATCTTCTTGCATTGAGCAGCTGTGGGGCTAACATCTCCTGTGGTTCCTATCACAGCCCCTTGCTGCTCTGCTGGCTTCCATCTCTTCTCTGATGATCAACATCAACCCACCAAGACGACCCTGCCTTTGTCGGCATACAACTTGATTACAGTATATAAATACCTACATGGGGAGAAGACATCAGATACTAAAGGGTACTTACATTTATTGGAGAAAGACATAAGAATCAGGAAGCAGAAGCCAGATCAAGTTAGGGCTAATAAGGCACAAAATTTTAAACAGTGAGCAAACTGTTTTAATGAAACTACCAAGGAACATGGCAGATTGTCTATGTTTTATGATCAAGATGGGATGCCTTTCTGGAAGATATGGTTTAGTTAAGCACAATTTATTTAGCTCAATAGAGGAGTAACTGGGTGAAATTTAATGGCCTGTGGTATACAATATATCAGATTAGATGATCTAATGGTCCGTTCATGAAGTTTGCGAGCAAACAGATTTATTATGGAGCCAGAAGTCTACAGGCCCAGATGACATTCACTTATAAAGGGTTTGTTAGGGTTTTTGGTTTGGTTGGGGTTTTTTTCAGGAACTGGAGAAGGAAGAGACTGAGCCTCTAATGAAAATATACATTTTTCCATTAAAATCAGCTTCTGTACAGGGAAGTCTAGAGAGTAGCAAACATTGATTGTTCTGATCTTAAAAAAACCCACACAACAAAACACACTGGGGGCGATCCAAGGAATTACAAACCTGTGACCCTTACATTAGTTCTATGTAAACTGGTGAATCGGTAATTAAAAATAGCTTTTTAAATGGCAGAGGTGGACATGCCATGATAGGAGAAAATGGCAGGGCCTCTGTAAAGAAAAAGCATGTCTAAGTTGCTAGAATTCTGTGAGCACGTCAGCAAAAAGAGTGGCTAAAGGAGGGCCATGCTGACTCAGTTTACCTGAACTTTCAAAAATACTTTGTCAAATTCCCTCACAAATGGCTATTAGACTGAGTAGTCACAAAGCTCAAGGGTAAAGTTCTGTCAGATCAGAAACTGGCTAAGCGACAGAAAAGGGAGCCAGAATAATTGGTCAATTTTCAACATGGCAAAGGCTTAACAGTGGGATGCCCAAGATTCTACAGTGTGACTACTTAAATATATTTATCAATGAACTAGGAAAGGGAATGAGCAAGGAGGCGGGAGCATTTTTAGTTCACACAAAATCACTTGGGTCACACAAGACTCAAGAGGTTAACTCTGTAATAACAAATTATCCAAAGCACAGGACTTGGTGGTGATAGGGGACTTCAGCCATCTGTTGGGAAAATAATACAGCAGGGCAGAAATTATCCAATAAGTTCTTGAAATATTTTGGAGACATTTTTTTATTTCAGAAGGTGGAGAAAGCAACCAGGGGAGAAGTTGTTCTAGATTTTATTTAGAAAAATAGAGGGGAATTGGTTGAGAATTTGAAAGTGGAATGCAGAATGAATGAAATTGATCATGAAACCATAGAGTTTGTGATTCTAAGGAATGGCAGGAGGGAAACAGAGCAATAAAGGTAATGGATTTCAAGAAGGGAGAACTCAGCAAACTCAGGGAGTTGGTAGACATGATCCCAAGGGAAGCAAGTGTAAGGGGAAAACAGTTTGAGAGAGTTGACAGTTTTTCAAGGAGACAATGGCCAGGTCTACACTGGTGACGAAATTGGGCAACAGTCGATTGGAGTTACATAAGCTATACAGAGAAGCTTGCGTAAGTCCCATTGACTTCATAACTTCCCTTCTACATACCTTCCTTCTCCACTGCACTACGCTGACAGGAAATGCATTCCAGTCAACACAGCATTATGCCACCTGAGGAGGTGGTTTTATTAAATTGATTTCCAGATCGATTGAGCATGTCTTTATTGATCGCTCAGTCGAATGGAACAAATTGATCTGATAGCAGCAAATTTGCCACCTTCAGTGTAGACATAATCATTATTAAGATCACGAGAGCAAACTATTCCACTGCATAAGAAAGATAGGAAGTATGGCAAGAGACTGCCTGGTCTTAAGTGGAAGGTGTTCTATTAAAATGAAAACTACATCAAATTACCTAGGATGAATATAAACAACACAAGCATGTAGGGATAAAATTAGAAAGGCCAAGGCACAAAATGAATTTAAACTAGTGAAAAGACATAAAGGGTCTTTATGTAAGAAAACATTCTACAAATACAGTAGAAGCCAGAGGAGCAGCAAGGAAAAGACAAGCCCGTTACTCAATGAGGGGGGGAAAGCCAATAACAGAACATGTGAAAATGGCTGAAGTGCCATTGGTTCACTTTTCACCAAAAAGTTTGATGTCTCACACAAGGAACACCAATGAAAATGAATCAGGATCAGAGACTAAAACAGGGAAAGAACAAGTTAAATATTTAGGTTTTGTCCATCTTAGCATATTTGTCAACAAAACTTGTCAGTCATGAGTGTGAAAAAACCCATAGGTACCACGGCTTATTGGGATGATTTAATTATGTTGTCAGGAGAGCTCTCCCATTGGCAGAGAGAGGCTACTTGGGAGACCTTACAGCAGCACAGCTGCAGTGTTACAGCTGTTGTGCTGTAAGGTTCGTAGTCTAGACATAGCCTTAGACATATTAGATATCTTCAACTCACTGGGGCCTGAGGAAATGCATCCTAGAAAACTGAAGGAGCTAACTGAGGAGATACCTGAGCCATTAGTGATTATCTTCAAAAATTCATGGAAGATGGGAGAAATTCCAGAGGAACAGAAGAGTGCAAATATAGAGCCAATCTATAAAAAGGAGAATAAGGACAACCCAGGGAATTACAGACCAGTCAGCTTAACTTCAGTATCCAGAAAGATAATGGAGCAAATAAGCAAGCAAGCAATTTGCAAACACTTAAAAATAATAAAGTGATAAGTAATAGGGTAGATTTATCAAGAACAAATCATGTCTAACCAACGTCATAGCATTCTTTGGCAGGGAAACAAGCATTGTGGATGGAGGGAAGTGGTAGATGTGGTGTATCTTGACTTTAAGAAGGCTTTAATACTGTCTTGCATGACCTTCTCAAAAAAACTAGCAAAATACAACCTAGATGAAGCTGCTGCAAGGTGGGTGCATAACTAGCTGTAAAACCACATCCAAAGATTAGTTATCAATGGTTCACAATCAAGCTGGAAAAGCATATTGAATGGGTTCCCCTGGGGTTGGCCCTGGATCAGGCTCTGTTCAATATCTTCATCAATGATTTAGATAATGGCATAGAACACTTAGAACGTTTGTGGACAACACCAAGCTGTGAAGGGTTGCAAGTGCTTTGGAGGATAGGATTAAATATTCAGAAGGATCTGGACAAACTGGAAAAATGGTTTGAAGTGAATAAGCTGAAATTCAATACAGACAAATGCAAAGTACTCTGTTTAGGAAGGAACAATCAATTGCATATATACAAAAATGGGAAATTAGTGCCTAGGAAGGAGTACTGCAGAAAGAGACCTGGGGCTGTAGTAGATTATAAGCTAAGTATGAGTCAACAATGTAACACTGTTTGGGGGGGCAGAGGGGGAAAGAGTGAATATCATTGTGGGATGTATTAGCAGGAGTGTTGTAAGCAAGACATAAAAAGTAATTCTTCCACTCTACTCCATGCTGATAAGGGCTCATCTGGAGTACTGTATCCAATGCTGAACACCACATTTCAGGAAAGATGTGAACAAATTGGAGAAAGTCCAGAAGAAAGCAACAAAAATTATTAAAGCTCTAGAAAACAAGACCTATGGGGAAAGATTGGGAAAAAAAGGGTTTGTTTAGACTGAAGAAAAGAAGACTGAGGGGAGACATGATAAGTTTTCAAGTACATAAAAGGTTGTTATAATGAGAAAGAAATTTTGTTCTCATTAACCTCTAAGAATAGGACAAGAAGCAGTGGGCCTAAATTGCAGAAAGGGAAGTTTAAGCTGTATGTTAGGAAAAACTTCCTAGTTATAGAGTACATAACCACTGGAATAAATTGTCTGGGGGGGAGCAGGTTAGAATCTCCATCATTGGACATTTTAAGAACAACTTTAACAAATACCTGTCAGAGATGGTCCTGCAATTATGCAGTCCTGCCTTGATTGCAGAGGACTGGACTAGATGACCTACTGAGGTCCCTTACAGCCCTATTCTTCTATGACTCTATAGCAAGAAACTACACTGAGACCTCACAAAACTAGGTGAAAGGACAGCACCATGGCAGATGGGATTCAGTGTGGAGTAATGCAAGGTAAGGCTGATCTGAAGTAGACCACTTGGGAAAGAGACCAGGGCATCACTGTAGCCGAGTCAATGAAAACCTCAGCTCAAAGTGCAGTGGTAGTCAAAAAGACATCGGCTGTGTTTCAACCCACCACCTGTGCAATGGGTCCATCTCCCTCCAGACTGATAAAGGCCAGTAAGGAGACAGGGGGCCCTTTGATCACAAAAGGTGTGTCTACACTGGTAACTTAGGTTGACTTAAGGAGGCTTAAGTCGACCTACAGAAAGCCGCGTCCACATTGGGCTTTTATTAAGTCGATTTAAGTGCTTCCTTAAGTCGACTTAATAACACCACCTCTGCAGGTCGACTTAAGCTTTAAGTCGACTTCTTAAGTCGACTTAAAGCCGGTCTGGACGGTTATGTCTACTGTTAAGTTGACTTAACAAGGTCGACTTAAGTCGACTTAAAGTGTAGCCACTCTGTTAAGTCAACTTAACAAGGTTGACTTTAAGTGGACTTAAAGTCGACCTTGTTAAGTCGACTTAACAGAGTCGACTTAACTTTACAAGTGTAGACATAGCCTTTAAAGAATGTTAGTGCCAGGTGATTTATTGCATCCAGGTCTCACCAATCAACTCTTGATGCTAATGGTATCTAATCTCCCAGGAAAGATTCTTGAGGAGGTAAAGGCAAAGGTGCTGTGGTGCACATCTGCAATCTTCAGATTTTCCAGAGATGGTCTGTCTGGGTTTAGACCTTGGTAAGGGACAAAAACTGCACCATTAGTGTTGGTCAAGGATTTCCTCTTGGATGAGGATGATGCCAGCAGGTCTGAGCTGATGTTATGAAACCTGTAGTGGTGATTGACAATGAGGTTTTGTTACCAAAGCTGTGGTCCTTAGCAAGGACCTGCTTTGAAATGATTTTATTCCAGAAGGATCCTTCTCTACACTAGGTTCAGTTCCCCTGATGATAGCAATTATGGAACCTCAGTGTTTTAAAAGCACTAAGTAGTTGATACAGTGGTAAAATGCCAGTAGTCCTAGGAGTCTTGTCTACACTAGAACTGCCAACATTGGAATTCACCAGAAGCAACAATAATGGGAAGTTTAAGGGAAAAAGACTAGGAGAGAAGGTCTTTTCAGAGACAAAAATCTTTAAGGAATTTCTAGTGTAAAAATCAAACAAAATATTTCAATTAAAAATGTTAGGCCTTTTTCATGAAACAGCACAAAGGCCACTGCCCAGATTTTATTTCCCTTTAAGTAGTTTAATGTGAATTTTTTTTAAAGGCCTGTGAGTTCCAGATCCATAAGGGGCTCCCAGCACTTGAGCTGAGTACTGCTAGGATCTGGTTTTCATAAATCTACATAAACAAATACAATTTGTTCTTTCCACAAGCTCTGGGTGATGAAATCTGAAGTCAAATTGGGGTCCAACATCATCAGTCCCCTGCATTCAATGCCACAGTCAGCACTTCCCTTCACATCCAGTGTAGGTTCAGCTTCTTACCTCCATCTCATTTACCATGGAGAGCAGCAGTGAAGCTCGAAGCCCTATGTGAGACAGTACAGTACCCAAGAGCGTTGCAGCCAGCTTAGACTCTCACATGGCAAGGCAAAGTCAATGGCAGACAGACAGTAGAGAAATTCATACAGTCCTACCCCGCCCTGATCTCTCATAGAAGCCACGGTCTGACCAGCCTGCAGATCTCAGATGTTCCGCACATAGCTCTGAATGCCTCCAAGTTACTAATCCAGCCCTCCTGGGAAAAACACAACCAATCTCTCCACAGTTCTGATAGGTGCCATTGAAATGAGGACATGTGTTTCCAATAAGGCCTACTGGGTGACAAAGGACGAGATGGAAGTCATGCAACAGCTACAGCTTCCCAGGAGCTTCACAACCGCTTGAGGCACCGCTTGTCAGAGTCTAAGCCCTGGTCTACACTTGCCGTGGATTTTGGCAGCAGATGAAGGGAGATACATAAGCTATGTACAGTGCTGTATCTCCCATTGACTTTCTCATGCCTACTTACCGCAGCATCCTCACTGCACTGAGTCGACAGGAAATGCCCTCCCGTTGACTCAGCACTACACTATTTGCTGACGTGGTCTTAACAGATTGACCTCCAGCCACTTCCAGGTTCAACTGAGTTAGTCGTTAGTGACTTGCAAAATCGATCCTACACTGTTGGTACTACTGTTGTCAGTGTAGCCATGCCCCGACTATGCACAAGAGAGAAAAATTTCGTTTTTGGCTGAATCCTATATGTTTGGGGCTAGATGAAACCCCTTTGTCTTGGCATCCTGTTTCAGACATGAATAAATAAATAAATAATGGCATGTGCTTGGGTGTCTAACAGCTGACATCAGCTCATTATTATCCCTCAATGTGCTGCTTTGGCCATCTAAGAACTTCTGCTATATGTATGGGAGCAGTCAAAAGAGGGAGGACATATGCCATCTAGTAGGAGCTGACCAGGTGCCATGATACCCAGAACCCTTAGGTTACAGCCTGGGAACTTTGGAGCTGCTGGCTTCTCTTATTAACTATGATGGGCTCTCCACATACTCTGACTGATGATACACAGACAGTCTCTCCAGTCCCTGTTACCATCCAACTGAGTTACCTAGAATACTCTCCCTGAGCAAACATGGATGCAATCCTCTTCCAATTTGCCCCCAGCTCTCCAAGCCTAACCATACAGGAACACACTCAGAGATGAATACTATCCTGTGCTGAATAAAGATTTGTCATTTAGCTCATTAATGAGTCCGCGTGCCCCTCCATGTGAGGAAGTCATGCATCAGCTTTTGTTAATTGAAGTAAAGATTACTTAATCACCTCACTCAAAAACACACTAGTTGCGACAAAATATTAAACAAGTTTATTAACTATAGAAAAATAGATTTTAAGGCACTAAAAGTTATAGGCTCAAGAGATCAGAAGAAGTTACCAAAGAAATAGAATAAGAATTCAACCTAAATTCTATCTGGATTTGAATCTCAAAATGCCTCATCCTGAAAGATGATAAAAGCAGGCTGGTAGCCCTACCATTCACAGGCTACATTTATCTTGCAGCCCGGGTCCCCCTCCTTCTCCATTCAAAAGTCTTTTGTCTTTCAGGTTTTTCTTCAGGTGTTGAACTATGGGAGAGTGAAGACAAGTCACAATGTCACTACCCCTCTTTTATAGTCTTTTCAGCTTCCTTGATCGGTCTGTGTTTGTGTCCTGGAGAAGGGGTTGTCATCCTCATTGGTCAGTCAGTTCCATTGTGTCCGTGCTTTCTTGGTGAAGTCTCTATTGTAAACAATCCCTGTTAATGGAAATCTATCCTTGAATGGGTAAGAGACAGCTATCAATGCTGCCTGGCCACTCCATCATTGTGCTTGAAAGACTGTGGGAGTTTCCCACCTTGCAACATGTTCCAGTAGCGTTTTCAGCAATACTTTATATTATGGTAGCACATACAATCCAATAGGATAATGTTTAGCAGATCAAGTCTTTTAAACTGATACCACACAAGGCATATCTTGTTCAAAACATATCGTAATTACATGACATTGGTGAATATAGCATTTCTGGGGTGGTGTTCTCAGACACAGAGTATCACATTCTGTTCTTTCCTTTTCCAGCATCTGACCCCTTGTTGTGAGGGACAACTCCAGCAACTTTCAGAAACATAAAATTCTGTAGGTAAAACACCTATGTGAATGGAATTTTCAAAGAAGGTATTAACATTGCAGTTAAAAATGGTAAGATGTGCTCACTGCATGGGGGGCAGCACCTACCCTGTGAAAGGCAAATGGAGATGGAACAAGACAGTCTGCATGGATAAAACATGGAGAAAAGGCATCCAATTGGGATTCTATTTACAGAGAAGGATCTGTGTAGGCAAGTGGCAGGGGAGGTTGATTTGCTTTGAATTAAGTTTATTTGGTTCCATTATAGGCAGATTGCCTCCAGATTTGTACGTTAAGCTAAGCCCTAGTCTACGCTTGCCGCGCTTTTCAGCAGCAGTCGATGGGAGATACTCAAGGTACGTAAAATACCTTGCGTATCTCCCGCCGTCTTCTTAACTGCTCCCTACACATTACACTAAGCCAACCGGAAATGGCGTCCAGTTGGCATAGAGTTACTACAGTTACGGTGCTGGTGTTACAGCTCCAGTTCCGTGTTCGATTGAGCACGTCTACACAGACGAACCCAATCAATCAAACCCAGAAGTTCACACTGACGGCAACGATTGTGCCGCCATCAGTATAGACTTACCTTAAGTAACATGCCTTGCTGCTGCAGGAGACCACAGAAACCAATGGGCAAGAAGACTCTTTCCAGCTCCCTTGGCCAGTTCCAATCCAGCTTCCCATCAGGCTCACTGCCTGATTCAAGTTGAACGTCAGAGAACAAGAAAGAGCTTTTCACCTGTAGAGCTCATGCCACAATCTTGCCCCAGGTCCATGGGTGGACTGGTTCAGAGAGGTTGGGGAATGGAAGTTTTTACCTGGCGTTCTTACCTGTTTAAATACAGCCTGAGTCAATAGTGGCTAAAAATCATCACTCTCTCAGAGCCCTCTTGTGTCCCTGGATACATGAGAGGAGCTGAGTCTCACCCAGTTCCCAGTAGTCCAAATCGCAAAAACCAAAAGCTCCCACTGCCTTGCTGAATGTCCCAGCTGTGCGACTAAGAGCTCAAAATAGTGACTTATCCCCTTGTTGCTAACTGGGGCTGCTCTGGGCCACAGTATGGGTTGTGAAGCCATTGGGGAGCTTGTGCGCCCCCTGTCCATGCCCACACCTGTCATAACGGAAAGCCTGTAAGTTTAGCAGATGAGATAGCCTCACCAATTCTGCAGTGAGACAGTGAAAGCCCAATGGCTTTAGCCTCTGGCAACCCTTCAGAATCCGTCAACACTCTGTGGTGTTCATTTCCACACTTCCAGCTAGGCATGCAGCCAGCACAGCTCTTTGCAGCTTGGAGACGCTGCATAGAGGCAGTGGTCTCTTCCTCTACAAAATGGGACTGGCTGCCAAGCGGGTTTCCCTGTTCTTCATCTGTCAGGGCTGCTGATGGCACTGTCCATTCAGGCCAAGCACATGTCACAGAAAAAGCACGCAGTCTCCTGGGACACCCTCCCTCCTTCTGGCTTGTTTCAGGGCACCCATTGCACTGATATGTGAGTGCCTCACTAATGTTTGCTGGGTCATTGTCGGAAGGCTGGGTCAAAGTGGCAGTGGCATTCTACTCTGAAGGTACTGATGTTTGTGTTCATCCTGATCTCTCCTGGGACCCAGATCCAATGGCCAGTTGCTCTCGAAGCTCAGTCTCCTGTGCATAGGAGTTTCACTCCTCAAGGGAATGATTCTACTCCAACAGGGAAAGACGGCTATCACCAGAAGTCATAAAAACACAGGGAGAGCTGGCTCAGATACTCTACAGAGGTTCTTATTCCCTATTTGTCACTATAGCATCTGAGTGACTTCTGCACGTAGCGCATTAAGGAGCTTGCTAACGCCTACATGGTTTGTTTTCTCTCTCACCCTTGCCCAGGAAGAGAATTGTGTACACTGAAGTATTTAGTTTTAGTAGGGTTGTGCTGATGGTCATTTTCCCCCCTTATCTACATGCTGCTCTGTATGTATATTAGAAAAGGCAGATCAACAGAGAGGAAAAAGGTGAGGTTTGTGTTGGTCCTTAATCCTGAGAAAGTTTGTTCCAGTCTCAGACCAGCCCCTGAGAACACTCTCTCTCCTGCATAAACAAGGTAACTTGGATCCATCCCACAAAAAGCTTTAACGTTGAGAACAGAACCCTTGAATGTTACCTTGCATTCTGTGGTCTTTTCTTCTTTCACAGGACTTGAGTAGGTAGCAGCTATTACAAATTCATACCTAGATTTAATAGCCCGCACATTGCTGCAGCAGCAGGATGGTGAATGTACTTCAAGCTCCCAGTAAAAGAACAAAGGGAGCATTCAGATATGCGGTGCTCCATTGTCCACATCACCCATCATCGAAAAGATCCAGATTGCTTTGAATCATGCAGCAGAGGGAGGTGTTCAAGAGAGGCCCATTTTGCGATCTGTTACCCAGATATTTCATTTGAACAGCATGCCCAGTCTTTGTGATGGTTGTTAATGTTGCCTATGTAAATGGCCGTGTGGGGAAGGGAAAATGGAATCAGGACATGTTTTTTGTACGATGTCCCTGATTCTAACTGTGCTGATCTCTCTTCTGCTGATTGATGATTCTTCCAAAATTTCCACATTCGCTAATTCATTCCGTGTAGACATTGCTAGCCCATTGACAGCAGCAATTTTGGAGTGAACACAGATTTTATGCCTGGCAGTTTTGTCGTCTTTGCCTGATTCTGGGAGGGACAGGAGGTCAATGTGATGGTCTTTGAGGATCCTCGAGAGATAATCCACTTTTTCCCCCGACATCCCTTCTATATGAAGTTGGCATAGTCAAAGGACTGGCCCAACTATTCTTTTATGGTCTCTAAAAGAGCAGTTTGAGGGACTATAATCATTGCTACTTTCACTGGGAGGTCGATAATGCAACATCCAGTGGCCAGTGGACAAACGGGTTTTCTTATTAATGAATTTGTACAAAGCACAAAAAACCACCACCATTTAACAGAAGCACCATGTGCAGGTTGTCATCTTGTTTCTCATTCTGGGATGAGCCATTTCAGGGAGCGGAGTACTGGGCTGACAGGCTGTTGCAGAGCCGTCAGGCTGCTACCGTCTGAATTAATTACAGCTTTCTTAAAGACCAGCAATTTTATCCTGAGAGAGAGAAGTTACAAGAACCAAGCCTGCACAAAAGGCTAAGTCTGCATCTGACAGAAGATGACTTAGTCTTCTCAACAGCTGAGTTAAAAGAGGGCATTTTCCATGACCATGGCTACTTGGGTGTCCAGAAGCAGGGAGGAATCCAAGCAGACACCGGCTGTGGGCTAGCTTAGGCCTTCTACACGCGATCACTTTATCGCGCATTAACAATCATTACCGCGCGATACCAACAACAGCGTACACACGTGCAATAGGGCTGTTGCGCGTTAACTGCCTTGTTGTAGCGCAATACAAAAACCACCTCGACGAGGGTGGTAGCAGTTAACGCAGAACAGCTGTTGCGCCTTTCCACTCGTGTGTACACTTACCGCGCAATGATTGGCCTCCAGAAGTGTCCCAGCATTCCAAAGTCGTCCTCTCTGGTCTTCCCCCCACCCGCTCTGTGGCCGTGACGAAACAGTCCCCGCCCTGATCAGATTCCCAGGATTTTCGAATTTTTCATCTGTTTCACTTCCTGTTATCTTCCTCATGCAGTGGAGTGCAGCTCCAATCTTCAGTAGCAATGGTGGCCCATCGTGGAAGACGCGCACCCTTTGGAGCACGGCAGAGGTGCTGGACCTGATCAGCATCTGGGGAGAGTCCGCTGTGCAGGCGCAGCTACGCGGCAGCAGGCGAAATTATGATACATTTGGCATAATTTCTTGGGCCATGTCAGAGAGAGGTTATGATAGAGACACTGTGCAGTGCAGATCAAAGGTGAAGGAGCTAAGAATAACCTATCACCGAGCGAAGGAGGCAAACCGCCATTCGGGATCAGCGCCTGCTACATGCAGGTATTATAAGGAGATCGAAGCCATCCTCAGTGGGGACCCCACAACCACTGCCAAGAGTCCCGTGGACACATCGCCCCCCCTCATCCAGTGAATGCCAGACCCGAGCAAGATGAGGACGTGATCGATGAGGAGGAGGAGATGGAGGATGACCTGAAGGAAAGCGCAACAGCGTGTAGCCAGGAGCTCTTCTGCACCCCCACTGAGACGTCCACCCAAGACATGAATTGCAGCGTGTCCTCTGAGGCGGCAGAGGAGGGTTCCATTAAGTTTCTCTTTCATGCAGCTATGGCTCCTGCTAAAATATCACTGTCCGGGGCGGGGGTGCTTGCTGTCTCAGTCCCCGCTGTGCACGCTCTTTATTCTGCATTCATTAGAAGTGCATCAACACAAGCACTGATTGTCAAAAAATCATCTGTATTTAGGTCAGTAAAGGTTTCCTCGATGTACCTCCAGAGCCTACTACTCAAGTTAGATGGGAGAGCGTTTGTGTCTACACTCCCAAAGACAGATACTCTGCCTCGCCAGCTGCAAAGCACAGCCCTGGGAACCATGGCAGCACACAGTGCAGCAGCATACGGTCCTGGCTTGCAACCGGTGGCATGTAGGATATGTATTCTAGCTGGCAGGGGCACTCTGAGGAGAGAGATATCGGGTTCCATCTGTGTGCCCTGTACAGAATGTTAGGCCCCAGTAAGCTTTCCATTAGGATGTACCTTGTCCGCTTCAGCGAAGCATAGGATGTTGACTGCCCTGCATCTTCCAGTGGAATGTGCTACTGGAATGTTACATTGGTTATCTAGGCTATGTGTTAACAACAGCTTTATTATTTTTTTTTTTTTTAGATTCAACCTTCATAAGGCCGGTGTCTACTCCAGCTGACCGCATGAGAAACATTCGGCAGCGTGCTCGAAGAAACAGGGAGGATATGGTTCAGGACCTGCTGAAAACAGCACAGGAATCCACGAGGGAGAATCGAGCCTGGAGAGAGGAATCCCAGCAGAGGAGGCAGAAACACAGGGACGAACTGATAAACGTGATGAAGGAGCAAACAGAACTGCTCAAGAGCATGATTGCTTTGCAGACCCAAGCGATTAATGTACGGGCTCCACTCCAGACAGTTCAGTCATGTCTGCCTCCCACACTCCGTAGTCCTTCAAAGAATTTCTTTGAAGGCCACCTGTCCCCCTCATACACTGCAACATCCAGGCCCCACAGAGCTACTTTTTAGAGACCCGCAGCTACACCCACCTGTAAACCCCCCCCTTTATGTTTTAATAAAAACAGTGACAAATAATTTGAAGAGTGGCTTTATTTGTACACATTGAAAATCGCATAAGGTGCACCTGATGCGTCCTGGAAGTTAACTAGGGGAGGGCATCATTGAAATGCTCCCTGAGTGCCTCCCTTATGCGAGCAGCTTCTCCTTGGACCCCCCTAATACTCCTAGTGGCTGGCTGTTCGTATGCTTCCTTGAGGCGCTGTGCCTCCATAGCCCACCCTGGGGAAAACTTTTCTCCCCTATTTTCACAAATGTTATGAAGGAAACAGCACGACGCAATCACAGCAGGGATGTTCTCTTCCGCCAAGTCCAGTCTCCCATACAAACATCACCAGTGCCCTTTTAAACGGCCGAAGGCACACTCCACAGTCATTCTGCAGCGGCTCAATCTGTAATTGAACCGCTCCTTGCTGCGATCTAGGTTACCGGTGTATGGCTTCATGAGCCATGGCATCAGTGGGTATGCTGGGTCTCTGAGGATGACTATGGGCATCTCCACATCCCCCACTGTAATTTTTTGATCTGGGAAGAAGGTACCCCCTTGCAGCTTCCGGTACAGACCAGTGTTCCTGAAAATGCAGGCATCATGCACCTTTCCCGACCACCCAGCATTGATGTCCGTAAAATGGCCCTTGTGATCCATGAGTGCTTGCAGCACCATGGAGAAGTAGCCCTTCCTGTTTATGTACTCGGTCGCGAGATGGTCTGGAGCCAAAATAGGGATATGTGTGCCATCTATGGCTCCCCCGCAGTTAGGGAATCCCATGGCAGCAAAGCCGTCCACAATCTCACGAACATTGCCCAATGTCACCGTCCTCCGTAGCAGAATGCGATTGATGGCTCAGCACACTTGTGAGAGGGCTAATCCGACGGTGGACCTCCCGACTCCAAACTGGTTTGCAACCGATTGGTAGCAGTCAGGAGTCGCCATCTTCCAGACAGCAATCGCAACACGCTTCTCCACGGTTAGGGCTGACCTCATGTTGGTGTCTTTATGTCGCAGGGGAGGGGCCAACTCTGAACGCAGTTCCAGAAAGGTTGCTTTCCGCATTCAAAAGTTCTGTACCCACTGCTCATCATCCCACAGCTGCATAACAATGCGATCCCACCACTCGGTGCTCGTCTCTCGCGACCAGAAACAGCGTTGCACCGTGTGCAGATGTTCGGTGAAGAAGGTGAGCAACGCGGTGCTGTTGCTCTGCATGGCATCGATCAGCCCCTGCTCCTCGGCGTCCTCGTCTGACTCGGAGCTCATTGCGTACTGAGCAACCGGCCGAGAAGTATTTAGAATGCTGAAGGCGACAGTGGAAATCAGAGCAGGATCCACGCTGTCGCAATTGTGATGGTTCGCAAGTGGTGCAGTGCGTCACTGCACTGTTGAAAATAGGCGCAAGTTGCTATTAGCAACGAGGAAGACGCAAGGGGAACACAGTGCACCACGGGAAACTGAGAGTTTACCCATGGCGCTTTGCGTTCCTTTCCTTCATCCCATGATTCCAAGCGCCGATTGAGGGAAAATTGAACTGTGGGATAGGTGCCCAGAATTCATTGCGCTACACCGCGATATACCAAAGAATTCTGTTGCGTTGCAAGGAGCGACATGTGTACACGCTATCCCGCAATAAAGGTCACGTGTTTTTTATAGCGCGATTGCCATGTTGCACTTTAATCTGATCGTGTGTACATAGCCTCTGTTTCAAGCCCTGGTAAGTAAACCTCCATTTAGTTTTACTACAGACACACTAAGTGTCTTGGGATAAGGAGAGTGTTGCTGCTTTCATGGACACAGCAGACTGGTGAATACTGCAGATACACTCGAATGCCCAGTTCCTCCAGGGTAACAAGTAGGGTGTGTAAATTGCATTGGGAAAGAGCCAGGCTTATGGAGCCTGAAGTAGTGCGCAGTGTTGCCAGCAGCCAGTAAGTGGGAAGGGATTCTCTACAGACAACGCTCCCTCACACTGAAAGCTGGCGGTAGTAATTCAATCTGGACACTGTGGGTAAAAGAACCACAGTCACCTCCGTCTTTCCTCCTTCTAACCAGCTCTTCACCCATTCGCTGATCTAGGGCAGGCCATTGAAGAGCTGGGAACTGTTGCAGCTTGCATCTCATGTCCAAGCTTGTAGAGCCAAGTGCCATGTGGATATTGCAACATTTTAGTCCCCGCTGCCACACCATCTCTCTAAATAAAGCCTAACCAAGTGCAACAGGCAGAACCTGCGGGAGGTACTGAATGTGGAGAGTGGATAGCGGAAAACATGGGGAGAAAGCATTAATCACATATGGGGCCAGCAGTGCGTAATCAGTATAAGAGTCAGCATTCAACTGGCTCCTTCAGTTCAAATAGATCTTCTGAGGGCCATAAATCGCCCGCCACAAAACCATTGCCTGCTGCTGACCTTCCTCACACAGGGCCACAGAATAAGGAGCTTCTAAAGACACACGCCACTACTATGCTGGTTATTCCATCCTGGCTTCTTCAGCCCACAATCGGTGCAAACAGCTTCAGGAGAAGAGGCTGACTCATGCTCAGTTCTTGACAATCTCCCAGAACAACAGGCAGATTCGCCTGTCTTAAAACACCAACATCCTCCTCAGTATCAGCCTTGTCAATCTGCCCATCCCTTCAGGCGGACAAACAGCCAGCTCAGCGCTGCAGGGGATGAGCCAGTGAATCATCTTCCCCTGTCATGCACTGCAGCCTCTGATCTTCCATTAAAGCACCAGAGCAGTATAGACTGCTCTCACCCCACCAATGTCCCAGTCCACAGGAACAGAAGGGAGCTGGCTGGCTTGGAAAGCCTCAAACTGCCCACAAACAACAAAATTCCCCTTTCTCAGGTTCTGAATTGATCTGGGTGCAGCAGCAAAATAACACCAGACATATGCCCAGGGTGGATGCAGAGGTCTGTAGGTCGAATTTAGCGTCCTTAAGTCAACCTAAGGCGCCAGTGTAGATGCACCCTCTGAGTCCTATCATCCCCTCCTGCACCACAAGGGAGACAGAGAGTGCAAAAAGGTGTGAAGGGACCTCAGCTCACCCTATTCCACAGGCCCAAGATCCATTACCAAAATCCAGATCTTTTACCTCTGGGAATTGTAGTGTATGGTTTTTCCTCAGTACCGGGGCAAATTGGTACATTGTTAGGAAGCTGCCCTCACAGGGTATGAACAGTGGGCTCAGCTGCTGGCCTCAGACTAAGACTCTTGCTGCCTTTATGGGGCACAAGCATTCATCTGCCCGTTCCCTTAATAACACAAGCCCCCGTTCTCTTTCGGTCCATTTTTCAGACTCAAGTACAGGCATGCTGTTCCTGTAGACAAAATTATAGAAATGTTGTGCTGAAAGAGACTTTGGGAAGTCATCAAGCTCAGCCCCCTGAGCTGAGGCAGGACCAAGTAATCCTAGATGAGTATTTGTCCAGTCTGTTTTTAAAAACCGCCAAATCCCCATCACTGGATTCCACAACTTTCTTGGAAGCCTGTTCCAGATTTTAATGACCCTAATAGTGAGGAAAGATTTTTCTAATATCTAACCTAAATGTTCCTTGTTACAGGTGAAATCCATTATTTCTTATCCTACCAACAGCAGGCATGGAGAACATTAAATCACGATGCTCTTTATAAAAGCCTGATCATATTTAAAGACTTACCAAGTCCATCCTCAGTCTTCTTTTCTCAAAGTTAAATATGCCCAGTTTTTTTAACCTTTCCTCATAAGTCAAGTTTCTAAACCTCTTATGTGTATTGCTCTTCTCTCTCCAGTTTGTGCACATCTTTCCTAAAGTATGGCGCCCAGAACTGGACACAATCTCCTGGCCTCACCAGTACCAAGTAGAGCAGAACAACTATCTCCCACCTCTTACGTATGACATTACTGTTAATGCACCCCAGAATGTTAATCTTTTTCACAACTGCATTATGTTGTTGATGCATATTCATTTTATGATTCACTATAACCCCCAGATCCTTTTCAGCAATATGACCACCTAGACAGTTATTTCCCATTTTGTAGTTGTGCATTTGATTTTTCCTTCCGAAGGGAAGTACTACTTTGCACTTTATTGAATTTAACCTTGTTGAGTTCAGACCAATTTTCCAATTTGTTAAGGTCATTTTAAATTCTAATCCTGTCCTCCAAGCGCTTGCAACCCCTCCCAGCCTGGTGTCATTAGCAAATTTCATAAGCTTACTCTCCATTCCATCATCCAAGTCATTAATAAATATATTGAATAGATCCAGAAATGACCTCTGCAGGACTTCGCCAGATAAACCATCCCAGTTTGACATCAAAGCATTGATAACTACTTTTTGAGTAGTCTTTCAACCACTTGTGCACTCACCTTACAGTAATTCCATCTAGACCTCACTTCCATAGTTTGCTTATGAGAATGTCATGTGGGACTGTGTCAAAAACCTTACTGAAATCAAGATACACTGTATCTACAGCTTCCTTCCCATCCACCAGCTAGAAACTCTGACAAAGAGGAAAATGAGATTTGTATGGTATAATTTGTTTCTGACAAATCCATGCTACCTATCCTTATAACTCTTTTATCCCCCAGGTGCTTACAACTTGATTAATTAATAATTTGTTCCAAATCTTTCCAGGTATCAAAGGTAGCCTGACTGCTCTATAATTCTCCGGGTCTTCTCTGTTCCCCTTTTAAAAGGCAAGTACTATGTTTCCCCTTCTCCAGTCTTCTGAGACCTCACATGTTCTCCAGGAGTTCTCAGAAATAGTTGCTAATGGTTTCAAGATTACGTCAGTTACCGTATTTTTCGGACCATAAGACACACTATTTTCCTCCCAAAAGCGGGGGGAAAATGAAGGTGCGTCTTATAGTCCGAATGCTGTCCAGCCGCGGCTTCTGCTGAGAGCTGGGGGATCAGGTGGCGGCACAAGCTCTGGAGGAGCTTCTGCCGCCCCCCGGACCCCTGGAGTGTGCTGGGGGGCCGATTCACCTCTCTTTTCCTACCTTCTCTTTTTTCTTCCTTTCTCTTCCCTTCCTTTTCTCTTCTTTGCCTTCCTTTCTCTTTCCTTCCTTTTCTCTTCTTTGCCTTCCTTTCTCTTCCCTTCCTCTTCTCTTCTTTGCCTTCCTTCCTCTTCCCTTCCTTTTCTCTTCTATTTAGTTTACCGGTACTATTTTGTTCAGAATATTTTTTTCTTGTTTTCCTTCTCTAAAAACTGGGTGCATCTTATGGTCAGGTGCGTCTTATGGTCCGAAAAATACGGTAATTCCTTAAGTACCCTTGTATGAATTTCATCAGGCATTGCTGACTTGAAAGGATCTAATTTCTCCAAAGTATCTTTAACATATTCTTTCCCAATTTTGGCCTCCAGCAGGGGCATCACTGCCCCAGAACTTGGCTTGGGCCCAGGCCCCGCCCTCTCTATGCCAGCCCCGCCCCCAGGCCCAATCCGGGACCTGGGGCCCAATCCGGCCCCGACTCCATGACCAGGCCCCAGTTGCCTGGCCAGGGGCATCACCTGATCAGTCAGCCACCAGCCAGGACCCGGAGCCCTGGCCAAGGTCAGTGATGGATCAGGCACCCCCTGGCAGCTGAGGCCTGGGTCCCCGGCCAGGACTGGTGTTGGATCACATGGCTGCCAGCAGCCGGGCTCCGGGTCCCCATCGGACTCAGGAAACTGGTGCCAGGACTCGGGGCTCATGCCCGGTGTACCCAGCACCAGCGATGCCACTGGACCCAGGTGGATATGTGCCCACCCAGTTGACTAGCAGGCCCGCTCACCCCCACCTGCTGCAGCACGTGGCAGCAATGCAAGCTTGCTGTCATGACTGCATCAGCCAGCAGCTAGCGGCCACAGCCATGAACAGCGGCAATGCGGGCAGATGGGCGAAAGTGACTGCTCTCCGCCAACTGCTCTGGCCCTGGGCAACCGCTGCGGCCTTTGCTTAGCAGGGGTGGCCTGCCTCTCCCCCTCCTCCTGATGCTCCGGCTGCTAACTGGAGGGTCATCAGGAAGCTCCCGGTCACATGACTGAAAGGAGGACTAGCCTGGCCCCTGGAGAGTCAGGGGCCCAGCCAGAAAAGGGGGCTGGCTGGACCCCTGGCTTACAGTCCTTCCCCTCCCTGTTATTAATTACATTTAGTATTTGGTGACCATTAACCTTTTAGTGAAGACTGAAGCAAAATATGCGTTCAACACCTCCGCTTGGCTGTACCTTTGTTATGTTCAATTATCGCTGGGACCTGTTCATAGCTGATAACATCACCAGCTGACTCATGTTAAAAGCACCAAAGAAGGCAACAACAAATGCCACCCTAAATAAAATGGCCTCCCTCCCACAGCTGCAGCCCATGGCAAAGTAAAAGAAATGCTGCCTGAGAACTTGTTTGATGGAAGGAGGTTTACTTTGTATATTTTGATGTGATTTTGACATTATGTGCTTCGATGGTTGTAAAGCTCTAACTTTTTATCTACAGTCATTAAACAATTTGTGAATGGCGTGTTCTGATGTCTCATCTCCATCCCATAATTTCCTGCCATTGTGAAAATTTAAATAGCTAAAAAACCAAAAATTGTTTAGAAATAAACTTTGATATTATCTGTTGAAATTACATTTTAAAAAAATGGAATCCTCCCAAGCCTTAACATAAAAAGCAAACAAAAACTTGCTCATCTGCACATTTCTCTCATGGCTTGAGAAGGAAGAAAAGAGCCTGTGACCAAGTTTTCTTTGTTCTCTGGCTGGCGAGCTGTCTCCTCCACTAGTGAGCAAAAGAGCCGACTCCACAGCACAAACCCAGCTTCCTCAGTAGGAGAGCAAGACTTGCATAAAAGTGGCACAGGAAAAGGATTCAAGAAGCTGGCACACAATTGTTAATGCCAGGATGAAGGATTTGCTGTTGCTTCTCACCAGTTCTACTAGATAGTGCTGCTGATCCACAGGATGGGCAGAACTGTGGCTCCCCTGAAGACAATACACAAGGGCTATGTCTACACTGGCAAGTTAGTTTGAATTAAGGAGGCTTAATTGGAACTAACTAAAGCTATGGCTACACTAGGCTTTAGTTAGTTCGAATTCAGGGCTTCCTTAATTCGAACTAATAAGTTCGAATAGGGCTTCAGAAGTAAGGCTTTAATTCGAACTAACTACTTTGAATTAGCCAATGTGGCCATGTTAATTCAAACTAATTTCTTAGTTCAAACTAACCGGCCATTGAAATGAATGGGGATCGCTAATTCGAACTAAGCAAGTGCCATGAATGGCACTTGCTTAGTTCGGACTAACTTTTTCTAGTTCGAATTAAGCTAATTCGAACTAACTAAAATTAGTTCGAATTAGTTAGTTCGAACCAACTAATTCGAACTAATTTTAGCAAGTGTAGACATAGCCAAGGATATTGAAATCTGCATGCCCCCACAGGCAACGTGCAGTCCGAATGCAGCCCATGGAGTTCACCACACTGTCCTCAGCCATCCTTGGCTCCAGTACAGAGATGATGCTGGTACAGATATCAGGCGAGGCTGTTTAGTTACAGATGAGGCATTGCACGCTGGAACCTATTGCCTCCATGGGATGTCGCATTCACTAATAATGAGTTCCTCCAGTTGGCTCCATTTCATACACATTACGATCTGTACTGCTTTAACTACACTGGCATAGTTAGAGCAGTACAGCCCCCCAGTCTGGACACAGTTATACGGATACAAAGGGGCTTTGTATCAGGATAGCATAAGGCACCATTATACCAATGTAATAGCATCCGCACAAGGGACTGTATCTATAGAACTACTTCGATGGGGTTTTTTTAAACCACACACAACCCCATCTGAAATAATGACACTGGCACAAAACCTGTGTGTAAAGCAGGTCAAAGAGCAGCCTGTGATCTGTGCTACGATGCCAGAGCAGCTCCTGAATGGGCAACGCTCAGGAGCCGCTGATGTTCCATAAAGGTCGCTAGGTTTAAGCCGTATGTGGACCTGTCCATTTGAGAGCTCCCAGGCAGCCAGCACTTTACTCTCCCCAAGGGAGCTAGCCATGGCTCCTGACTACAGCTCTGAGCAAGCACATGCCCCAATGACAAACTCCACAGCGCAGCACGCAGAAGGGACCTGATCTGGCAGGCACTGGAGAAAGGGAACAGACTGAGTACAAAGATCACATAAAACCAGCTGGGGCAGAGGCTTTCTGCAGACTAACAGTGGGCTGAACATCCCATCCCAGTGCCCTGGCGGCCAGAGTGAGATCCGATGCCTGGAGACCTGATCCTACCCTGCTGAAAACATACTGCAGAGGCCTTCCTGCAGTGCAGAGGGAACACTCCTGTTGGGTTCACAGGAGAGGGTCAAGTCTCCATGTCACGCAGAGAAAAAACAATCACATTTGCATCTTGTTGACTAGCAACACCCATAACCTCCATTGGGCTCCCCAGCTTCAAAGCACTGAACAAACAGATCAGCCGATTCATCTTCACACCCACACAACCCCTCGGGAGGCAGGGACGTAAGTAACATCCTCCCTCATTTTACACAAAGCACAGCTGGGATGGAGAAGGTCTCTCCATTTGCAAACTGCAGGAGAGGCAGAGAGAAACTGCCACTCTGCAGGAGGGACTGGGGGAGGCCAGGAGTGTCCCCTCTTCTGAAAGTAGAAATGCTGGGAAATCTCTTCATCTTCCCAAAAATGCTGCAGGTTGAAGATGATTTAGGGTGTTTCAATTTAAAATGATATTCCCCAATAGTTTCATTTGCAGCTTGAAGCTCAGGAGCTCCCTGGTCTTTGGATCCATGAGCTCTACTTTAATTAGGTTCCCCCCTACGCCCCTGATATGCTGTTGCCCCCTCCTTGGTTTATGGTCCATTACGGCTGTGCTGGGGGATTACGCTGTGTTCTGAGCAGGGAACAAGCCTCCTGGGGATTCTGCTGTTTTCAACACCAGTTCTGTCCTTCCAGTTGCTCATGAGCAGAGGGATTAGAGCCATAGTCTGAGCCGAGAACACATCCCTGTCTGTTTGCTTTTTACCTGAGTCCTTTGGCTGAAGGAATAAGCTACCATTGCCTGTCCACTTTGTTGCCCCATCTCTCCATCTTTCTCAGGACTTCCTCCTTCCCTGGTTCCACCCCCGCCCCGCCCCCCGCCTCCCCCCACACACACACTGAGACTCAGGGTATGGGACTTAATTTTCCTCCAGACATAATAGATAACATTTTTCCAGGTTGAATCACATTCTGTTATTTCCTGCCTATGTTTCTAATCCCTTGGAGTCCCTCATACACGCTCTACACACACGCTTGCATTGAAATGACTCAATTGGTTTTAATTCACACAGTTTGTTATTTCAGCGCAAGTGCATGTGTGGAAATTCTCCTTTCAGAATAGAAGTCTCCTGTATTGATTTTACCTAAACAGCCATTTTTATTAACAGGTTATTAATCAAAAAAGTAGGATATGTTCATGTAATTAAAGACTGTAGCTAGTGATATGAGGGTCCAGAAAACCAAACCAAACCAAATCTGGAAATTTTCAGGGGGAACAAAAAAAACCCTTTTTTTTTTCTGTGCCCAACCACCCACCCCAGTCCCCAAGGCCCAAGGTGAAAACACTGAAAAGAAATGTAATGTGAAATATTTCTGTCAGAATGAGCAGTGCATGAACCCAGCCTATATTCTTCCCTCCTTCCAGTTCTTCTGTCCACTCTACCTCTGCTCACCGCTTTCCAGTTCCTTCTCTGAGCCTTGTCTTTCCTTCTGCATTGACTGCTCCTTATCAAAAGCTTATTCCAGTAGTTTATGATCCATACACACAAGAAGGCCAAATCAAGATAACACAGGGGCAACCTTCATTCTGGCATTTCCAGCTTTTCACTGCTTGATCTCATAGCCTTAATGTTCTTTTAATATAGATTTTTTAAAACTGAATTAAAACCATTTTAATTCAGATTAACAGGATCCACACAGGGATTGAATGCAATTTGACTAGCCCAATTCAAATTCACACCTTTAATTAATGTGAATTAATTTTCCTGGATGTCCCCATGTAGACAAGCTCTAGACCATCTTCTCCTTAAACCTATAGGTTCACATTAAGCTTTAGGGATGGTTTCCAGTGAGGTGCAGGCAGCCAAGTCTTATATCAACCATATTCAGAGTTCTAAAATAGCCTGAAAAGCCAGCTATCCTCTTTGTGGTCTAGTCTAAAGCTTATAGAATCCATAAAATGGGACAAGTGCTAACAGCTGTAAAATGTTAGAAAGCAGAACAATTGTCTAGCGCCGAGATGGGGGCTACCTGTCATGTGATCTTAAAACAGTATTTTTATGCAAGAAAAATGACACTTACACTTCTCTTGGGCAGCTCTAGTTTTAACTGTAGGCTTTCCAGCCTGCTTGCCAATGGCTTTCAACTGTGTCAAAACAGGAGAGGGGCCGAGATCCGAGACTCGGTTCTCTTGGCTCCAAGTAGAACATTTTTTCCCACATAACTCCATTTAGACTGGCATTGGCTCTTTAGTTTCATGTTTTTAACAAAGTTTCAAATATCCACTCACAGATGGCCTCAGATCAAGAAACTTAAATGCTTAGCCACCTCAGAAAAACAATGTTGCTGAAGGAGAGTGAAAGAGAAAAAGTCATGAATAAGGTCGTGTCTGCATTAATGTAACGTGCTCCACTGTAGCTATAGTGATGTTGTGCAAGACTTGCATGTAAGCATACTATACAGGTGCAAAGTGGGGTTTAGACCTATATGGCTCACCCCAGTAACTTAAGGGTTAAATTCAAGGTCACCATGCGTGGTGTCATGTATATCCTGCTTTTGTTTCGAACCCCGCAGCATGTGCACATAAAAAGCCTTTGCCTAGAGTGGCTTTTCAGCCAAGTTAAGGTCCCATTTTTAGAAGCTAGTCTGGTATTACTAAAGAGTATTACTAAAGAGTATTTCTCATTATCATAAACTGAGTGACAGCTTTCAGTGAAGAGAACAGCAAGAAGCAAAACTAAATAAGAAATTCTAGCTGGTGCTGTACGTGCTCTACTCTTTAACAAATAGTTGTGGACACTCAATAGCATCACAGTTAAGGTCATCAGAAAGTTTCCATTCTAATCCTGGAGGTGTAAAGTTCAAGGTTAAGTAGATGAGAGGTTTTAGAGATATTACTTTCCTGGAAGGTCTAATTTTCTTTCAGAACGGCATCTCCCAAAACCAGCTGGGACTCAAAACCTGAAAGCCATATTACCTGCTAGTCCTCAAAGACAACTAGCCTCCCCTGACTCTTCTTACCAAGGGGGATTCTAAATTTCCGGTTATTACAGGCTGACTTTGAGTCACGGTCTGTAATTTCTATGAGAAATCTGAAGATTGTTGCAGGCTCTATTCCAGCTAGTCTAAGTTTTCTTTTCAAATAAGTGTTCTTGCCCTTTGTTTGCCTTTCACACTGGAACCCATCTTCGGGTTTGTTTTGTTATGATGAAATTTCCTAACAATCACAGATTATTTTGCTTAAATTTTTAACAGGAGAAAAACACATTCCCACATCACCAAGTCAGCTGCACTCACCCTTCCCCCCTCATTCAAGATCCTACCTTACATTTGCTCCCAGCAGCTGCTACCCCTAACCCTAAAGCAGAGAGCACAGGTGTTGGCAGGCAGAACTTTCACTCCTGCTTTTTCTCTCAGGTTCCCAAGCACCTTTGCAGCGAGCACTCAGAGTGATTCTTGAGCCATGATCCACTGTTTCTGACCCAGAGGGAAGCCCTTCTCAGCAAGGCAGGGGATGTCTCCTGAGTGCTGAAGAGAAAGCAGCACAAAGGAGAGGTGCCACAGAAGTGGGACCTCCAGATCTGAAACACCAAGCATACGCCTTACCACCACCTTGTCAAAATGGAGTATTCCTAGCACCAGCTGCCTCGTCTCCAGAGCTCCAGCAAGATGTCCAGGCAGTGCATAAGCACCTTAAAACAGAGCCGTTTCCTCTTTCCACATTTGGGCTGCTGGGAAACTGCTCTGCAGCTTGCAGTAGCCCTTCCTTGCTCTCTGTACAGTCACAGTCCTGCACTTATGTCATCTGGGCAGCAGAAGCCCACTGGATAGTCTGGTTACAGATTTATGCACTGCCTTCCCATAGGAGTAGCTTCCCGCTGTCCCTCCTGACACACTTGCCTGAAATTAACATGCAGGCGGTTGCAGGGCAGCAAGCCATTCCTGGTGGAGGAGCAGAGGTTATGTTCCCTCCAGCTCCTTCTTCAATAAACAGGAATTTTTCAGATACTTCAAATGTCAAAAAACAACTGTTTCCATTTAGTTTGGCTTCTGGGCCAAGGTGCACGACTGCCTGCCCAATGGACAGTCTGGGTCTCCTTTCTCTCTGGGCAGGGATTCAAGCTAACATGGCACACACAGAGGATCTGAAACTAGCCCAAGCCGGAAGGGCAATGCTAAGCAGCCACTGACACCCCAGAACACTGCTCTCTAGGATCACCCATGTCAAAGGATGCCACCCCCGCGCCTCTCTGCTCTCGCAGCACACAAGCTGAACTCCCAGTGGCTCCCTCCAGCTGAGAAGTTGGAGTGTGGCATGCAACAAAGGGGCATGGAAAGCGCTGACTCTTCCCCAGTCTGAATTTTGGGAATGGGGGCTCTGGTCCCACCAATCCTGAAGGCAGCACAGGAATCCAAAACCCACCTCTCTCCCAGCAACATGTGTCTTCATGTGTGGGAACACCAGACATGCAGAAACATGGAGCATAGACCTTCCCCTAGCCTCCAAGGGAAGGGAGAACATTAATAAACAGGGTGGGGAAGCGAAGGATTAGTGAAAGTGATGGAAGATTGTCCCGACAGGGCAGGGATGGGTTCCAATAGGCCCGGAAGCACTGGAGGACACCTGAGGTTGAGGTCAATATACAGCTTCTCCTCTGCAGCAGATGAGGGTAAATGTGACTGATTACCCCTCAAGTGGATACAGGGATGGGAGTTAGGAGATGATTTTACAACGTCTAACTCCAAACACACCTGGGACCAGTTAGAGTGAAAGGCCTTTATCCTACAGAGTGGTGGCATCTGCAGCTCAACAGTGGGTTTTACTCAGCCCTCAAGACATCATTGGAGCCTTTGCCTGGCTCACTTCATCGATAAGATGCCAAACAAGGATGGAGATGGCCATCACCAACAGTCACTCCTTGGATTACCTGCTGCCCTCAGAAGTGGGGAACCCAATCTCCCCAGGACCTTCACCTCACTCAGAGAAGTACTCAGGATTGCCATACCAAAATAACCCATTGGCCCATCTAGTCCAGCATCCTGCCTCCAGTGGTTGCCAGTAGCAGGGGTAAACACCAGCCCAGCATGAACCTGACCCACTAAACCCCTTCTCTGAGTGTTTCTAATCCCCCCTAGACAGGACAGTTACTCCTTGCTGAGGCTGGGGGTACCTCTGCGACTGTACACAGCTTCTCGTGCTGACCAACACCTCCTTCTTGTTTTCCTGTACCATCCCATCACTCTGTATCCATTTCTCATCTTCTGTATGAGCTATTTGGGCCAAGGACTATCTTTTTTTTCTGTGTTTGTACAGCGCCTAGCACAGTGGGGTCCTGGTCCATGACTAGGGCTCTTCGGCTCTATGGTAATACACAAATAATATATTCTCAGAAGAGTTGTGGTCATGCTCTCAGGGAGCACTCAGCAGGGACACGTGCAAAAATCTGCTCCCCCCCAAAAAATCACTGCACCAGTTTCCCATGCTAATACCTTGTGGTGTGAGGGACCAGCAGCCTGGACACGCTCTAAGAGCTGGGCCATGATGACAGGCACCTGAAGGACAGGTTTCCATCCCCAGAAAACCAGTGTATCCACCTCCATCTTTCCTCTTTGCTACAACAGCTGTTGGCATTGGTCACGGCAGCCAGCCGCAAAAACAGGAGCCTACATGAGCCATGGGGCCAGTGCTGCAGCTCCACAGGTTCTTCCAGCAGCTCCCAAAGGCTTGTTAACCTGAAACCAGGTGGCAAGTGATGTTAATCCCCATAGTTAGCTCGTAGTCAGCATTGCTCATCTCAGACAGGCCTATACCCACCATCGAGGACCACTGGGCACTAACTTTCACCAAAGGGCTTGCTGAAAAGGAATTGGCCATCTCTCCTCTACATTACCAATAGCCCTGTGCTGGAAGTTTGGGAGCTGACAGTGTTTCAAATTTCAGAGCCACTTCACAATATCAATGACTATGTCTACACTGGCAAGTTAGGTCGACTTAAGGAGGCTTAAGATGACCTAACTTAGTCCCTGTCCACACCAGGCTTTCATTACGTCGACTTAGGAAATTCCTTAAGTCAACTTAATGAAAGGTTAGGTCGACTTAGTAAGAACCACCGGTTAGGTCAACCTAACCCTTAAATCGACTCCTTAAGTCGACCTAAGCACAGTGTGGATGCTTAAGTCCACTTTATTAGGTCAACCTAAGGGCAGTTAGGTCGACTAACTAAGTCCCAGTTCAGGGAAGCCACTTTGTTAAGTTGACCTAATAAGGTCGACTTTAGGTCAACCTAAAGTCAACCTTATTAACTCGACTAAACTAAGTCAACCTAACTTTTTGTAGTGTAGATGTAGCCTATGAAACGGAGCCAGCAGTGGCCCCTCTCTCCTGACCCTCCCCAAAATATTCTTCCACTTCATCTCTCTCAATCAATCAGTTGCTGAGCGATCTGTCTCGACTCATTGGTAATGATCAACCTCCCCCAAATGACAGTTGACTTATTTGCTGCAGCTTCTCTGGGGTTACAAGCCCAGCCTGGGAAGGGCCACGCAGCATTCGAGTCAGTTTTGCAGCCTTGGGAAGCTACATCACCATAAACTTTACAGTGATCTGCAACCAGTCATCACCTAGATTTCTGTTCCAGGACTGAACATCCGTACAGACTATGGCACCTGCAAGGACCACATGCCTGGCTGTAGCTAGGCCTGCAGAAGACTTCCAACTATCCTGCAGAATACTGCTGCCAGGGCCATTTTATATTGCCTAGCGAGGTGATGAACAAGGCTGTAGAACAGTCTCCCAGGGAAATGGTGGGAGTGTCACCCTGGAAGCATTTAGCACTGGGCTAGACAAAGCCCTGAAGAACCATCTATGGGGAACAGTCAGCATTGGCCATGGTGAATCTCCAGCTACTGCAATTATACAAGATGCATATATATGAAAGTGATAACAGTGAAAAGAATCAAACATGCTCCATCCAAGTGCTGGGGAAGGAGTCACCCTGTAGCCTCCACAAGAACACACACCACAAGTCAGCACAGCAGTGATTCAGACCCTAAGGAAGCTGTATTTCCTTGGGACCCAGCCAGAGGAGAGGAGGCAGCAAAGTGCAGCTGGCCATTCAGAAACCTAAACAGATTCTGCTAGACACTACATCTGACTGTCTCTATAGTAATATTCAGTAAATGCCAGCAGAGTCCCTCACACTAACTCTCTATTTAGGGTTAGAGATCATGTTCCTTGGTAGAAAAGCTGAGAATCTGACAAGAAAATAAATAGATGGTTTATTGTCATGTGGTTCTCCCTCTTCCTGTCCATCCCCGCACACCAAGGGTTTATTTGTCAGGTGGCAGGGGAGGGACAAGAAGGTGGAGGATCACTGGTAAGGGAAAACTCATATTCTGAGATGTGGCTGGCATTCAGATCTGAAAGCCGCCAGGATCCTGATCATCCCAATTCCTCCAGAAAGGCAGTTGGACAGTCACCTTTGTCTGTAGCTTTCCTAAGTCTTGTTTGACATGAACAGCTCCACTGTTCTTGTCATAGAAGGCCCTCATTGACTCTAAGGTCAGGAGGGACCTATGATCATCTAGTTTGACCTCCTGCACACTGCAAGCCACAGAACATCACCTACCCACTCCTGTAATAGACCCCTAACCTATGACTGAGTTATTAAAGCCCTCAAATCATGGTTTAAAGCAGTGGTTTTCAAACCACGGGTCAGAGCCTACTACTTGGTCAGAGACTCTCAGGGACTGGATCAGGGCGCCCCCGGCTGCCGCCGCCAAAAGACTGGCATGCATTGCTCAAAGATGTCATTGTTGGGTCATGGGCATAAATGATTTCTTTTTCCCCAACTGGGTCCCGAGGAAAAATGTTTGGAAGCCACTGGTTTAAAGACTTTAAAGTACAGAGAATTCACCAACAAATGAGCTGTGCCCCATGCTACAGAGAAAGGTAAAAAACCCAATCCTACTCATTGAAGGAGAAAATGGTCCCTCAAGTAGCTTTGTTCAAAGAAGACTAGGAGAAGATTAAGACCCTGTCCTTAAATTGGATTCCGAGTTCAATAGATAATAGTGTGAAGTGAAACAATGGGGTGATGTACCCGTGGCTTCATAGGCTGGCTCCTGCACTCTGCTACCCCTGGAGTTTTCCTCAGGACTTGTGTGTTTACTCCCACAGTAATCCAGCTTTGATGGATCCAATATTAGTGAGGAATTCAGGAGGATAAGAACCTAAGAACAGCCATATTGGGTCAGGCTACGGTAGCCTGTCTTCCAACAGTGGACAATGCCAGGTGTCTGGCAAACAGAAGGCTAGGAAAACAGGAACTGGGATGCTACAGCTGTACACTGTCCTGACATCTGTGCCTCTGTTGTGATGGGTGATGAAAGAGGCCTAAATGGGGTCTACAAAGCTCCTCCCTCTTCCTTCCAGCATCGCCTCAGTCTTTCCTGGATTCAGCTTTCAGCAGACACACTTCATCCATGTTAAAAAAACCAACAGAATCCTGTGGCACTTTTAAAGACTAACAGATTTATTTATTGCATGAGCTTTCATGGGAGAAAATCCCAATTCGCCAGATACAATAAATAAATCTGTTAGTCTTTAAAAGTGCCACAGGACTCTGTTGTTTTTCTGCGATAGACTAACACGGCTACCCCTTTGGATCTTCATCCGTGTGTTTATTTCACTTAGGCAGTTGGCTAGATGGAAAATGCTGTCTTCAATTAACTCACCATGATCAATCCCCTTAACGTTTCAGGCTTTAAATAATTTTAACTCACTCCCAAATAGAACCTTTCAAGATTAGATTTTTCGAAATGTCTCCAGCTAGGACTTTCTCTTTGCTCCAGAATGGGCAGAGATGCTCCAGTTTATTGCCAGAGAAACAGGCAGATCTAAAAGAGCAATTGCCATTCCCTACACAGCTCTATGTAGCACTGAAATAAAAAATCCCAGCACAAAGAGAAAAAGGGGAACAGAATCTCATGGTGCCAGAGAAGATAACTCCTGAGAAGGCCTCCGCCAAAGGGTGATGACCTCTTTCTCTCCATCACAGAGAGAATTCCCATGGAACCCACATACAGCTTCTATACTACACAGGTCCGGTAGCCTCCAACAGAATGAATGTACCCAGCCCACCAGCTGGTGAGAATGCAGATAGGATGCAGGTATGCCTTCTGAAGCTGGGCACAAAGCCAAGCATTTTGCTCATACATCTATAAACACAGAAAAACTCTGACATGTAGCTTACAAAAATCCTGTCCATTACATTCTAGGAGGCACCCCCACTCTGCAAATGTACAAAACACCACAGAGATACTTTTTTGGAATGTCACCATTGGACATGCATCACCACCATACGGCTTACAAGAGAAAAAGCCTACCGTTGCAGTGGGAACTTACAGAATACCAGCTATGGGACAGATTACAGCTTGGCTTCGAGGGAGCTGCCAATAAGCTGCTTTTAACATACAAAACCAAAGAAACAACCGCTTCCTTGAGCATCTACACACAGTGGAGAAGGAGGTCACTCTCTCAGATACATTACCAAATACACAAAAGCTGCAGAGCTACCTAAACCTAACAGTCCTGCACCAGACACCCAAACACCTCCCTGTGCATAAGAACTACATATAGTAGTGTAATGTAAGCAACTCTTTGGCTCCTAGCATTTAAGACAATAGGCACCTTGGAAATATCTGTGTACATTCTTATGGTACCCTGAGGATCTGCGCTCTTCCCTGCACGTAATAACAGCCCAACTCTAACCAATATTCCAGCCTGTGGGTGTTGTCTGGTGATATCCCTGGAAACACACATTAACCCACCAGGCAGAACTACTGGCTGAGACCATTAAGGCTACTACTGAACTGGACAAAGGGCAACAATGTAAAACCTTGGGATGGGAGGAGCAATCTCTTTCTGCACCTCAGGGTGCTCTCTCTTCATGGGATGGCCTTCTGGCCAGGTCACTCCATGTCTTCCCCTTCTGGTAGTATCAAAGTCCCACAGGATCAACCATCCCAGGCAGTCTCCAAAACCACTACCCTGACTGTGCCATATCCCCACTGGCTGATAAGGGGCCCAGGGCACCCTCTAATCTGGGTTACAGCCCAGGGACCCTCTAAACAGCAGCCAAGGTCTGCATCGTCCCATCTTGCTGTCACTTCCCAGAACCTTTTCGTACTCCATCACCCTTCTTCAGGGCCTAGATACCCTGAGGCCTCTGCTGTCCCCCAGGGGTGGTTGGTTTGTTTCTTTCCTTCCCTCTTTAACATCCAGAAAGTGGCTGGAAGCTCCCTCACTGCAGCCCTTTTCTGTTGCTAATTTCCTGGTTTTATATTAGCCCTCACTGTTCTGCTTGCTGGAGAGAGTGAGAGACAAACTTAATTCTCTGTTACAGTGGATGCTTGGCAGTCAGCTCTGCGCCAGTACTCTGCAGCTCTAATAGCCCCAAGGAAGAGCTGTGGGACTTGGAATGGAAGCTATGTTTTCTGCATGGTAAAGCAAAGCCCTGTTCTGTTCCCTCACCAGTGGCTGGGCCTTGGGAGCAAAAGCTTGGAGCCTGGAATAGAAGCAAGGCTTGACCCAGCATAGGACAAACCAGGAGTTAATTTTCATTTGTAAAGGGAATCAGTTTCCTTTTGGTAACTGGGTCAACTTACCCAGCTGGTGGCCGTTGCAAGACAGGTGTCTGGGCCCCTCTGAGTGAGCCATCTCTCTCTGCACTGCCAGTCTTTTTCGGAAGGGAGCCTGACGGGGGCCGGAAGGCTGCCATGGAGCTAGGAGGATGGTACTCTTGCTCTGGAACGATCTCTTCACAGTGGGCACCCTGGAAACCAGAGCGGCAGATGCAGAGCTGGGGTCGGCTGCAGGATCCCTTGTTCTGGCACGGAGGGTCACAGACAGCTGGGGAGACACAGAAAGGTGTGAATGGAGGTTCCTGGTTTCCAATTCAACAGACCCATGTTGCCCTCTAAGAAGTGGGGTAATGCAACCTGTCCCACACCTGACACAGATGTTAAAAGAGGCTTCCTTCCCCCATTTGACTAAATCCCAGTTTCAGGGGATGCCCTCCCCTTCCCCCAGCCAACTTCGAAGGGCAAGTGAACTGCTCAGATTGGGATGAAGAGGTAGAGCAGAGTGACTCATTTCACATAAGTCACATCTTTGGGTCACTATTGCTCTGGGCAAGACTGGAACCAGTGCCCTGAAGGTAAAAGGCTCTGTACTACGACTACCGAGGATCACTAACACAGGCCCACTTACAATTCAGAACGAGAGAGCCGAGGTCTGATTCTCAACCCTCCACTGAACTCAAAGGAGCTACTTCTGAATTACTTTGATATAACTGAGAGAAAAAATGAATGCAATCCCTACGCAGAAGAGCATACACTCCAACACCCGGATCCCCATATGGAGCTCATTGCAAGAAGGAGGTCTCAATTAAGCTGAGAACAACAGGAGCTGCAATAGCCTAGGGAGGGATTGGAGAAGGGAAGCATGAAGCAGAGGACAGTGTGACTGTGTGATCCCTTGGGAGTTGTTTTATTATTCTATTTTATGGTTACATTGTTATAGATCCCCTCCCCAGATATCTCTGAGCTGTCCCATCCTTTCTGGAACATTCCTAAACTTCAAATGCCAGCTAATTCTAAAGTCACCATGCTCAAATTCCTCAGCAGTTGCAGGGACTTACAGTTCATTAACTTTATGCCCAAATCACTCTCACAGCCCGTGTGTGTTCCTAATTACAGCACATCAGCTTCAGCTCTGGCTCTGGGAGGAAAGTGTCATTAATTACATGCTGGGCCCTAATGCTTCCTGAGTTAACAGGAGCCAAATTGGGTTTATAATCCAGTAAAGAACAGCAAGAAAATCACAGTTCACTTCAGCAGGACCAGATTAGTTGTTCTCTACTGGGCAACAGCTTCAGGGCTCGTGGTTAAAGGAGACCAAATAGACAACATCGTCTGACTCCCTTAAAGGAAGGGAAGCGCACATCAAGAGAAGCTCCTCAGAAGAGTTTGGATTTTAGGACCAGGGGAACCTATTTGGATAATGCAAGATTAGTTCAACTTTCACCTGAGGCTCAACCTGAGCCCAAATGAAGCCATTTTGTGGGTGCTGAAATCTGCAATGAACATTTATCAGTTATTTTACACTGTGTGGTTCTCACATGAGCCAAGTAGAAGGGGGCAGGTATCTGAAGCAGCCTGATGTACCAGCCATATTCTCAAATAGCTACACAGACTTTTAATGCACCTCCTTCTCTGTTCAGGTCCCAATACAACACCTAAGCACCTGTTCATCATTCAAGGCACATGCACAGTGAAAACATTTACAAATCTGACAATCCACCCCACTCACCTAACCTGATTCACTCCCAACCACCTCCTCCCCGAGAATCGAAACAGAAAGGCCCTGTAGCTCTGTCAGAGAAGTGGGGGTGGGCTCTGTTTGAAAATGGCATGCCACCAGCCCCTTCCCAGTGAGTTCAAGGGCATGATGGCTTGGTTATTTCAGTTACCTTGGACTGGGTGTAACAGTACCAGAAGAGAGGAAAGTCTCAGGGATGGGCAAAACCTACCCTGAATGGTCCCTAAAAATGGGTGCTATGTATGCTACCCAATCTGTTCCAAATAGCATTTAGCTGTGTAAATGGTCAGGAAGTACCTTTCCTGACCTAAGAAGAGCTCTGTGTGACTCAAAAGCTTGTCTCTCACCATCTGAAGTTGGCCCTATATGACTTCACCCACCTTGTCTCTCTAATATTCTAGTATCCTTAGACAGACAGATCCAACTATCCCACATACATTAATGTTCAAGTCAGTTATAAACTCCAGAACTTTATCAGAAGCCCAGCCCTTAGAGACTAGACCGGGGGTCGGCAACCCGCGGCTCCGGAGCCGCATGCGGCTCTTCAGCCTCCTTGTTGTGGCTCCCTTCGGCCTTGACCAGGGGTCCTCAAACTACGGCCCGCCAAGGTCATTTACCCAGCCCCTGCCCCTGCTGCGGCCTGCCCCATGCGGCCGGGGCAGGCTCCCACCTGCCGGCCGCCTCGACTTCCCGGCCCGGAGCCGACCCGGTCCCACTCCGCTGACAGCCTCGGCCTCCCAGCACGGGGCCAGGATCGGTCTCCGTTGCCGGGGTCTGCTCTGCCCTGCCGGGATCACGTTCGGGTCCCCGCCAGTGTTCCCTCTAAGCTGCGCAGACTCCTGCTGCGGCCGGGCTGGGGAGATTCAAATCTCCCACCCTGAGCATGCTCAGACAGAGCGTGCTCAGGGTGGGAGCGGCCTGGCCCAGAAGCGGCTCTGCCGGCCGTCCCTGCAGCTCTGAGCCTCCGGCCAGGTAAGGGGGCTGGGAAGGGGCTGGAGGGAGGCCTGCAGAGGGGTGGAGGGGACAAGGAGAGTGGCTGGGTTAGAGGCCTGGAGAGGGGTGGGGGGGACAAGGAGACTGGCTGGGGGCTGGGTAGTGGTGGAGGGGACTATGCACGGCAGGAGTGGGGACTTCGTGGGGGGCTGGGGAGGGATGGATGAAGTTAGAGGCCTGTGGAGGGGGCATGGGGAGAAGGAGACTGGGTGGGGGCTGGGTAGCAGTGGAGAGGACTATGGGCAGCTGGAGGGGGACTGGGTGGGGAGCTGGGGAGGGATGAATGGAGTTAGAAGCCTGGAGAGGGGTGGAGGGACATGGGGACAAGGAGACTGGGGGGGGGGCTGGGGAGAGGTGGAGGGCAGCGTTCCCTCTAAGCTGCGCAGGTGCGCGGCCATGCAGCGGCCGTCGCAACCCCTGCGCAGCACGGACGGACCCCCGCGCAGGCTGGCAGCCCCCACCGCCTTCTCCAGACCCCCGGGGCTGCGGCTTTGCCGTGGAGATCCGACCTGAACCCGGCCTCTGGGCTGGCCCTCCCTGCCCCCAGGGCGGAGCAGGCAGGCTCAGGGCTGGGGCATGTGCACGCGCCTGCCTGCCTGCCTGCCCCATGCGGCCGGGGCAGCGGGGTGGCCGGGGCCGGCTCCCGGTCTCCCACCCACCGGCCGCCTGGCACGGAGCCAGGATTGGTCTCAGGTGCCGGGGTCTGCTCTGCCCTGCCGGGGCCACATTCGGGTTCCCGCTGCCAGCGGCCTCGGCTTCTTTCTTTCTTTTTTTTTTCTTTTTTGCCTTCCTTTCTCTTCTTTGCCTTCCTTTCTCTTCTCTGCCTTCCTTTCCCTTCTTTGCCCTCCTTTCTCTTCCCTGCCTTCCTTTCTCAAAAAGGCCTGCATAGTTCAGTGTTTAATTTATTTCAAAGTAGGCCTACACATGCACACTGCACTTCTGTTTGTTGTATTCTGTTGTTGTAACAGGTAAAATTAAAAAGAGATTAAAACTTTTAAAAGTTTATAAGCTGTGTTATGTTTTGCGGCTCCAGACTATTTTTCTTTAGTGGAAGAGGGGGCAAAATGGCTCTTTTGATAGTAAAGGTTGCTGACCCCTGGACTAGACAGTCTAGGAGCCTGTGTGCTGCTGAAATAAATCAAATGAAGGAGAGGAGTGGTGACCCTTCTCTCTTCAGGCAGGAGGGGAACTGCCCCAGCTGAACTATTCCAGCCCTTGGATCTCTCTCCTGCCAAGCTTTCCCAGCTGACTCAGAAAAGAACTTGAAAACCCTCTTAAAACTGTTTTCACCTACTCTAGATGTGTAAGAGAGGAAAGAGGGCTGGCTGATCATCTGACAGCAATAGCACTGCCCCAGCATTTAAAAATGAATCAGGCCCTGAAAAAAAAAAATCACAGCTTCTCCAAAAATATATATTGGATTCTTTTTCTTTGCCTTCCAGCTCTTATGTTTTCAAGCTTTTCTCTGCACCATCAGGGCTAGAAACTTTTAAAATGAGAATTAAGATAGTCCTGTATTATTTGTCTCCAGGAGCTGGGGCTTTAAAGAAAATAAGCGCAGATATTTGTAATCTTCAGGTGGGCTAAAATTCGTTTACTTGCCCTTCTCCAGTGCCTTAAAAGAAACAAACCCCAACTCCTATAGAGAAGCACCTGGAGAGCCAGAATCCAGTCTGTAACGGACTCACAGCAAGGACTGCTCAGAGTTACTGCCCCACATTAAAATACTACAAAGAACAAACACAACAATGAACTTTATTAACTACTAACTTCATAACATAATCATAACTATTAACTTCATAAATCTTGTCATAAGAAAACAAAATGAATTGAAACAGTCCCCACAGAAACACTGTGAGGATACCCCGAAGTCCAGGTGGAGTTCACCCAAATCTAAGTTACAGTGTCCGTTCAAGTCCAAAGGCTTGAGTTGAAAGAAGCAGCTCCCTCTTCCTTGGCTGCAGGGATCTTTAGTAGAAATCCATGCAGGATTTTCTTTCCCTTCTGGAACCAGCACCATCCAGTCAGCTTACTGGTTAACCAGCACTCAGTCACAGATACATGTGCACAAACTCTGCTACAAAATACTCCAGAGTGGGGAGAAAACATCTTGTTGTCCAATCCTGGCTCAGCTTCTCCCAGTCACACATTGAGCATGTGGGCTCCTCTCATGCTCCCTGGCTGCTGCTCTCATGAGGAGACCACACCAGCAGCAGCAGAAAACCTTGTGGAGCATGCTCACAGCTACCACACCCAATTTCCAGAAATTTCTGGCACTGGGCTTATTTATCTGCCCAGAAATAGCAATCCAGCCCCAAGAGATCCCTTAAAGAGACACCCTCACTTGGGCACATGGGTTACACATTGACAACAACAGTATTAATCAAACTGGTAGAAATAGGACTAGCATCAACAAGTTCCCAATTGAGGTCAGGGCCACACTGTGCCAGAGGCTGCACAAAACACACACGGTATGTCTTCACTGCAGAGGTAACTCGGGTGATCGGCCATGGGGTTACTCTATGCTGGGTGTAAGCGTAGATTTACAGGGTTAGAAGGGACTGCAAGGGTCATCTAGTTTAATCCCCTGCCAAAATGCAGGATTTGTTGTGCCTAAACCATCCAAGACAGATGGCCAGTCGGCCATACTACAAACCGTATCCGAGTTAGTGTGGATGCACTTACCCATATGCGTCACTAGGCCCTAGTGACCAGGGGTTTTGGGGGCAAATCCCTGCAGTTCTTTGCACTGCAATAATATAAACCACTCTAGGTTTCTTTCCAATAAGCTGTGGGAGAATTTCTGTCCTTGTGTGCCCACCAGGGGAACTGTGGGAGGGCACTGGAGGACTATCAGCTTGAGTGGACGAGTTACCAACCAGCATGAAAGAGGGAGGCACCTGGGCTCTAAATCACACTTCAAGCCATATTAGCTAGCCTGGGTTCAAAGCACACTAACCTTGGGGCAGAGGGATAGGAGGGGGATAAACACATGAGTCAGAGCCCAGGCTAACTCTGCAGTGGAGACATACCCCTAATGAGAGCGTCTCTGTCCCTACCCCAAAGAATGTACAGTCTGGGTAGACTAGACAGGACTTCCCTCCTCCTCCCCGCCCCAACTTTTGGGTGTCTCCATTTTACAGGGGGAGAACTGAGACACACAGAGATTAAGTTCACACAGGGAGTTTGTGGAAGAGCCAGAACCAATCCCAGATCTCCTGAGACCCAAGCCAGTGCCTTAACCCTAAACCCAGCCGTATGATATTGCAATCTGTTATTTATTAAACCACTGAGGCCCAAATCAAAAGTGTGTGTTTAAAAGGCTCACTTCAGAAGAGAGTCCCTATCCTCCCTTTGCCTGACCAAATCTACTGCCGTCACCCCCTGGAGCAGCAGGAACTTTTGGTAGATCTTGTTCAATAAGGTGGAGAAAAGGCAGACAGTCCCACCTCTTCTGCTCTCTTAACTCCACCTTCCTCACTTCCTCCTCTGCTGAACAGCCTTTCCCCTATTTTGGGCAAGTAGTCCAATTCCCAAAGCTGGCTGGTGGCATGGCAGAGGACATTTCTTGAGAGGGCTCCACAGCTGCATTCAGAGAGGAGCTGTGACGGGGCCATAGTGGGACAGCATGACAGTTGGGGGTGGGTCAAGGTGCCTGTCAGGGACGGCAAAAGGATTGTTCAGCTAGGAATGAGTGGAGAGGAGTGGAGCCATGAGGAGTTAGAGGTAAACAGGGAGGATGGAGTCAGAGTGGGTGCTGGGGGTAAGCACTGAACAAAGATATATCCTCATCTTCATTCCCTTGGCACACTTTATTGAAGACAAGTCCTTCAGAGTCCCTTACAATGCTCAGCATACAGCTTAGTTCTCTGATCTCTCTGGGTAGGAACTAAGGGTCGTTGCAAGTGGCTAAAAACTTTGTCCAATAATTTCAAACTCACTCACTATACCCAATTCTCAGTTTAACAGGAAGTATCCAACTGCTTCAGAATCAGAGACTTTTGTGTTTTTGCATCTTCCCAGCCTTTGAGTCTCAGGAAATTCCTTTTTATCTCATTGCATTTCAACACCACGGCTGGAAAAAGCTACATGGCCAGAGAATTTTGTCCAAGATCGGGATTCAGTCATGCACACAGATAATGAAGAATGAAAATTCCTGGAAAACTGTGAGCTGGAGAAGGGAGAAAAATCACTGTGCTTGGTGTCCTACAGGGGTTAGAGCCTCAGAGAACTGGGGCAACATTTTGTCCACATCCACTCTGAAAGCTGAGACAGAACGTATTGCCTTGAGACCTAAATAGAAGCTCCTCTCCTCACACAGACACATTGTCTCTGGTTGTGTTTCCATCTGGATAAATACCTGATTTGCTCCACGTACAAGACCAGGAGATCAAAAATTAAACAAATACATTACAACTGGGAAATTAATGGGAACAGGATGTCAAGATCCCCTAGGCAGCTTTACAAATATAAGTCTGAGTGTCCCAGCAACCCAAACTCCAGCAGAACAGCATGGACAGGGAGGCTGCTGGGGACCAAACAGTGTTTACACAGCAAAATCATTAGCTCAGCTTCAAGGAAAGAAAGGTTTTGCTCTCAGTGTTGACTGAGATTTACCGTCCCCTGTCAGAGAGGGACATTGTCAGGTCTCCCCCTGTTGACAGAATCCTTTTAATTAATCTTTGCCAACAATGGTCAGGCCCTTGAGCAGTCACCAGGCAGCCCACATGGGCAGAAGCCCAGCTCCCAAATAGCATTTGTGCTGCTCAGAGAAAAGTCCCTAATGAGAGAAAGATGCTGCCATTGCTGGCCCTGCACTTTGTTTACTGACACTGTCTGGCAGCCCAATGTGCTCTCTACTGTTTGGCGGCTGGTGGGGTGGAGAAGAGAGGTGAGTCAGTCTTTGGCCCCTTGCTCCAGAACAGAAATGATTCGGCTTCTCAGGACTAATTATGTTAACAATCCCAAGATCATGCAGCTAACAAAGGGGGACCTCTGTCTCTCACTGATGATCTGGCAAGTCCTGCTATTCGGATGAAGTCACTGGGGTTCTCAGATACTCTGGGCAGATTCCATAGGCATAAGTTTTATTTACAAAGGTTTTCCCCAATGCCTGAGTTTGTTCTGAAACACACCGGCACCCAGATGCTGAGATGCACTGGAGAGCACCCCACTTGAGACAGAGACCAGGATAAAAACATTGGGGCAGATGCTTTCTTACAGCTAGATGGACAGAACAGGTGCTCCTCTAGGAAGGTACAACATTGGGATCCACTGAACAGGTGAGGAGGAGAATGACTGGGGTGGATGCTAAAAGACCGGGCTGACCTGTCTAAAACCTCTTAGCGCCAGAGATGATGTTTCAGCTCCTTTGGTCTCTTCATTGTTGGCACATTCATGAACTCCCACTGCTCATCAAATGCTGCTGGGCGCATGAAATGTTCCAAAGCACAGATACATTTACCTGCTTAATCCATAAACCTAAGCAGCTTCACAAACAAGAGCAAGCTGCACAGATTCCTTCCCAGTTCCCCCAGGCACATGGCCCCCCATCTCGAATTCTTAAGGTTCAGGCAAAGCTGTGGCACCCACTCTCCTCGGCCACGGCTCTGACTGCTGCAAATGGCTTTTGCAGAGCAGACGCAGTTTCCGTCTCCATCACAAGTCCTGGCACATTTGGTGCAACAGCAGGAACACTTCATGAGCGGAAGGCTTTAATCAGCCAGCACCACGGGAACTCAGAGCTGGGAAATGACAGAGCAGCAAGAGGGCTATAAAAAGATGACCAACTTCGCCACAAGAGGAAGGAGAAGAGATTCCAGAGGCCGGGAGCACTGCGGGCCCAGGGAAACAACCCTGAGCAGGAAAGAACTCAAGAGTCCTGCATTTTTATGCTAAAGAAAGGACTGTAGTTGTGTTTACAATGGAAAGAGATCTCCACTTGGCTGGAGGTAGCTTTGGAACGTGGACTCAAATGGTGCCAACCCAGAGGGGAGGTTTTCTGGAAACTCTGGTGCACACTGGCTCCTGGCCCATCTGCAACAGCCTCATCCAGCAAGGACAGGAGAGTGCATATACTCAGAGTCCCTCACAAACCCCACATCCTTTTGTGCTCTACAAGGCCCCCCCCTTCTCCCCTGGGCAGCAGCAGATACTTTCACTCTGAACTATGCAGAAGGGGCCACTAGAACTGGATCCAGGCAGGAACAAAGGAGCCAGAAACAGGGGGCCTTTAAAGTCAGGGATGTGAGTGTTAGTGATACACTGGCTGTGCTGAGGAGTCCTTGATCCCCGACCCCCTCCCCAGCCCCATCTGCCTGCACATTCCATGAGCCTCTAATCAGCTCCTACCTCTGCCCTATTCCATTTTCTTACAAGTCCCACCATTCCCACCTGGCACCTTCACCACCAGTCTCTCTGACACTGCTGGGGAGCCGGAGTGGGACAGAAAATCAAACCTAATTCCTTGCCAGAGGCACAAAGGTGTTTCTTGAAGCCCATAACAGCCTGCTCCTGTGTGCAATGGCAAGTACCAGATCTCCAACACCACCACGTGCTTTGCCATGGAAACAGCTCAGTTCCAGCAAAGCCAGAGACTGAAAGAAAGATAGCACTTGATCCAACCACGTTCAGAGGGCAAATGTGCCTTGGGAACAGATCCCAGGGGCTGCCAGCCCTGGCCAAATCTCAGATGAGAGCAGACGGTGTGGAAGGTTGTGTCCATCTTCTCTTCACATCAGCCTGGCTGATAGGTGGAGCCCAAGATTCACTTGACCTGAAAGGGGGCTGTCACTAGAATGATGTTGGGCCCCAAGGTGGAATGAAGGAGCCATCTTGCTGCATGTTTGAGCAGGTTCCCTTTGCTCCTATTGAAAATGTCTCTCAGGGAGCATTCCCTACCATTCTCAACCCCCATTGGTCCCATCAGAAATGGTTGCCCAAGGAGTGGCTGTGGCTGTGATGTCCCAGGATTGACATGTGTTTTCCTGGCAGGCTCAGCTAAAAAGAGACTTGGAGCAGGGTTGGGCCATTCCAGATCTGGCACAAAGAGCTCTGGTGAGCAGTGATTGCAGCAAGAACAAGTGGAAAACTGAATGGCCGTTACCAACAGTGCTAACCCACCTCTCAGCCTCTGAGCACCATCCTCTCACCCCTGTCACCACTGGCAAGAGCAAAGGAGAGTCTCAGACTGGAATGAAGGACATCAGAGGATGCTGAGTACAAAGTAGGCATAGAGTGGCAGTGAGGATAATAGAGGACATGGAACTGCAGTGTCAGGGGGCACCTCTCCTTCCAGAAGTGTGGACATCTGCAGGCCCCTCCCCTTTTGACTAGCATGAACTCAATTTTTTTTTAATTTAAGGATCTGTCAGTTGCAGTTCAGAAACCTGTTTCCCATCTGCATGTTTCATGAGCTGCGAAACTGCAGCAAGATGATGCCAAGAGTTAAATTTAATTAGCAAAGAACATCAGCCCAAGATGCAAATGAGTCAGAAGGGAGCAAAGCACTCACGTGTAACATTTTGCAGGTGAGGAGCCCCCAATGGAATGCTAGGGCCTGACCTCATCTTGTCAGGAGGAGAGGCACAGACAAACAAGGAAAAACACAGGCAGAAAGAGAGAGAAAAAGCTAGAGAATGGGTAGGAAGAGGGTTCTGTCCCATCCCTCACTTCCAGGGAGCTCTCCCAAGGACAGGGCACTTATTTCATCTTTGAACTAGGGAGAGGATCAAAGGCTGAAGGAAACACGCTGAAGTCAAGTGGGTTTGCAATACCTGAAGGGGGTGAGAGCCTGAAGGGGGGACAGGGAAGCGGCCCTTATTGGGGTTCATTTCAAGCAAGAATGAGGTTAGGAGAGAATTACTGGGGCAGGAGATGGGAAAAAGAAAGCTTGGAGCTCCTCACTGAAAAGGCCCAGCGTTAGAATGGAGCCATCTGCAGATACTAAAGGAGATGATCAAAACAACAGCATGGCTGAGCTCTCACTGACTTTGAGGAAGCCTCAATCTGAAGATTGAGGAGAGTTGGCCTGGAGTGCGACTCAAACCGTTGCATCCTCCTCGCCTAGCCTGAAACCAAAAGACTACTGTTGACAATATTTCCAAGTGAATAGAGCACTGGACTGGAACTTAGGAGACCTAGGTTTTATTCCCAGCTCAGGGAGATAAATGAAAGTGACCTCATTTATAAAACACAAGGGCTATGTCTACACTTGCTAAAATTAGTTCGAATTAGTTAGTTCGAACTAATTTGAACTAATTTTAGTTAGTTTGAATTAGCTTAATTCAAGCTAACATGGCCACACTGGAATGTTAGTTCGAACTAAGCAAGCACTTGCTTAGTTCGAATTAGTGATCCCCATTCATTTCAATGGCTGGTTAATTCGAACTAAGAAATTAGTTCGAATTAACATAGCCACATTGGTTAATTCGAACTAGTTAGTTCGAATTAACCCCTTAGTTAGAATACCCTATTCGAACTTATTAGTTCGAATTAGGGAAGCCCTTAATTCAAACTAACAAAAGCCTAGTGTAGCCATGGCGTTAGATAGTTCGAATTAAGCCTCCTTAATTTGAACTAACTTGCCAGTGTAGATATAGCCTTTGAGATCCATCAGAAGAGCTAGGTATTCTCCATTCCCTGTGGGGGGCAGTCACCAGCCCAAAAGATGTGCACAACAGGACTCAGAGAGTTCTTCAAAGCAGGCCATATTCCCTGGCTTGGGACCAGCAGTCTCCATGGCCTGCCTTTCCATATTAAGTCACAGAATCCAGAGACTGGAAGAGACCTAGGTTCTCCAGCTGGCTGTCTGCTCCCCTTTGGTACTCTACTCACTCAGTCTACTTGGGAGAAGAGGGGTCTACAGCCTGACCCATCTCACCGTGAGGCATGTGTTCCTGTGTTTCCTTTTGCTCAGTTCCATGCCGTCGTTACCCCTCATGACACTCCCATGTAACAACATTTCACTAATCTCTCTCCTTGTAGATCTTGGCCAGTGTGGGCCTGTAGTAGTCACTCATGGTGTGTGTGCACCAGGCTGGCCTGTTTTGTGTAAACAGGGCTGAGAGACCAGATGAGTTCACTGACAAAATGCTGACCCTGATTGCCTGGGCGGGATAGACAAGGATCCGACTAACCACTCCTCCACTCCCCCCAGTGCTACTCATTGCTCAGGATTCCAGTCTCTCCCAGGCTTTCCTCACTCTTACTGTTGCTCTCTTTATGTGCCTGTGACAGAATTGATTTACAGGGCTCAGAAGAAGAGCAGCTGCAATCTACTCCACTTTATAAACCCCAGATGCAGACTCTGCTCCACTGCAACATCACAGACTGGTGAAGCAGAATTCCCCGGTGGCCATCTCCAGAAGTGAGACTCATTGAAGACAGCCATCAAAAGGAGAGACATCTGCTTGGATTTACAAAGGTCCTCTGTTCAGTCTCTCCAGGGTTATTTGGGCAGTCGGTCAGAGAGGAACAGGCAGATTTCTGCAGGTGGTCCACGAAGCATGGCAGCAGCAAAGGCGGGAGTTAAGATGTTTACAGGATAAACCCTCTCTTCATTCGTTATGCGGTTTAGAGGATTTATGTGTTTGGAAACTTACAAGCTGTGCTAGATCCACAGGTTAAAAAAAACTAACCAGCAATCAGTGAGCTGCCCTGATTTACAATGTAATTAATTGCATCGCTGGGGTTCCCACTCATTGGTTAATGATGTCACCAGGGCCCCCTTCATGGGATTACTTCCCTGTAAATCGCTCCACTCTGTTCTAGTCCTATGAATCCGTCGCTGCCAAGCTACCCTGCAGGAGGCCCCTGGCTAGTGGGCCTGCATTTACAGGCAAGAGAGGAATGGTGAAGTAACCACCAGGGGGAGGTAGAGAGTTCCCCACAGAGAGGGTTCCTTGGGGGCTATATCAGAACCGGGAGATTCTTGTACTCACACAGCTCCAGCAGGCTGGCATGAAGCGATACAGCCTCCCCAGTCACGAGCTGGTCAGGGATTGATCAAGTGCACACACGCCATTTTCCATTGCCTTCCCAGCGCACACACTCCTGTGAAGCAGGATTTCCCATCGCAGCCCCTCCCAAGGCAGCCTCTCAGCCAGCCTAGTTAGCTGCTTTTTAAAAAACTTTCATATAATTTGACCCATCAATCTGGGCACCAGCTGCCTAAATCAACCTGCGACCTTAACTCCAAAACTCTCCCTCACCACTCTCCCTCATGCAGTTTTTCACAATCACTCTGGTCTTGTTTCAAATTTCTCAGCTCTGAAGAGCAGGGCCCATTTCTCTGAATGTGTGTGCAGTGCCCAGCCCAAGCGGGCCCCGATCCTGATTAATAATAAACTAACAAAGGGGAAGGGGCCCAGTCTCTGATGCAGCTGATGTCAGCACAGACCGTTTGTGATTGCATAGCCAATGGGGATGCACAGTTCAGGTGTGTGTGTCAGTTTGTCTGGCTGCACCCACTGAGGCTCCAGCAAGGGGCATGTGGCCCAGCTCTGGGAATTATATATGTAACAGCACCCATAATTTCCATAGTGTGCACCCCATCCTCTCTGCCACAGGAAGCACACCATGCCCTTAACTGGGTGGGGAGCATCAAGCAGGAAAGGAATTCTTTTTTTGTTTATGTCTCTACCAATCAGTATAAGAAATAAGGGAGTTTTCGTGTCAAGGGATTGGGAGGGGCATACTCTGGCCCTCATGCCACACCCGTCACCTAGGTAGCTGCATGCCTGCCAGGGATGCATTGAGTGACACAAGTGGTTCTTCTGTACTCACGTTTGATGCATCGCTTTGTGCCAGGAGCTGTTGTCCAGCCTGAGCAGCACTGTCCCCCGCAGACGTTCGGCCTAAGCAGCCACAAACCGCAGCATTAGGAAAACAGTGAAGATGAAGCCTCCCCACCGCCGGCACCCCGAGTCACCAAGTGACTCACTTCTGACAGCATCTGGCCTTTCTTTGCAATCAGGCCACTGCGGCCTGAGATCTTAAACCAACAAAGTCTGAGCTTTTTAAATGCTGGGACAGGAAACCACAAAGGAAGGACTAACCAGGTGCTACAGTATGTGGTGAGGGTGACTCAGTAGAGGGTGCTCTCCCTTCTAACATTAGTGCCCTGGCATGACTGCAAGGGGGTGGGTGCTGTGCTGTGCTGGCCAGAGGTGCTACATTTTGCTCAGGAGTAATCTGAGGTCCTGACAATTGGGGTGTCATTAAGGATCTCCCACCATGGTTTTCCAGTGCTGTCTCTAGTTACAACATTGTGAATTATATCTTGTTCCCATAAATCTCCCGAGCTGTTCCAAGCGGACACAATATTTGTCTTCATTTCTTGCTTCAAACTATTGCGGAGTGTTGCTTTGCACTGTTAGACAGCTACAGAGCTCACCCCAGAGGGAGCTGCATTTCACTGCATGCACACAGAAGCAGAAAGCGTGATTTCTGTAGCTGAATAATTTCTTGTAAAGCAACTTCTGATCCTTCATGATCAAGTCATTATTAATATTCAAAGATTTTAAGGCCAGCAGGATCCATTATGGCCATCTCAGCTAACTTCCTGAGCAACATAGGCCATAGAAGGAATTTCTGCACCAGGCCCTTATCTAGTCTGCTCAGATACGTCATGTCTAAAAACATCCGATCTTTACACTGTTGCAGGCCTCCTACCCAATTATAGCCCAGGTCTACCCCCACTTGGTTTGGGAGATGCGACATCACCACAGCTCCCTCCTCCTCCCCCGGGATGGCCTAGATGCACTTTGCAAATCACAGTCAGCAGGTTTGTGAAAGAGCAAAAACATTTCCTGTTCTTGCCTCAAATTACTGGCACAATCGGAAGGTGGTTTCTGCAGGCAGGAGCAGACACCACCCCCAGAGAAACGGCTTTGGCCTCAGATCAAACCAACAATTCCTCATGGAAAGAAGTCCAGAATCTTTGTCTAGATCTCGCTCGCATAGACACACACCGGAGGCGGAGGGGGGCGGAATGCCTCTCTTCCCGTGCTATAGGTTTGGGCAATGTGTTCTGGGGGGCAGAGTGAGAGACTGGCCTAGACAGAGCAAGTGGGCCAGTACCTAGCAGGCTCTCCCACACTCTGAGGGCACCACATCAACACACATGGTTTTGATGGGCTATCGCAGGGACAGCTGCAGCCTGGCACACTAGGGATAGTCTGACTCTCCCTTGGAAGGCTGCTGATGCCCAGCCTGCAGGAGCAGCCCCAGTCTGGGCAGGTGAAGCAGAAGCACAAAGAACAGGCTTCAAAAAGAGTGAAAGGTCTGGCAGAGCCCGCCTGCTGTTGCCTGTAGTGAGAGACTCACTGTCACAGCTTTGCTGTGTCCTCCAGGCTCAAGGGCAACACAAATCCTTAGCACTTTATAGACACTGATCTGCGTCCTCCAAATCCTGAGAGGCAGGTCAGCATCAGAAGCACTATGCTGCAGCTGGGGAAACTGAGGCTGAGAGAAGGAACAGGACTTGCCAAAACTCACCGCAGCAAGTCAGTGTCACAACTGTCAGGCCTAGTGCCACTCTAGGGTGGTGAGGGTCGATTAGCTAAATGTTTGTGAAGCTCTTGAAAGCAGTAAAAATCTAGCTAGATGCTAAGGGTTACTCTTATTCTAGCCTGCAGGGGCCGCACTGCTATGGCCATGCAGGGAATGGAGCAAACATTTCTCTCACCTTCTGAGGAGACAGTATTCATGGACAGCCAGGTGTGCTTGCTTGAGCCCTGGGAGAGAAGGTGGCTGGGGGCTACGGAGCTGGGCAAAGCGGTCTCGGTTTTTCACTGAGCAGGAACCAGCTCTGGGAGCATCTGGTTACATTTAAAACATTTACTTGACATTTTCATGGCTTGAACGCCATGTGGTTTTTGTTGCCTTACGCAGAACTCCAAATAAACCGCTGCAGGCCCTGCAGGTTTACAGAGCACAGTGTGTTTACAGCTCAGGGGGATGGGGCTCCAGGGAGTGGCTGGCTTCCTGCAGCTCTGCAGCCCCCGGCTGCATGGGACTCACTGTGCACGCCACTGCCAGCGCCTCCCAGCAACCACGTAACTCAGAGAGGAGCCCTTGGATTGCTGCCTGCTCCTCTGGCATTTTCCTGCCGTGGGCATTCACGAGGAGCCTGGTTCCCCACACCCCAGCATTGCAGCTCTGAGTTGGGAGCTCACTGCTGGGGGCAACACTCTAGCTAGGTAGCTGAAGGGCTGCCCCACGTTAAGATTGATAAACCGGCTACTGCAGGTGCCAGAGCCTCAGAACTGAGACAAAGACAGCAGCTCAGAAGTGGCTGCATGGAGCCACGGAGGTCCCTGTTGGACACTGTGCAATGCTGAGCCGTCAGTGCGCTGTGAACAACAGGAGCTGGAGCTAATCACACAGCCTGCATGCCAGGCACCCACCCACCCTACCAGCTCAAATACGGTGCACTGCCAGGGCTGCCCACTGCCTCTCACCCTGGAACCTGAGAGCACAGACAAGAGTGCCCAGCCTGGGAAGCAGCGTAGGGTCCTCTGGCCTGTACACTCCACAGCCAGCCCTGCACCAGGCAGCGGCCAATCCTCAGAGCCTGGCTGGACACTAGCTCTGTATCACTAGACCTCTGAAACCGATAGCCGAGGCACAGTGCCCTGCTGGGACATTTTGAACCCAAGAGCCCTGCTGGCAGGCTGCCCATGCCACTCTTCCCCATGCTGCCAGTCAGCATGCATGCCCACTGAGGTGGGGTGGGAGGCATACTGGAGTAGCTGAGTGGAGAAAGCAGAGACCAGGAGAGCCCCACCCTCTGCACTGAGCAGCCAGGAGGGGGCCAAGCCCTGGTCCTATTTGGAAAACTGCTAAAGCTCCTTCCCCAGCCCAAGGGAAGGAAGCGCTGGACCCAGTTTCCAACTGATTACGGGGGACAACAAATGACTAACAGGAACGGGAGTGAAGGTCAAAGGGTCAAAATAAGGGATTCGGAAGGGGACACCGAGCAGAGAACCCCGGACAGCGTCCTGAAAGGTGTCGAGGGAGCCAGCGGAGCCAAGCCCTGGTGCGAGGCAAACCCATTCTCTTGCACGCAGGCTAGGGGGATGAGAGGCGCACAGCTAATATAACTCATCGAACCGCAGGTACCGCAGCAGGGCCGTTCTGTGGCAATGGTGTTTGCAGTTCCCAGTTTCGCCACCAGGTGGTACCAAGCTCAACACAGCCCAAATGCCCAGAATAAAAGAAAAAGCTCCCCGCAAGCAGGCAGGCCTTCCTGCCACGGCCCCATCAGGTCAGCCACAGCAGGGTCGATTGTACAAATGGCAGCACAGTGGGCAGAACAGAGCGTGGGGCTGGGCATGAGGGGGGCCGTGCTCCCATCCTGGCTCTGTCACTGACTCCCTAAGGGGTCTTGAGCAAATCACATCAGTTTTCCACCAATAAAGCAGGGCTGCCATACTAATGCACCTGCCTCCCTGCAGGGCTGTCGGATGAGGATCACATTGAGCAGCTCTTGCCTGAGGTGCTGGAGGCACTCTGCCATCTCTGAACACCCCAGACTAGAGAAAGTAGCCCCCATTTGCACCCAAACTGTGCACAAGAGAAGCTGCCCCACCCTCATTAAAGGTGCTGTAAGAAACAAGCAGCATCTGGGGCAACTAGGAGGGAAGACCGTTCTCTTCTTTTATTTTTGTTGTGACAGAGCCACTCCTGCCCTGATCGGGCCAAGAGAACCACGTGGGCACACACCTGTGCTCATGTGAAGCTCCATTCACTTCTCTCTGGCTCTGTGCAGGCGCAGAGGTCCACCCAGGGGGGTTGCTTTCCAGGCTCAGGGCTTCAGCCACTGTCTTTCCTCCAGGTGCCATTTCCTTGGCCCATAAGTACTGGAAGACAGAAGCCTGGTCTTGTTTCTCTGGAGCTCAGCCTCACCTCCAATGCAGCAGGTAACTTCCCACACAGCCACTGTGAAAACGTACCTTTGAAAATGAGCAGTCTATGTGGTGAAGACCCCCCACATCAGGAAATGCCACAGCAACAGCTCAGTGTGCAACCTTAGCTCTGCTTCCTTGGCTTAGGACAACGTAGGCTCAGCGGCGTAGCAACAGGTGGGCAGTGGGGCACCAAGGCCCCGGGTGCCAGGCTGCAGAGGGGCTGCAAGGTGTGCAGCACCCGAAGGAGCACAAATGTGGGCTTGGCCCTTGGGCACCGGACACCCTCGCTATGCCACTGCACAGGCTTCATTATTGGTACCGCAGGAGTCCCCAGGGGCCTCAGTCAGGATCAGGGACCCACTGCACTGTACAGCCTATACCCACACACAGAAAGACACAGTCCTTGAAGACTCTGCAGACTTATCTGTAGCCAAAACACAGGCAGATGTAACCAACACTAGGGGGAAGGAGGACAAAAGAAGCTGCGATAAAAATCTAAGACTTGCACGTGTGCACAGCCTCACTACACAATCACATGCTTCCCAAATACAATAGCATACATTTTTTACAGCCACTTATCGTCCTGCAGTACTGGGCACTGAGCTGTGTATTACTAATACACAGGCTCCATTAAAGTCATTCATAGAATTAAAGCCAGAAGAGACCATTAAATCACCGGGGTTTGCCCTCCTGTATAGCACAGGGCAGGGAATTTCATCCAACTTTAAATTAGAAGCGCACCATAAACCCCTCTTACGCAACATAGCGTACGCGTGAAAAGCTGCTGGCATAGACAAGCCACTGAAAATATGCAGCTGAGTTAGCATCATAAACTTCCTACCTCCTGAGCAGCCTTTGGATGTTAGCTACTTGGATGTTATTAAGAAACGCATTCTGGAGAGGGAACATATGCGCTGTCTGAATAACCAAAGCTATAGACTCGCCCCTCAGAACAGAGACATCAGTGTGAACAAAAAAGATCAAACAACAGTTTCTTGTATGTTGCAGGATTGTAGGGGAGTCATATGATGTAGTAGTGCTTTATTCCAGGAAAGGCTTGTAATTGAAGACGCTATTTGAATGAGGCAGCCATGTAAGGTGAAGAGTTAAAGCTGCCCGTGTAACTCTTATTGGGATGTTTTCCAACCTGCAAAAGCTTTGCCATGCAAACCTTCATGACCCCGCTCCTATCTTTTCTGTCTCAGCTTTAATAGAGGAGGAAGAGGAGGGAGTGGTGGTGGGGTTGGCAAGGGCCGGATGGACATAAACTGCAGCAACCAGAGCGTGGTGCAATGAGAGTCCTGTTGTGAGATGAGGGCAATTTGTGTGCGGGTAGGAATTGGGTGTCTCCCAAGCAGTGATGAGGGACGGATGCAATGTGCCAATCTCATGCCTGTGTATGCTAACTTCCACTGTTCCTGTCCTAACCAATTTCCACCGACCTACCGCTCCCACTGCCAGTAGCAGAGGGAAAGAGGGGCTCACAGCACACCAGCCTGGGGGAGGCTCTTAGAGATGCTTTTCTCCATTGGAAAGCACTGAGTGCCTCATCGGCTTTAGTAATAGGAGCTGTGTGGGTAGCTTTGAATTCTCAGGAACCAGCTATCTGTTGGGTGGGGGGAGCCAAAGGTGGAAGGAGCAGTGTTCTGCAGTGGTAAGGACACTCAGCAGCTCGTGCAGTGAAAAAGCACCCAGCCACTCTGTAACACATCTGCCTTGCATTGGGAGCTGGCCAGCTCTGGCTAGCGACACACCCAGCTCTCTGACTTATTTACACCTTGGGTGCGTCTGAGACATTTCAATGACTCAAGGGCTCCCAATTCTGTGACTCCACGGCCCACGGCGGGAACCTGCCAAAAGCCTGCCTCCAAAAATGTACAAACATTTTAAAAATCAAACTGAACACACCCAACCTGAGCACAGGCTGATCCCTGGCAGTGGGCAGGAAAGCTGTGAGCCAGGGCAGGGGGGCGTGTGTAGGGGTACCGCTCAGAAAGGGGCTGGGGGAGGTTGTAGGCAAAGCTTGAGAGAATGACTGCAGCTTTGGGGGTAATTCTGTTTTCCTTATTTTAATAAAGCTCATTGTTCAGTGTTAGAAGAAAGCAGCTTCTGTGATTCTTTGCCACTGAGGCAGGACATGGTATCTCACTAAATGGTGAGCCACCCTAAATACCACCCATCTGAAACCCCAGTACCTCGTTGGGGCACATAGATCTCTCTGTCATTCACATGACTGCAACTACCTTTCTATAGATAGCTCTGACCGATCTAGCAGAGGTATGTCTGCCCAAGCTGGAACTTTTATCTGAGGGTCTCTCTCCACTGGAGCCACAGTGTTGTTGGCCTGTAGTAGGACCTTATATGGCAGATCAGAGCACTGCAACGTGGGAATCAGTAAGAAAAAACAAACAAACAAAAAACAAAAAAAAACCCCCAAATATCTAGTAAATGGGATTTTAAATACTGAACATTCAGAATAATTATATAGTTAGTGCTGAGCTGCTCTGGAATGGCTGGTGCACCTGGTCTGGTCATCTGAGCAAAAATGCAAGTCTCTCTGCAGGAAAGGGGTACAAGTATGGTGCTCATAGTAAAGAAAACATTCCCATACAGGAAAAAGAAGACACCATCAAATAAAACCTCTTTAAAAAAATCAGAGCTCCCCAGGCAGAAACATGGTGGATGTAGCAAGGGTGAAAATAAGAGAGATGAGATGGAATCATGAGAGTCTTATAGAATGGGCAGAAAACCACAACTCAAAGAACCTGTCCTACCTAGAGCATTATATCCAATAGGCTTTGGAAAGGAATAGCACTGGGGCTGTGTAAGGAAAACAAACATGTGGGTAACTCCTAACTATTCCAAATTCTCCACCTCACCAGACCCCCCACAAGTCAGCAGATTAGAGAAAAGATAACAAGGCAACTTTTCTTGTCCTAGCATCTGGAAGAAATAATCACTGACAATGGTCCACAATATGCCAGCTCCACATTCCAAGCTTTTGGGGGACAAAGTGTGAGTTAAAGGATTTTATCTTCCAGCCCTGCCCACCCAGAAGCAAACAGACTGGTGAAGAGAGCCGTTCAGATTGCTAAGAGAATGGTACAAAAAAAGTTTACCTATGACTTCTACTGAGCTATACAGCTTCCCCACATCAGTCATCATCAGAATAAACACTCAGCTGCCTGTTGGGTCAACAGATCAGGACAACACTGACAACCTTATGGGTAAATCGTCATCCTAAATTATCACATTGAAGGGATGAAAGATGCTGCTTCTAAGAGGTCTCAGGGTTTCTTTAGCCGCTCTGGCTGCAGCCTGGCTCCCACCCAAGCTTAAGCCAGGCCACACAATCTTGATAAAACTGGACATCAGCTGTTACCACTGGAAATAGCTGCAGCCCAAGAACATGGATGACATTGATCTGGGTACTCATTAGCAAAGATGCAGGGAGCATCTCCAGCTGCCTGCCCAGCTGAATCACATTGAGCGATGATGCTCACACCACTAGGGTGGAAGCAGGCATTCTGCTAAGATATTTGCTGAACTAGACTAACAGACTGCCCCTCTGGAACTGTTTGAATTGACCGTGTGACTCACCCTTCCCTGCGTGGATATATACAGCTAACACTACAGTTTCCATTTCATGCATCTGATGAAGTGGGATTATACCCATGAAAGCTCATGTGCTAAATAAATTTGTTAGTCTTTAAAAGTGCCACAGGACTCCTTGTTCATTTTGCTGAAATGGACTAACACGGCTACTTCTCATTCTGCTAAGAAGCATCCTGAGAATAAAGTGAATCCACTGGACAAACCCCATCTTAGGGCCACCAAGGAGGAGAACTGAATGAGTGAGGAAACCGGAGGCTCATCTGGAGCTATAATTTGTTGTTACCTGCTAATGATTGTTAAATATGTTTATACAGCAGATTTAGGAGAGGTGGGAGGGAAAGAAATATAAGGCTGTGTGCTGCTACTATAAATCTGTTGTAGGTATTGGGTGAGATGGGGCAGAGGTAAGTGCTAAGCAGAAGCTCTGCAGTGAGGTGAGGAAAGTTTAAGCTTTCCTTAGTCTAGAAAAGTTCCCTGTTCAGTGCCAGATGAAAGCATCTCTGCGAGTCTGCCCTATGCTCACTTGTCAGGGGCCGAGCAGTCAGCCCTGCAGCCAGCCCTCTCTTCCCTCATCCTGTGCTGAGAGAGCAGCAGCAAGCTGAAAGGTGCATCCAGGGCAGGGGAGCAGCAAGGGGAATGGCAGGAGAGGGAGGAAGCACTGGGCTTAGGGCTCTTCTGCAGAGTGTCTGGGCACGCCTCGTGCCCCCCACCCCACCTCCACATTACCATGGCAGGGACAGGAACTAAAGGCAGCTCTGCCAGGAAGGTCATAGGAAGTCTCCTCTAGCTAAGACAGCTGGAAGCTGCTGCGTACAGAACTCACAAGGGGCCCATTCCAGGTGCAAGGAACCAAGAAGCCAGTTGCCTGCAGTCGGTGCCCACAGCAGCCAGCCTACGTTCCCTAAAACCAAGCTGCAGCCACAGCAGCTCACCCCACTGCTTTGCTCCCCCAGACACACACTGCACTGCAACACCCCAGCTCCTGCACTCCCAGCAAGGTGCACACAACACCCACACAAGAAGGGCAGCAAAATCTCCAGCCTGCAATGCAACACAGTTGTGTGGCTCACAGCAACCCTACCGTGCCAGACATCCTCTCTCTGTGTGTCCTGAGACGGAAGTCCAAACTCCTCCCGCACGTGTGGGACTTACACACATCCTTATGGCAAGCAACTGACCTGACTCCTAAGCTGCTTTGGGCCCTGGGCTGTGTGCCAGGGGCAGGCGACGGTCAACACAGCTCAAGCCGAGCACAAACTGGCCCTTATTCCTGCACATGGGATAGAAAGTTGGTAAGTGACCTAGGGAGAGACAATCTGAGCTCTGCCTGATGGCCATAGCAAAGGTGCAGTGCCAAAAAGGCACAGATGGCTTGGTTAGTGAGGAAAGATGTGGATATGAGACCAACCCTCCCCTACTCACCCCACTCCCCAAGGCTGGAGCTTCAGGGCTGGAGTCTCCACTTACTGAGGTCCCCTGCAGATGGGACCTTTCTGGCCTTATAGCTCCCAGCTCAGACCTTCTGTGTTGGTGCAATAGAAGGAGTCCCGTTAGGCACCTTTGGCTGCACTTACCCTGTGAGTCGGCCTCTGGCATTCTGCACCTTTGCCCGGGGCACTGTCCGAGCTTTGAGACCGTTTCTTTGCCGCTGGTGTGAGGAGTCTGTCCTCTGCCTCTGCACAGGGATCTGAATGATGGTGCCATCTGGAGAGTCCGCAGCTGCCCTCAGGTTGCTGGTTTGACCTCTGGCACTCTGGGGAGCAGGTAATTTGTGATCTGGAAGAACCGAAGGCTGCTCTCTGTTCTCTCCTGCTGCCAGGCTCCTCACCAAGCCTGGGTGATCCATATGAGAGGCTGCTGGGTGGTGCTCCGAGGAAGACGGAGGGCTATGTGCCTGGAACAGACTGTACACCTTGCCAGAGGCTCCCAAGTTACTACCCTGGTTCCGCAGCCTTAGCTGGGATGCGTCCCTGCTCCCAGCTTCAGTTCTGAGGGAAGAACTCAGCTCAGATCTTCCAGCAAAGTCTCTCTGAGAATCACTAAGCCCCAGGAAAAGGGCTAAAGTGAGAGGGAGAAAACTCCCCCAGGAGCCTCTCATAGTGCCTGCCTGTGAGGAAAGGCCAGTCCTGAAGGGAGCAGAGTGCACTCAGTGTCCGGCTGACAGCCCCATGAAGCCAAAAGTGTCCAACAGGAGTTTGTGAAAGGGAAACTAGGCAATGTTCCTTGAGCGAGTCCTTCTGAAATAGCCTTCCAAGTCCTTCACTTCACCATGTGCTGGGGAAAGGGGGGGGGCACTTAATCAGTACCTGCTGCCTGCAGGAACAGGAGAGCCCGGGCAAAGGTAACACAGCAAGCCCAGCAGCATGGGCTGCACAGAGCTGCTGGAGAACTCCCAGTCCCTCCTCTCCCCCTTTGTCCCCTCTCCCCTGGCTGTCAGAGCTTGCGCTCTCTGCAGACAGCTCCAAGCACCTTCTCGCCTGCCGCTGGCACTGGCAGAGTCTGGAGAGGATGGAGGGTTTTATTTTTGGAAACCTCCCCCTTTTGTGTCTTTTTGATGCTGACATCGTCCCCCTCCAGAGGACATGGCTCAGCCCCCTCCTTACCAGAAGAGACATTCCAGCAACACCCACTTTGGCAAAGGGAAACAAACTACAACAGAGAAACGTTAACCCCTGAGCGACCGGGGAGGCCCCTTTCACAGCCTGCTCAGAGAGCTTGTGTTCAGCCTGCCAAACGCTCCCTGCGGCTGAACGCGCCTGTGGCTCAGCTTCCCCAGCTCCCGGCAAGTGTTAGAATTTCAGAACAGCTGTAAGCATTCAATGAAGGTGGGGCAAGCAGGGGCACATGGGGCAGCACAGCCCTGGAGGCAGAAAATACTAGAGGCCAGGACCCTTCACTTCATCCCTGTGCCACAGGGGCTAGGATCTTCTGTACAAACACCAGCATATTTCGCCTGTACACCCCAGGAAGGCAGGAGAGCTGTTAGTCCCTTTTCCCAGCAGGCAAACCTGAAGCCCAGAGAGGGGAAGTTTGCCTGGCTCAGGGTCACAGAGTGGATCAGCCTCTTAGCTAGATCCCCCCCAAGTACCAGCTCTGTGCTTTACTGTATTCATGTTCACATCCACAGCTCCATGCCTGAAAATGGCCTATCATAAGCCCTAGGTCCTTCCACAGTGAGACCAGTGAGAGCCTCAGGCAGGTGGAGAAGAGCAGCAGCACAACCCTCCTTTTCTGCCTCCAAGGTGAGTAGTTGGTGTTTTAGACAGTGCTGAACAGACCACCCCTAGGGCCAAGAGATGGGACTGATCTAGTGGGGAAGCATAGGGCCCAGGGTACTGGACTCAGCTCTACTAGCCGACTGCATCCTTGCAGCCCCCTCTTCTCTGCTCACTGAGGCCACCTCTGAAATGGGACACGTACAGACTTTCCTCCCAGCAGGGTTTGAAGCTGGTGGAGGGGCTCCGGCAGCACACAGTGTCAGTGACGGTCTGACTTCTCCCCTCATTCATGGACACAAGCTTGATAAATGCACACTGGGACCTAGTCCTACCCCAGCGCATTAAGGAAGGCAAGGAGGAGAGTGGCATGTGCCCAAGAGGAGAGGGGTCTTGGTCCACCTCCCTGGGCAGGCTCTGCTGAGTATGTTTGCCACTTAGAATATCTGAGTGAGACTTCACTGCAGCTCCTGGGTGGACCAAATCGGTCACTTGTCTGTTCACTTTGTTCCCCTGTGACTCACCCATGGGGAAAACTATCCCACTGGACTCCAGGACTAATGTGAGTATAACAGTCTCTTAGGAATCGCGCCTTGGTCCCCTCTCATCACCGCTGATCAGGACTCTACTGCGGTGGAGTCTGCCCCAGTCCAGCCCGGGTCTCCATGCTCCAGTGCAGCCAGCTCCCAAATCCAGCCTCAGAGGGTCTAACCCATGCTCTGTCTGGAACTCCCTGCGTGGGAAGCCTCTTTCCCAGAAGGGTCACCGAGAGCTTCTCCATGGCCCAAAGGCCCTGCTCCCCACTTTCCATTCAGAAGGGACTCTTAGGCAGTGCAGAAGTCAGAAGGGTTTATAACTCTCAGGATCACAGCACAGAACGGCTTGGCTCTCAGCTTAACTACAAGCAATCCATGGAGGGGTGCACAGAAGCATGCTCCGAGGTCCCCTTCCTTTAGGCCCCCCCGCCATGGCACTGCCCCTTTCCTCCTCAGCCACCATCAGCCCCCTCCTCTAGCTCCTTCCCTGTCCTTTGTCTTTTTCCCTGGGCTAGGTGAATACCCCTTGGTCTTGAACCGCCACACCCTGTGTGACTGATTGCGCTGTGGGGGAGGGTCCCGACCAGGTCTGCCTATGTGTGACTGTGAAAGGCCCATCTGCGCTCCAGTGGTCCCTGCAATAACCACACCCCCAGGTCCCATCACCAGAATATATGAACAGAGAAGTAAGGTAAACCGAGGCACTGCACCTAACACCCAGAATAAAACCTAAGAGTCTCCCCACTTCATCACATCTAGCTCCTGCCATCCCATGCTGGAGTCTGACTCATCTGCCCTGAATAGCCACCTTCTTCTAAGGGCCCAGCAGGTCTGTGACCTCTGCAAAACTGGCAGATCCAGGGGAGTTGTACCCAGACCCATCCCCCTTTCAACACTAGGCCTCCCCCTACAAGAGCTCACCTCAAATGGCCCCTTCTCATTCACCCACTCCTGTCCTCTTTGCCCTCCTTGCCGCACTGTCTTAGCAGCAGAAGGCTGCCTCTCACCTCACCCAGCTCCATCTGCTTCATGATGAACTGACTGCAGGGGCTCTGTTCCTTACAGGTAAGCCGGGAAGGAACCTCTCTTTCCACCCACTCCCCATGCTGCCCACACCCTGCAGGATACTGGGGCAGCTCTAAGGACCAACAATCACTCTCCCGGGCACCTCCTGATGGAAGGTGAGATCCCAGCTGTCTCCTTTACTGCTTCCGTTATAAGAGCTTTGTTCTCACTGCAGACCCCGTGGCTGTCTCAGCCTCTGCACAAAGGGCCATCCCCTGGCAGGGCTTAGGTGGGCCTAGTCCAAAGGGGTAGCAATCCCAGCCAACAAGTGGCATTTCTACAGCTGAGCTTGGTTTCTGCAGGGCCATGCTTCAGCCCTGCCAAAGCGCCCATAGCTCAGGGCAACCCTGTTCCTCCCTCCCCTACAATGAACAATAGCAATAGGGACAGCTCCTCGGTTCTTCCCTTCTCCTTTCCTGCAGCACCAGATTCTGCTGCAGGCAGCAGCCTTCATGGGCAGTGAAAAGGGGTGTAGAGGACCCCTGGAGCTGCACCAGGAGCAGAGTTAGGGCTGGGAGGAAACAGATGAAAAGCTGAAGGAGGCAGAGGGACAGACCGTGTGATGACACTTCCATTGCTGTAGAGAATAACAGAGCTCCTTCCTTCCCACCCCACCCCCTTTGTTCTTTTAGCTCCTCAGCCAGGCCACAATTTTGCTCCTAATGTCAGAAGCTTTGAAGTCATACTATTCCTTGAACTCTCCATCTCCTATGTAGGCAAAGCTAATTATTAGCTCCTTTGGGCCAGGTTAGTCCAACACCAAGTGCCCGCAGGCCCCTCCATCACCTACCTTGGCTTCCCACCCAACTCCACAGCCAATTCTAATGCCTATGCCACATTTTCAGAATTCACCTGACTCTCAATATCTATAATATACCTTTCTGCTCTCAAACCTCCCTCCCCCATGCCTTCCTAGCCACCTGTTCTGCTGTCTGCTCCCACCCCTTCCCTGGCTCAGTCTCCTTCCTGCCCCTTCCCTGTTGCTCTCAAGGGCATGGGCAGGTGAGGATGGACCAGGCAAAGAAAGGAAGTCATTTGTGCTGCTCTCTCTTCTCACCTACCCCCTCGTTACAGGTCCTTGAGTCATATCCTCTTTTTAAACCTCATCTGAAAACTAGGCCAGATAATGCCCTGTGCAGAATATTACACTGTCATCCAGCCACTGTAGCGATAATGAGCTGGACGTGGAAACACATAGGCTAAGCAGGAGTCTATAGGAGCTACTCTTTTCTTTTGGCCCACGTTACCAGGGAGAGAGACTATTCATGAGCTGCTTTTGCAGCATGTACCTGTGTCTACCCAAGTCTATGAGGAGCAAAGGGAGCTGGCTGGACTGGCATTTGATTCTGGTGGTGACCGTTGGTGAAGCAGTCTGTCTAGGAAATCCAAAGGATGCTTTGGGATTTTCCAATGCACAATCAATCTCTTCCTCTGTAGCGGAGACCGAGTCTCTGCCCAGGAAGCAGTTTGTGATAGCGTGCATGTAGCTACTGGATCCAGCAAACACAACCTGATAAAAGCCATTGCTTGTTTCTTTGTTCTAAGGCAGTGGTTTTCAAACTATTTTTCTCAGGACACACTTGAAAAAAAAAAAAAAAAGATTTATGCCTGTGACCCAACAGTTACATCTTTGAGCAATGCATTCCAGTCTTTTTTGCAGCAGCAGCAGGGGGAGCCGTAACCCAGTGCCTGAGGGTCTGTGACCAAGTATTGGGTCCTGACCCTAAGTTTGAAAGCCACTGTTCTAAGGGAGAATGTCCTCTCCATCTTCACCTAATTACTGTCTTATGCAGCAGTGGAAAAAATGTTTGGTGCCTAAACCTGACACAAAAGAACTATCAGTGCCATAAACAAGGCTTGGAAAACAAGGAGCTGGAGCCCAAGGCTTTGCTGAAAACTAGATTCTGCTGAACGCCCCCAGCCACTCGTCTAGCCCCTGCTCCATTAGGGTGTCAGCACAGGAGGTGTTGCCGCTGGTGCTCCCATTTGAAACAAACACATTTGCTTGTTCTTTATCCAACTGATTAAACCACTCTGGGCACTAGCACCGGTCCAGAGGCCACCATAGGAGGCCAGCCGCCATCAAAGGGCCAGGGAGAGTTTGGGGAGTGCAGGAATCAGTTTCCTTTTTGACAAACAACAGAGTCCTGTGGCACTTTCAAAGACTAACATATTTATTTATTATTTATTATTATTTATTTAGTCTTTAAAAGTGCCACAGGACTCTGTTGTTCTTCTACAATAGACTAACACGGCTCCTCCTTTGGAAATTGACTTTCCAACAAGGTGAAGGAGAGAGAAATACAAAACAAACGAAGCAATTAATGGTCCTGTCCCTCCAACACCTCACACAAGCGGCTGCTGCCTCCACCTCTGCCTCAGGCCTCCGTAGAGCCAAGCCCAGGGAGTTTGCATAACTTTTAAAATCATTTTTACTCCCTGTTTACAATAACCCCTCAGGAGTTGGACACCAAACTCTTTCCATCATTAAACATGCAAACACTAGCTTGTTATTGTAGGAATGCTTTAAAGCAGGAAGGGGGGGGCGCATGACTCCAGGATTGCTCATGATGAGTATCGGACAAGAAGCTGTGTGCTCCTGCTCCGTTACTCTAGGGTTGTGTGTGTGCACACTGGGCTAGTGTTGGGGGTGCTCGGAAGCATGAGGCTGGCCCCCCTGCTTGTTTGTGCCATTTTGTGCAGGGAAGCCCTTCCTTTTTACACAGCTCCAGCACAGGTGCTACACAAACACTGGAAGCCTTGCTTAGATCCGGGCCGGTTGGTAGGTATGGGTTGAGGAGGCGGTGTTGTTCCAAGCCCATGCCGCTGGTGCAGGCTAACATTCAGTGCAGGGCTGCCCTCTAGGCACTGGCTCTTCTCTCACTGCAGTGACTCATTTCATACTTGTCCTTTTCTGTCAGCAATGGGGAAGTGCAGAGTCTGTGGGGAATTGCAACAGGAGTTGGATTTCAATGCACAAACATGAACTAGCTCAGTTCTTAGGAACTCACCCAGACAGCAGAGCGGGGACAGTTCAGAGCTATGTGCCTATAAGATCAAGTCCTTGCCCGGAGAAGAGAGATTAGCCATGGAGAGATGATGAGAAAGCAAGCCAACACCCTGAATTTGACAGACAATCTCTGGTGACCTGACCGTCTGGCCATTTGCTCCTGGCAACAGGGGGCTTTTCTACATAGGAAGTTAAGTCGAATGAACTAAAGATGTGAATTCAGTGTGTTAGATAAAACACATTAAACCCCTGTATGGAGGCTGTCATACAGATGTAAAGCAACCCTAGTTCACTTTAGCTTAATTCACTTTTGCACTTTAAATGTTTGGCTTAACTATCTGCCTAGCCAAACCCTTAAGTAGCAGGGCTTGGCGTCAGTTTCCCTCCTAGACCTAGTAGAGAGGCAGTGTCTAACAAAAGATCTAGCTCAGCAGCTAACTGATGTGGTCACCCCACCAAAGCATACGCTTTTGAAGTCCCAGCTGAAGGGTACCAAGGGGCAGAGGATGAGGCTAGCTACGCAGATACCACTGGGTGAGCGTGACCTTCAGAGCAGCATAGGAGGCAGATGGAGCAGAGCAGAGCCAGGCTGGTGCTGCAGTTCTTCTCTTCCCACAGCAGAGGGGATAGCTCAAGGAGGCCCATTGCTAGAGGAGAATGAAGTGGGTGCAGGAAGTGTTAGGAACTCAAGACAGGAAGAACATGGAGACTGGATTCTCTTCCCAGCTGAGGAGGGAACAGTCTGGCCCTGAACTTCAATTAGCCCTGGAGGAATCAATTCCCTTTTAACCCAAGGGCAGAGATGGAGGAGGCCAGGGATCCCTTTGGCCCTGGATGCAGATCAACAGAGTTTATATATTGCAGTACCACTGCATTCTTGCCCTTTGTGACTGCATCACGCCAGTAATTTGACTCTAAAGCTATCGCACCTGGGATTCACATGCCTCAGGACAGCTGGTCCCCAGGTGTGGCTCCAGGCACCATGTTCCTTGATTAATTAGCTCCTTTTCTTTCTCTACAGAAAGGTTCAGAACCCACATGTACTTACTGCTCCATTACTGAGCACATCTGTAACATACCACAGATGGAATGCATTCCACAGATTTGGGATCTGACTGCTATGAGGAAGGAAGGAAAGTTTCATTATGTACAGGGCCGGACAAAGCACATGGGGGCCCTGAATCACACCCTGCACTCCCTGTTGTGGACCCACCCACATTGGCACCACTGTGGGGAGCAGAATCAGCCTTTTGATGCATGTCTCAGAAGGTTTTTATTTCTCCGAAAACAGAAATGCTCAGACCTTCACCCTCAACTTTCTTTAGGGTGGGGTAGGAAACATAACAGCATTAGAGATATTCAGGATGTTCTGGGCCATTGAGAGAAGGCATGTCTCACTACAAAGGCAGGAGATGCTTCTTCAGGGCAGCTGGCCAAGGCCAAGGCAATCAAGAAAAAGGGACAAAACTAAGAAGGCCCAAGAGCCGTTTGGACAGGACCACACAGATGGCATCTCCAGGCAGCAGAGACAGCTTTGGCACTCAAAGCATCCAGAAAAACCTCCAAGGATAGAATTCTTGCTCCTTGACTTTGCCATGAAACATGCAGCTCAGCGTGTTGGGGATTACAGGCCCCTGTTCCACTAGAAACAAGACATTCTCACTAGGCAGGCAGGCAGCTAGTGAGCATTAGCGGAATAGCTCCACACGGAGAAACACACACACCAAGAACTTCCAGCAACCTCTACCAGCTCTCTGAAAGCCTCAGAGCACAACTGCAGCCTGGGGAAGACCTCAGCAGGCAGACTAGTCCTATGTGTCAGTGTTGGGCTGCTGTCAGGAAACAGAGGAGAGAAGCTCTCCAGCAGCTTCTCGTCATAAGCTGGGATTTGTTGGCTTAAGCGTTCCTTCTGCTTTCATTTAAATAGGACCAACTCCAAGAGGGAGGCATAGGCCAATCATTTGGGTGTCCCATGGCCAGGCACTTTGGGGATACTGTTGTCTGAACACGTGTTCACATTAACAATGGCTCGACCCACACACAGTGAAGGAGGTTCAACCATAAAAGAATATATTTAAACACACTAATACAAAGACAGGGGGAATCTGTGTAGCAGGAACAAATGAGACCCCCTTAGGGACAAGAGTGGAGAGCTGGTCATGTGATAGTTCGCCATGTCATATGGCAAGAGAAAGGGACTGCTGTTTGAAATTTTGCTCTTTGCTCCATCACTCACTTTTCCCATCAGCAGCTGGAATGTAACTTGAACATAGACAATGCAGTATAGAGAGAACATGCTTGAGACAACAGTTCCAAGAAAAGAGTGTGCTCCCCACTTTCTAGCAGGGTATGTATATGGCCCTCATCACTAAGGCACCACATCACCTGCCAAAATGAGAACAAAGAAAGAACAGCAGAATAACTCTGTCTCCGTGCTGCCTGTAGGTGGACCATGAAAAGGACAGGAAGAGTTGTATTTGTTTTTCCCACATCTCAGTAGGGTGCTACCTCTGACGGCTGCCCCAAGAGGACAGTTTAGGCATCAATATTCATTTCACAGGTGTAAGGAAGGTAGGGGTAAAATGACCCTTAACTCTGAAGAGGCCTGAAGACAGGAAACCAGCTTTAGGATATGCAACAACCCAGTTTGTGTTAGCGGAAGCCTGACCCATTTGATCTTCCCCCTCTGTTTTTTGAGGAGCTGCTCACTATGGTGTCAAGAACACCCAGAAGAGAGCAGTGAACAAGCAAGCTGGACAAATATCAGTGGCGGAAAAGAAATAGGAGGAAAGTCAGGGCTCAGATGGAGAGTTGCCTTCTGTTAAGTGTCCATATATTAAACTCTTCTAAAAAATCCACTGAATTTCTTCATTAACACCTTAAGTTTTATTAAAAACAAAAACAAAGCCACCGTTCATCACACAAATGAAATTGTTTCTCAACTACCGAACAAGCTTTCCTTTAGGAGTGATAGCTTTCCAGTTCCCTTAAAGTAAAATGCAGCTTGGCTGCCTGTCCGTTTTGTTTTGGATTGGGAATTCCATGTCCCCATCATGGCAGTTTGGGTTAAAAGGGAAGCTGGCTGTAGCCATTGTGGATTTTCAGCTGAAAATCCAGGCTCAGGTTGAGTCTAGCCATGTTTTTTAGTTAGTTTGTGCACTCAGCCAGCCTGGGTCTCTTGATCAGACCCCACTGCAGAATCCTAGCTGATCTCCTGCTGATTTGGGAGTTGAAAGAGCAGTATGAAAGGTCAGCTGACAATGGCAGAGAGCTACTGAGTCAGTATTAAGAGCTCATTAATAAATTAATGATGCAGGTAGGCAAACAAGTGGCCAGTGGGTTTGTGACATCAGAGGTAAGGAAGTCAATATTCATGCAACTAAGGAGTTTGTAGTTCATTTGCATATTCCGCTCCCATTGAACAAAAGATGGAGGAGCCACACTGGGGTTCCAGCTCCTCTTCGGCAACACAGTTGCAAACCAGCTGTCTTGCTAGCAGCCAAGGGTTCTGGCATTGTCCTTTGTGTGCCTGTATGTGAAGTGCATACGGTAGGGCCTGAAACTAGATCCAGGAACTGTGATAGTTTATCTGGGGATTAATCTTCATGCACCGTTAAGCTGGACTCATCCTGAGGGGCCTAGAAATGGCAGTTTACATGGCAAACATGGGCAGCTGCTATATAAGGTGTAAAACTGCTTTGCACTTCTGCACAGGGTCTGGTCACCAGGTGCCGAGAAGGGCTAGTAAAAGTTTCAACACCTCTTTCCTGTTTAGATGGGAGCTGCCTCCCAGCCTTGCGCCGGGGCAAATGACTGACTAATGTGACAACAGAGATATGAAGCAGAGTCAAGGATTTTCATATCACAGATTGGGACTGGGCCTAGTAGAATAGACCATATTCTGATTATTACCCCAACCCTATCTGGGCTCCGATACTCACTCTCAGTCCATTTGTCTCAATTTTCTTTCCCTTCCTCTTCCCCCTTCCCATTCTCTTTCTGTCCAGCTGGTGAGGCAGCTTTCCATAGCCAAGTGCACACAAGCGATGCTAATAACCCAGGTGACTGTGAATTCCCCCGAGACTGGCGAGCCCTGCACAGTAGGGAGTGGTGCCAGAAATAGGGTAGCAGACAAGAGGGCAGCATGTGCCGTGGCGACATACAGTACAGTGCAGAGATTTGTCCATCCCTCTCACCTCCCTTGAAACAGCCCTCCCGTACCTTACTCTAAGGCCATAGATAGCATAGTGGGGCAAACCCCAGAGATAGCAGAGCACAGGAAGGCGGGGGCAGCTACCAGGACAACTGGAGACATCCCTGCTAATATGCATCAATGCAAAGTCAGAGCACTGGACTCCAATACAGCCTGAACTAGGTTAATCCCCAGACAGCTACTGCTACACTTGACTGAGTGGGGCTGCTTCTGTCCTGCATCAGCATGGGGGAAGGGCACTCGCAGAAGCAAGGGACGCAGCCTGGGGAGATCAAAGCACTGACCCCACGGAACAGCACCAAAAGGCAGCTTGTCTTGGGTTGATCAGAAGGGACAAGAACAGCACCTCAGAGCCCCAACGGTGTGGAGGTCACATCCAGGGGCTTCCAGAAGAGGAGAGGACAGTGCCGGCACTTTGGTGCAGTCCTTCCCCAGCCTCACTTTAACATCCCTTTCATCTCCTCCCTGGGGAGGACCAGAGGCACTGACATGACTCTGGGTTTCTTAATTCCTCCACATCTGCTTTCCTAAATGCTAATTGTATCGTACACTCCTCAGGATGTATCACACAACAGCTAAGGGTTCCAGGGCCAGGTTCCAAACTGCCCCATGAATCTCTGGCAGGCCTGGCCTCGCACCATGAGCCCAGCTCTGTCCTTGCTGGGTAATGCAGGTGGCTGTGGGATGTAGGAGCATCTCTACCAGTGTTTCCCTGGCTACATTTGTCACCCAGGGGGTATCAGCAGCTAAAATCCACCCAAGAATGCAGGATCCTGGGGTTTGGGGCATTGTCAAAGCTGGTCCGGGAAACGCACTTTCTCCTCTTCCGTCCTCTAGGGCTATAGCTGTTGTCTATGGTTAGGCTTCCCTTGTTTGTTACTTGCATCGTCACTCAGATCTGAGTCAAACAGGATCTTGTCAGCAACACAAGCATTTCCCTCCAATCACTTGACTGCACTGGCACATTGCTACCTTTCCTTCCCAGTGCTCATGTACACACCACTGTGATGCTCATCTCACCTGCCATCCATATTCCACTTCTCTCTCTCCCCCTGGGATTGGACTCGGTTCCTCCGCAGAACACTGCAGACCTTGGGGATCCAGCCCCAGAAGGAGGGAACTCCAAGACAAGGAATCTGATGGAGGTATACTTCGTTGGATGTCTCAATTCTATCAGCACTCTGTAACACGAGACTGTGCGTAACAATAAAATGGGTTCCAATTACCTCTTAGTTCAGGAGTTGATAGTCACTCAAAGCGGGCAAGAAACAAAGTGGAGCAGATTTGGGGCTTTGAGGCACATGGCCTCTTTCCAAACCCCACCCTGGAGGTGTCAGAATCACACCTGTGCAGAATACCACTTACCCCCAAGGATTCTGGCCAAATCTAGCTCTGTGTTTCATTTGTGTGAGTGATAGGGCCCATCAAGCTAGATGTAGCCATGGACATGATGGTGCTGTCCAGAGCAGAGAGCCTTCAGGGGTGGCAGCTCTGATGCCAAATTAGATCAGGATGCTTTGAGACTAGGCATATTTCTGTCCTGTTCATTCCGCTCCTCCCTCTTTCTACAAGCCAAATCTGTGTCGATCTTAACTGTTATTGGCATGCAAACATCAAACATGCTGATCACTCCTAGCAACCCTCTCCTATGCTGCCTGGCTGGGAGAGGACCAGCCCCTGAGCGCCTATGCAGCTCGATGATCCTGCTGGCTTTGGGTCACTGCTCGAGTTATTACCGACCATCTGTTCTTCAGAAGAGTTTACAGACAAGGCTTGCACATCCGGTTTGTAAGCAGGTATTTGGAAGTTTATCAAAATGCTCTCAAATAATCTGTCTGTGGCAGCACTTTAGTCTCAGTGCAGCCGTGGAAGATGCAGCAGGCTGGAAGGATGGTCAATGCCCTTAACACTCCACAGCAGGCTGGGCTGGGCTCTACACACAGTGGACCCCTAGAGACTAGATAGCCTGTTCAAATCACTTCTTGACACCAATCATGCGGCATCCTAATTCAGCAAGGCTCTTCCTGCAAAGTGGGGTCTCTCAAGCCCTCAAGATGGGAAGATGAATTCCAGCAGCATTCCCTGACAGGAGAAGCCACCTCCAGAAGAGCTCCAAAGGGGTAGCCATGTTAGTCTAGATCAGCAAAACAAACAAGGAGTCCTGTGTAGGGTTAACAGATGTCCAGCAAAAGGAGGACATGTCCTCCTTTTTACCTTCACGTCCTCCGTCTGGCAGGCATTTTAAAAATACATGATTTTGTCCAGCTTTTTACTTATGATTAAAATTTCAGTTTTTTATATGAAGCCATTATAAATTTTATGGTATTCCGCATTGACCAATCGGTGACAAGACCTATTGAACCTACGCAGTACGCTGGTTCCCTCTACCTACCAGCCTTGTTAATAATCAATCTTAATAATAATAATAATTATCTTAATAATCTTTTCGTACTTCCCTGTCCTCCTTTCCATGCTTTGGTATCTGGTAACCCTAGTCCTGTGGCATTTTTAAAGACTTTGTTAGCCTTTAAAAGTGCCACAGGACTCCTTGTTTGTTTTCCAGAAGAGCTGATTCAGCAGCACCACTCCTAGCAAAAGAACCCTCAGAAAGGAAGCGTGTGAGGTTGCTAAACCAATCGGCTGTGTTTGGGGAGAGGGTCTGTCAGCTCATTTACAAAGAGAGTTAAACCTCCAGTGATCCATGGTCTGGGCTCTGGCGCCCAGTAACCCGTGACCAGAGACAGTGTCAAGCTGGAGCTAAGGGCTGTTTGCCTTGCTAAGATTTGCATTTGCTTATTCTTGTTATTACCAAATTGCAAGGCACCTGCCCCAGTTTTCTTCTCAAATACTCACCTTTCATTTAGCATAGAAACTTCCAACCAGATTTGAGAACAAGACACAGCTGGGCATCCTGGAGCTCTCTTCAGCAGCACAGAGCCCTGCCTCCCTCTACAGTAGCATCTCAGAAGATCTGCAGTCACAACATACTATTCAGACACAAATGCACATTAGAACACTGGTTGTAACGCTATTGGATTTCCTTTCTTCCCAGGCAAGTCTAGCAACAGAAACACAGCTGATTTTTTAATTAACATACAAATGACAAACTCAAAGACCCCCTAATTGCTGGAGTGGAATATAGCCATGACTCACAACATGCTGTGTTTCTGCAGGCTACTGATTTTTGCCCTTCCTTTAGTGCCTTCAGGTGTGATGGACCCAAGGCATGCACCAGTAACATACTCATTCACCCTCCCCATACAAGGGGTTACTGTAAGTGGAGTGGCACTATAAAAGGATGCACACGCCCTTCACACCAGCTAGAACATGGCAGGTGCAGTGATGGTGGCGGCTCTGGAAGTCCAGATCTTCTTTCCCACTTATAGCAATGCCATCCTAGCTCTTTTCTACTCCCTGCCAGCAGCAGCTACTGCACAAATCAAACACCACTCCTTATACATTCCTCACCTCATCTCATCTTGACTGGACAGCAGCAATTTCTCCTCTCATCCTCTGCTCAGTAAGAAGGTAAAGATAATGCCCATGGACTGCGGCATTGTACACCAGGCTGCAGATTGAAGGAAGAAAGCAACCCTAATTCTGCGATGGACACAGATCAATAGACAGGGAGGGCACAGGAGGAGTGCAACTCCTTGGAAATATTCTAAAGGGGTAGCCGTGTTAGTCTATTGTAGAAAGACAACAGAGTCCTGTGGCACTTTTAAAGACTAACAGATTTATTTATCGCATGAGCTTTCGTGGGAGAAAATCCCACTTCATCAGACGAAGTGGGATTTTCTCCCACAAAAGCTCATGCGATAAATAAATCTGTTAGTCTTTAAAAGTGCTACAGGACTCTGTTGTCCTTGGAAATAATCTACAATTGTCTCCCCACTTCTCTATGACCCAAATGACTATAAATGGATCCCACCTTATTTACTTTAAGATGCTCCAGCTATGCATATTTGGCTTTTAAGTTCCCTGAGTGCAAGGGACTGGACTAGACGACCTCTTGATGTCCCTTCTAGTCTACAATTCTATCTGCTGACAATCTGGCCTCTAGCTCCAGCTCTGCCCTTGGCACTGCAACACTCAGTCACTGCTCCCTCTCTGCCTCAGCTTCGCAATAATGCCAAACTACCTCACTGGAGGATTAACTTGTTTGCAAAGATCCTCTGAAGGAAGGGACTGGAGAAGCTGAGATCTGAAGGTCACAGGCCATATAAAAACTTCAACAAGTCCAGCATTCAGTAGCCTGCAGCCACAGAAAAGGATGCCGACACATCACCACAGTGCCCTGTGCTTGACACCAGTCTTCTATTCCTCACCAGATCTGCTGTAAGGTCCTGGTACTAATCTTTAAAGTTCCCAGTGGGTTGAGCCAAGCTCTGTCAGAGCTCCCTCAGTGTGTGAGACTTATCTGGAGTGTTGTGATCACCTGGGGAAACACACACACAGGAGCAGAGGTGAGGAAACTAATCTTAAACTTAGGGCCCAAGGAGAACTCATGCACTGGCAATCTGGCGAGCCTGCCTCCTTCGGGATGTGGTGCAGCACTCACCTCTTTGCACAGGCCTCCCCACAGCGTTCCAGGCCACGCTTTCTCTCATGCAAACCCTTCCCAGAAACCCACTCTGCCACTGTTCCTACAAGAAAAGATCTTTACACATTAATGAAACAAAGAATGAAAAATATGCCTGAGTCACTCCACGCTCTGGGTCTCCCAGTGAGTCCTGTCTTCTGGGTGTCTTCTTTAGGTTCAGGCTGCTTCAAGGCAGTAACTGGCTTCATTGTTGTGTATGCTGTATGGCACAGAGCACTGTCAGCATTTCACAAATAAGCACACAATGGCCTGCGGCAGAGCTTCCCTCAGGAAACTAATGAGCAAGAGCAGCCCCATGTATGGGAATGTCAAAGTCAGAGGTACAATAAAGAGCATAGGCCAGGCAGAGCTGCTTCTTCCTAATTCCACCTCTGGTGCCTAAATTCCATGGTGATGGAGGGTAATCTCATGGGTAAGGTCCTGGACAAATGGTTTCAAACCCCTGTTCTGCTACAGATGTCCTGTGTGATCTTGGACAAGGCACAATCTCTCTGTGCCTCTGATCCCATTTCTAAAATGGCATTAACATCACTTCTTTTCCCCTATCCTTGGCCTGCACAATAGGGTCCTGAGATCTTCACTGGCACGCACCTCTAGGTGCTACCATAATGCAGCCTATGGTAAAGGAGAGCAGTGGTACAGAGAACAGTTGTGCTATAAGCAGCTTTGGTGCTAATTCCTTCAGAGAAATGAAGATATTGAGCTGCAGTTTACACTGAGAAGGTGCAGATTTGCTTAATGAAGACGGCTGGGTCAAGTTTGCTACAGGTGCAGTGACCTGGACTAGACACAGCACAAGCACATCCACAGGGCCTAGAGAATCTGGAAAGATGGATAACAAATCAAAACTTCAAAGAGAAACTGCAGAATTAGATTCCATATGCAGATTTGACTCTGAACTCAGGGCTGAATAGAGATTATAGGTTCTTTTCCCATTACAACAGGTAATTTTGCTTTCCTTCCCCATCCCCCACCTCCCTGCTAATTGATGTACTCCACTGTTCAAATCCTAACAACTGTTTTGATTTGCTGTAACAGTCTGACCTGATCCTATGACTTACACTTCCCTGCATTTATTTTGCTTCCATTCTGTAAGTTCACCATCTTCAAGCATCTGTAGAAGTGGGATTTTCTCCCACGAAAGCTCATGCGATAAAAAAATTTGTTAGTCTTTAAAAGTGCCACCAGACTCCTTGTTTGTTTTGGAAAGATGTTGTTAGCATTGGTTCAGAGAGAATGGGTGGAACAGGAGACAATCCTAAAAAAGTGAACTTGGGTTCAGATACCAAAGAAAGAAGGGAATTTACAGGCATCATTCTGATCTGCTCCTATTCATCAAGTTCGCTTCTCTCTTGGCAGAGACACAAGGTGACTGATCCTGGGTAGCTTATTCTTGCTAATGGAGGTGACTTTGTGCTACTTGATAAATTGAGCTGGGCCCTCTGTGCTCACCGGTCACTGGTCCTATTGTCTCTTCACTCTCACTGGGGGAAAGGTGAGCCACCCCCATCCATCACTCTCCAAGGCAAATTCCAAAGGGGTAGCCTCCTGCTCCTGTCAGGCAGAGCTTTGTTCAAGGGCTGAATCAACACTTCCTCCCCAGGGACGGCATAACTCGAGGGGACAAAGGTCAAGTGTGGCCTTCCCAAAGCTGAGAACTCTCACCCTGTACCGCTTAACACAGCAGAGGTTTCTGAGCCTCTCTTGAGGCTGGGAAGACAGGAAAGGAGCTTCGCTGAGAGAGATAGGAGAGCTACTTTTAGAGGTCACAGGAAAGGAATGGGTGAGGTGGGTGGGGGAGAAACAGACAGCAGTAGCCTTACCCTGAAGCATGGTGTAAGGGGAGGGAGAAAGGAAACCCTTCCAAAGGTGAGAACGATTAGATGGAGCATCTCTCCCCACCACCAGGTTGTAGGTTCCAGCAGTGAAGACATCCACACACACAAACACACAACCCACCCATCTAAACTAGGGATATTATCCAAAACTACTCACCATTACTAATACCAGTTCAGCTCCACCATCACATCTGACTGGCCGCTGGTATTTTAACCTCATCATATTACCAAAGGCCTAACTCCATTAGGGCTATTTAGAGGGCTGTAGCTTTAAGACTTCCTTTGAGCAAGTCTGATGAACGCAGTGCTCCAGCTGGCTTAGAAGAGAACTGTGAGAACAGCACTGGAGAACTCTGTCAGCATCAACTCCAGCCAGTGATATGAGTGTGCTCATGCGGGAAGAATGGGATGGCGAAGTCTCTGATAGGCTTCCTATTAGATTCATTTCATTACACCTCTTCTTTCTTTCTAACCCAAACCAGGTGAGATGTATTAGTTAGACCACAAAGTGGATGTCACCATGATGGATATGCCCCAATGAAGTTATCCAGCCATCATGGACATAGGGCACCTGCTTTGGGAGCAAAATGCTCAGAGTCTTTGAGATCGATGTTCTTACCCAGAGAGTTCCTGGGGGTATCTTCAAAGGGTCCTCAAATCATTGAGCTCAGTGGAACTCAGATGCTCCAAATTAGGCTTGTGCAGTTTGCAGATTCAAGGCCTAAGACTAATATTTCTGGGTCCAGGAGCATGTTTTCCTAAGTGATGGTACAGTACCTAGCATGTTGGTTACTAATACAATATTTACATATACTGCACTTAGTAATAATCAGGCAACATAGAAGTTCCCAGAATACCGGCAGAGACAAAGTCCAGGTCCCAAACTAACAGCACTGTTCAGACAATCTGTGGGAGAACAAATCAGATGCAGAATTAGCAACAAGTTACCCACTGGCAATAACAATATTTTCCAGAGAAGTCATGCAGCTAACTTAACTAGACACATCCCTGGGCCAGCGCTGGAATGTGGCAGCAATTTTGAAGGGGTAAATTCTACCTCAAAAATGCCCACAGCACAGAGGGTCTTATCTGCCCAGAAACTTATGCAAGTCCTTGAGAGGATGCCAGATCCCTTTGCAGGGATATATACTCTATTTGAGATCTGGCAGTGAGGCACCCAGCTCCACAGGGCTCCTGCCCTGCAGAGGCTGGAGTTGTGTATTGGAACAGGGGAGGACAGGTGGATCTCTGATGCACAGTTCTACTGGCCTTTTCCCACAGGACATGGGGAGGAAGAGGTCACAATCACAGCAAAGATATACCCTTATGCTCCCCTAGCCGTCTCCCTTGCCCCCCTCATTTGCCTTGATCCTCTGCTCCGTCCAGACTTGAGCCATCAGACCATGCTGTGAGGGCTGTGCAGGGAGATTTTCTCCTTCTCCAAGTCACATTCCATTCATGGAGTTGTCCACACTCACCAAACCTCTTTGTGCCGCGCGGAGACCCACTTTTACTCCAGCTGCCAGCCCCCCTTCATTTGATCCTTTGACTTTCATTAGCTCTCTCTCTGTTTGAGGCCATCTGCAGCAGCCTGGGATTGGCCCCAGTGGCAGGATGGGTAGTAGGGAGGGCAGCGGCTGGACATTGAGCTCCAGGGAGTTGGTGCCAGACATTGCAGTTTCTTTCATGCCTCTGTCTCCCTAGAGTCAAGGCCAAAGGGCAGGGCAGCCCCTCCAGCTGAAGCAGAGGTCGTACCAGCTCCTATTGTCCTCTCCTGGGGCCAGTGTCAGAGGACAAGCGGCTCGAACAAAACCTGGTGAGCCTGCAGTCAGGAAGGCTGGAATGTAGCCGTCAGTGTCCTTCCAAGTCAGGCCGGTTTCATTCCCACGCAACTACCTTCTACCCAGTGGTTTCTGACATCACAAGCATACTGCTTAAAGCTCATGATTACCCCCATCCACTCATTGACCTCGGGGGAAAAAGAGGAGGAGCAAACTGTAACACAATCCTGCACCCTGAGGCACGGGAGAGCAGGCAAGAAGCTGAATGCAGTCATGGCTGGAAGCATTTTGAGATCCTCAGAAGGAAGGTGTTAGAGACTCAGTACCTTTTGTGACTCCAGAATTAACTCCTTTCCAAGGAGAAAAATATAGGCCAGAGAATCCTTACTGGGCCAAGCTCAGCCTTGTTTTAAGTGAATGCATCACTAATGGACTTCATTGGGGGCTGTGGCCCTTAAGTTGGGGCTGCATTTGATTCAATTTCACCTAGCAGTTCTGAGTGTCTCTCTGGCACCACTAGTGACTTGGCTGAAGTGACAATGTGGTGACATCACACTTCATAAGACAAAGGGAAGCAGCGAGGTGGGGCTGATGTCCAATGAATGTCACTACAGGATCAGGGGAAATGCAGAGGGCAGTGATGTCACCACTTTGATTTTTCTGCCCCCCCAAAAAGTGCTGCCCCCCGACTCCAACCTCTGCCTGCCCCAGAAAGTGGCCAGCATGGCTCCTGCCCCTTGTGCTTGTAGTGGGGAGAATTTTGGGACGCCAGTGCCTCATTGTGGTTCCTCTCGGTGCCCACTCTAGCTGAGTGCAGCTCCCTTTCAATCACTGAAGTTGTATTTTCACCAGGTTTACATTCGGTTCAAGGAATGCACAGTCCAAAGGAACATGCTGTATGAATCCCATAAGCTACCACTGAAGAGGGTAGCTGTGAACTACAGTCAAAGAACAAACCACAAGAGAGAGGGATCAATTCCTGCATCATGTATGGAGGAGAGCGAGGATACTGCAGGCAAAAGGGACTAAATACTCAGGCATCTGCTGGGAAACAGAGAGGGCAATTCCATGACCTAGTGGTGAGACATGACCTAGAGCACAATTCTGGGCATCCAGAAAGAGATCAGCAAAACAATTAAGAGACAGGATAGATTTATTTAGGAGAATGGCCTCAGTATGTCCTTGTTATGCAATGCCCCAGGGAGCAGCCGACTAACGCATGGATAGTGTGAACACCCAGGGGGAAGGGGGTGTGATTGGATCCAACAGCAAAGAAACCGGGCAAATACCAGAAAACTTGGCTGGTGAGAGAAATTAGATTTTGGAATTATCTCCTCCCATAACCATTTAAAAGCACTTGTAAATCTGCAGGGCAGAATCTTGTCCCCTCGGTATGAACTAATGACCTAAGAGGCCTTGTCCATCTCCTTGCCTTTGATTTACTTGCAGCATGGGCTCCTCCACTGAGCTGTTGCTGTTTGAGCTAAAAATGCCCAATCCCCCATTTTGACAGCCCTGTTCCCTGGAAGGAGGGGCCCCCAGAGTGTTCTGTCTTTGAAGCATGGAGAAGAATACAGAAGTGCACTGACGAGACTCTAGGAAATAATGGAAGGAGCAGGGGGACAGGTCCCTCTCTAAGGGCAGAGCAGCTCTTGGAAACGTATTGTATTGGGAAGATGCCTGTCTGTCAGGGAGATTTCTGGAAACAATCCACCCCTGAGAGGCTGGCAGAGGAATGCAGGGCTCCCAGGCTGGGAGCTTTTGTGAAGATTCTTTTCTGCACACTCTTCTCCCGGCTCCCAGAGAGGCCCTGTCCCACGCTGCAGCTGAGAAAGGGGAGGCCATGTTCCGTACAATAGAGTCCAGCACAATGTGCACGCACCAAAGCTCCCTTTCACGTGCACACACCACAGCCTGACCCCAACAACAAGCAGCAACTGGGGATTGGAAACCAACATCTCAAGCCACTCAGTCAGGAACCCTCAGGCAAAGACATTCCGGTCTGCAAGAACTGGAGCCACATTTAGGAATTTAACTCTTTGCATTCAGGCTCCTTCCAGCCGCATGAGGGCTTTTACTGCAACTGTCTTGCTGTTTAGAACGAGGATGTCCAAAGCATGGAAACCTGGTGACACCAGACCAAACACATCAAGTGAGATGAAGAGAGGGAGGCAGAAAAAGAGTTTGTCGTGCTTGAAGCTCAGGGCCTAACTGCACTGCTGGGTTGCTGACAGGAGCTATGCATGCTATCCCAAACAGCCTCATCAGTCCACTGCCTCTCAATCCTGGGTCCCCCTATGTGCCGGCCTATTCCATGCCAGCGCACCGCCTGAATCTCCTCAGTTCTACCCTGCAGAGTCCACTGCTATTGGCCCTTGGTCCTGGGTCCCTCCCCCCCCCCCCCCCCAGCTCTGCTAACTCACCTTAGCCTCACCCACAAGCCAGTTACCCTAAGCCTGGGTTCTCTCCCCCACCTGCATTGCTCAACTAAAACACTGTAGCTGTGTCTCCATAAATGCTACCAATAATGCCAAGGTATGGTGCTTTATTTAGGCAGATTAACTGAGACCAGGGGCCAGATCCAGAATAAGGGGCATCTCCCACATGGTCTTGGTTGAGCATAGGAATGGAGCAATAAGTGGTTTTTATTGTTTCTGACTGGCTGGAAGGAACCAAAGGTCCATGTGGAAGGATGGGCCCTCATCGGGTATGAAAACATTGTTTCTTTATGTTCAATTGCCTCAGATTCAATAGGAGCAATCCTCAAAAACCAAACCACCGAACCAAAACCCAAACGTTCCGTCTTGTGTGGAGACTTCTGACCCCTGCTGTCCTCAGCGGCAGCTCAGAGACATTGCACTCGCCCAGGCAGGCCCATGTTACTCCATTTCTTTTCCTGTTCTGTACGATTTCACTTCCCAATTCTCTGGTTCTAATTATCTCTAAAGAACTGATGACACAGACATTTCATCTGCCTGGTGATTCCTTCCCAGATCAGGTTCTGGTGTTTCAAATCTGATTTATATGATGCAGCCATGGATGTGCTAAGCACCTGCATGTGTGTCTCACCTGTGAACACTGTCAGGCTGAAGATCTGGGATGCCCCAGTTCCTTGAACTTGTAAAAATCCATGAGGCACTCAAGCCAGCAGGACACTCATACTAGCCAGGGTTATTGCCTGGGTTGCTTGCCTCCTTGCCCCTTCTCCTCTTTCCAGATGTGGGATCCTTAGTGAAGCATTTCCATAGCTGGTGGAATTATTTCCTGGTCATTAATCACTGAAGCTCCTTCCAAAAGCAGAACATCCCCAGCTCACCTGAACCTGCCACAGTACTTAGTATAATAGGGTTCTGGGCCTTGACTAAGACTTCTAGGCACTTTGGAATACAAATAAGGATAAAGGACATGTCCAGGGCCAGACACTGCACAAGAACAAACTCTGTGAGTGATCAACAGGAAACATTAACAAGAACCCTGGAATGGTCACTAGCCCAAAGAAGCAAAAAGGGCTTAAAAAACCTGGGTTCCCGGATCAAGCTGAGTGGCAACTACTAGCAGAGATGGAGTCTACTCAGCCATGTTCTCTCTAGAAGCTGACTCAAAAATGTGCTGAGTGGGGGGTTTCACTCACAATCACTGCACGTAAATCCAGGATACCTTTGGGCATGAAACACATGGCAATAACAAACATACACACACACACACACCCCTGAATGCAAACACCTTAGCGGGGGGATTAAGACACAATGCTCAGAACGTAACAACAATTGCTTCTGCCACCTCCAAGCCTGGCAAAGGACACGAAGTCCTTCAAAGGCTGGGTCAATGCCCTAAGTGATACCAGCGGTTTGAACTGGGGGCAGCACTTAACATCTAGGGGCTCTGCTCTAAAGTGACCGCTGACATTCCTGCATGATAAGCTTTGCTGAATTACGTCCCATCATTCAACTAAAGGACTTAGATTCCAGTTACCTCTGTCAGGAAGGATGGTTTTGTGGGTAATCCACTGGGACTAGCCCTCTGCAGTGCTGGGTTCAAGTCCTGGCTCTGCTACAGATGATCAGTGTCATTGGATAAATCACAATCTCTCAGAGCTCAGCTGTAAAATGGGGGCAACACAAAAGGGGAAGGCAAGACAGTGTATTTAGACTGTAAGCTCTTTGGGACAGGGAGTACCTCTTGCTACACATTTGTACAGAATCCAGCACGGCGGGACCACTAACTATAATACAAATTAACCGCTTCAGCATACATCATTGTATTGCAGTATGCCATGGACGTGTCCATCTCACACCTCTGAATTATACCACTCCCCTTACATGGTGATGAACTGCACTCATTATGACAGGCACACCCTGGATATCCAGGCCTGCAGAGGAGGAGGTTTGAACATGGGCAACTGGACCAGAGCCCAGCACACTAGCCCGACCTTTGTGCACCAGCCACAGCATCCATATCTGAAACTGCTAACAAACGAGATGAGGGGAAATCTGGAATTCTGACCAAGTCTCCTTGTGGTTTGAGTTCTGATTCCAAAGCCGCTGGTGAAGCCTGGTGGGTGAGACGTAGCCCAGCTGTCCGATCTCCCGCTCCCCGCCCAAACACCCTCACTGAGCAAAAACTCTCTCTGTGGTAGGCCAAACTCCTATCTCTCCACCTTCCCAGGATTTCTTCAGATCATAAGGAAGAGACTCCCCTTTCCAGAGACACAGCCATTCTGAACACAGGTCTGATGAGGGCCAAACCCAGCAACTCATTGAAAGTACTACCCCTTTCCAGGGGTGGTGGAGAGCATCTGCCCCAAGTTCTTAGGATCCAGGGCCCTGTTGGCCATTTTTCTGTCAGTGGACTCTAAGGTCGGAAGGAACCAGCATGATCATCCAGGGGTCTTCAACCCAAAAGATAAGAGGAGCCATTTTTGAAAATTCCTTCAATAACAAAGTGTTTTGAGAGCCACAATGGGTGTAGCCTCCTGGTGGGAGGTGCAGGGAGGTGAGGGATTTCTGCTGCAAGGTCCCCTTATGCAGGGGGGGGAAGCCTAGAGCTTGGCATGGGCTGCCCGTGGGGTCCCTGGTGGCTGGGGGAAGCCCAGAGCCAGGCATGGGCCTCCTGCAGGGTACCCCGGTGGTTGGGGGAGCCCAGAGCCGCAAGGGAGCAGCCAAAGAGCCGCATGTGGCTCCAGAGCCACAGGTTGCAGACCCCTGAGACCTCCTGCACAACACAAGCCACTGAACTCCACCCACCCATCCCTGTAATAAACCTCTAACCCAAGACTGAGTTACTGAAGTCTTCAAATCATGGTTTAAAGACTTTAAGATACAGAGAATCCACCAGCAAGTGACCCATGCTCCATGTTACAGAAGAAGGCAAACTGCCCCTCCTCCCCCCTGCCCCTAGGGCCCATACCTATCTGCCCAGGGGGAAAATTCCTTCCCAACTCCAAATATGGCAATCAGTTAAATCCTAAGCATGTGGGCAGGCTCACCAGCCAGACACTAGGAAAGAATTCTCTGCAATAACTTAGAACCCATCCCATCAAATGTCTCATCATAAGTTATTGGCATATTAGTAGTAGTCAAAATCAATTAATTGCCAAATTAGGCTGTTCCATCATACCATCTCCTTCATAAAGTTATCAAGCTCATTATGGGGCATCCTCACAATGCTTCATACCCTTTCCTTCCTTTGGCTGCATAGCTGGGACAGGCTCTGCTCCATCTGTATCCCTTCCAAGCTCAGGAGAGAGGAACACATAGTACTTGGAGAGGGGGAAGAAAGGGAATGTGGGGATCAGAGTCCCACAGGCCAAAACATAGTGGACAGATGGCACCACAAGAACCCACCTCCTGTAGGTGTCAGAACAGGAGGCACCATTGGATCAGCCTCTCTCTTTACTGCAAGTTCAAACACTTCTTTCTCAGACCACCCAAACAGATGTCCCAATCCCATCAGCCTTCCCCATTCACAGTTGGAGCAAATTCCACAGAGAGGAGGCTGCAGGTGTCCCTTGGGCCAAGGCAGATGGAGAGAACCTTCCATAAACACATTTTAATGGAGATGAAAAAGGAAGTTGTGTCTGTCCACTTGGCTCTACCTAAATCAGGAGGGTCTCCAGGCCCTGTCAGTCCTTTCTGAGCAGTACAGCGCACTCAGAACAGAAGCACCTGGGGCTGGTCCCTGGTTATCTGCACTGGACTGAAGGGTCACTCTCACACTGCAGCTGGACAAGAGAGTGAATTAACATGCTATTTAAGCCTTCTATCCAGGTGCTGAATAAAGAGAGGCAGCCAGGAGTGAATCTCTCCTTTCATCATGGGGCACAGTCCTTCTAGCTTGAGAACAGTTCCTCAAACTACCCACCTAGAAGGACCAGCTCCTTTGCCTGCCACATAGCGAAGGATCTGCTTCTTCATCAGTTCACCTGGACCAGCTACACTCTTTTCAGCCCTGTATGTGATGTCTCATCTTACTGAGGCCATTGGGGGTTGCCATAGTGATAAATAGGAGGGTTGTTAAGTGCTTGGGTACAACTGTTTGTCCTCTGGCAGTCCTTGCCAGACAAGCTGAATAAAGCCAACTAAGGGAACTCTGAAGCCTGTTATGTCTAGTGATCATTATTTAATCTTAATACATGACACTGTAGACCTCCAAATTGGCCTGCTGGAGACCTAGTTAGCTGCCTCTTCCTTTATGATCTTCTGTAACTAAAGCAAGTAATTGGTGCACGGAGCTTCAGCTGGTGGGGAGGTCTCTCTCAGTGTGGAAATGCAGCACAACCTCAGGCAAGGGCCAGGACTGAATGGACATCTATCCTCCTAAATCTTCATTCCCAGTGTGCACATATATGAATGCATTGAATACTTCCCCATGTCTGTTGGTGAGGCCAGTGACTCGTGTTCAGACAGGTAGGTTGTGCTCTCACTCCTGCTCCAACAATTTCAGATTCAGCTGAAGTTTGCTTCACACTCAGTCTATAGCTGGACAAAGGTATGTCCTGGTATGCAGCCTCCTCCGGCAAACTCCAGCTTCACCCCTCCCAGCCACCAGAAAGAGATCATCTCCTCAGCCCTGTAGCCCAACCCAGAAGAACAGCTTGCCGGAGCATGCTCAATCTGGTCTCTATCAAGCAAATTATTTTATTTGTGTGCTAGATTATTTCACCACCATATCTCCCTCCTGTTTGCACTGGAGGCTTCTGGGAATCAACGTGCCTTCCAGTGCTGCTTGCTCCACTCCACTTCTTCCCTGCCTGAGGCTGCTACTGAGATGTCACAAAGACCACTTGCTGTACGGAAGCCTCCTAAACAGTGAGCATGCAGACAGGTGTGCGCCCAGGCCTGGGGCTGTGATCAGGTGGGCACACTGCACCATGGCCACTAACACCAACTATGTGGGGTTCAGATTTATGCATAGCCAGTCAGGTCATGGGGAATAAGGCTCCGGTATTTTCATACAGTCCATCAGCCACCTCCTGCCTCCTCCTTGGCTAGAATGGAGGCAGTAAGGTGCTGCAGACGCCTTTCACTGTGGCTGGACGAGGTAGAACCATTCCAAAGTTCCCTGGGGCTAACATACAATCCATTCTCTGGCCCTTGGAAACCAGGCCCCCTGGTTTTCCCCTCCAGACCTGTTTGTGCTGCTGTTCTTAATGGGGTGTTGTATAACACAGAGGGAAGTGACTGCACTAGGGACCCCAGCTGAGAACAGAGATTTTAATCCTGCAGCCCAGAGGGAACTTGGAAAAAATACCTACATCTGTTGTGTTGAATTAGGCTCATGGCTCTGAGGCTGACAGCTGACCCTGGTTGTTCGTGATGCCAAGATAGAGTCCCTGCCAAAACAGTGCCAGGGTGAATTACCATGACTGATTGGAGATGGGAAAAGGCAGGCAGGGAGAGCTGGAGAAGGAACGCACTCTCTCCATCACTCTGGTGAACAGGGAAAGCAAAGCCATAGACAACCTCAGAGCAGCCACGGTCAGCGTTTTGCACTCTGCCACGTTAGACCCAGTTCCATCCCCACCCACGGCCTGAGACAACGAACTCTGCTCTCTGTCCAGCCATGCTGGCAGGCAAGAGAGAAGGAATAGTGAGGAACAGCAGCAGTTGGGGGGTGGGGATGCAGATGAACCAGGGATGAAAGGCACATGAAAGGGTAAGAACTTATCCTTCTAAAAGTGCCTTATCTGTGTCCCCTCTGGGGAGGGGTTGCTGCAGTTAGGGTCAGCAGGAATCTTCCCCCATGGAGCTGCAGGATGTGCAGTATAGAAATGAATGTCACCTTCACCATGTGTCCGTAAGCCTGGAGGCATAAGGAGTCCCCCACTCTAATTTCTTCCTTGGTAGACGTCATGGCAAACCCCTCGTCACTTTCTTCTCTGCCTCTTCACCATTTGCACTTTCTCTGTTGCTGGTGCCTCATATTCCATAGTGATTGCAAGGGAGTCCCTGGAAGATGGCTTTACAACTCACTAGTCATAGCTGCCCCAAACACGTGCTCCCTCTCTTTTCCTCTTTCACTGTTCCTCTCAAAGTGGCCGGATGTGCCTTTCCTCTTCCTACCCAAGAACAATGGAATTCCTATACCAGATCAGCCCTATACTCCATCTAATTTAATAGCCTGTATCTAATAGTGTTCAATATCAGAATCTGCTTCATAGATTTATTGAGTTTAAGGCCAGAAGGTACCATGAAATTATCAGATGTAATGTCCTGTGCAGCACAGGCCATTCATCGCATTTCACTCAGACACACCTCTCTTGAGCCTAATGACTCTTTTAGAGTAAAGTATTTCAGCAGAAGGTGTAAGAAAATGGCAGATGAAGTTTCATCCCAGTCCATCAGAAAGGCTAGTGTATGGTGTGAAGCAGAAGGGTTTATTTTGTTGAGGTTTGCATTGAATCCTATTTAATGTAACTACAGTTGTTCTCATTATCCATGTAAATGTAACTCCTTTTTAATCCTCCTAAACTCTTGGAGTGCTTTGTTAGTCTACAGGCTCATTGCGGAAGAGGGTATTTCCTTGGATCAAGTTTAAACTTGTTGCCTGTCTCATTTACTGTCCCCTTGCTCTTGTATCATGAGACAAGGCATCTGATTTACCTTCTCTGTATTGTTCCTATTTTGCATACCTCTATGCAGACAGAATTTATCCTGAGTCACACTACAGCTTCAGAGCTGAGAAGGTCTACTATCAACGTGATCTTGCTGTGACAACTACAAGACAAATGCAGAGAACAAAGAAAGCCCCTTTACATAGCCTTTATTAATCTCATAAAGGCTCTGAGATTGTCAGTAGGACTATTTGTGCTTCTAGAGAAGATTGGGTGCCTCCCCCACACCACCACCACTCTGAAGTTCTTCAGTGGAAACATCTACAGCACTGTCCAATTCAATGGCTCAGTCCCTGAGTCATTCCAGACTCATAGCAGGGTAATGCTCCAACTGTGCTCCTGCCTCAACTCCATTTGGGATCTTCAACTCCTTGCTACTAAAACAAGCTTTTGGTTCCTCAACTGAGGGAATTTACTTGCAAACAAGATCTGATGGAAAGCTGTTCAATATTGCAAGACTTTGATCTGAAACCAAGAGTCGAGGCACCTTTATTCAAACACCTCCTCTTTGCTGATGATGCAGCAGTGATACACCAACAGAAGCCCATCTCCAAAATATTATGGACAGTTTTTCCAAAGCCTACCAAGACCTTGTGTTTAAAAAAGACTAAATGTGCCAAGGAGTTGAAGAAGCCCCTTCCATCAGCACCAACAGTTATGAACTTGATGTAGTGAACGAGTTCACCTACCAGGGAGCCATTTTTGCAGACAACCCTTCACTTGAAAAGGAACTCAATATCCACATCAGAAAAGCTGCCACAATATCTAGACTGCGCAAGAGGGTATGGCAAATAAACCAACAGCACACACAAAGGTGTGTGTGAATCAGTGCACTTTTGTACTGGAATGAAGCATGGATCTTGAGTCTTTCTTCCAGATGAGAGTACAACAGGTTTCATATGCATTGTCTTCCTCGAATTTTTGGAATCTCCTGGAGGGACTGAGTCACCAATACTCAAACAAGCCAGCATACCCAGCATGCAAACACCCCTTAAACAGAAATACCTCCACATGTGGCAAATGAATGATGGGAGCAACCCAAAGGACATCCTTGATGGTGAACTGGCATCTGAAAAAAAGTCTTAACGGATGCCCAAAATCGTGTTTCAAGGATGTGTGCAAGTGAGACGTCAAAGAAATGGACATGGATATCGATAACTTGGAAGATCATATGCAGAACCACAGCCTTGAAAAAAAACAGCTCAATAAAAGTCTCTAAAGCTACAAGAGGAAGCAGTCCAGCTTATCAGAGAAAAGAGCTTGTAGAAGACAGAGCCTAAAGGGTTGAAGCACCACCTTTAACATGATAAATGTGGCAGAGATTCCCTCCCCCAAGTGGGTTTCTTCAGCTACAGATGCAGCTGCCCTAAAACCAACTAAGCCCATATTTTACCTCTCAGGGGCACATACCTATGGTCTCTCAAGACCAAAGGATGGCTGCAGCAAATCATATCCCCATCTCTTTGTCTCTTCTCTAATTAGCCACAACCTCTCCTTAGATCAAAACCTCTCCAGGTCCCTATTCTCACCACCCATTTTAGAAGCCCCCTTGTACATTTGCTCTAATCCTTATAAGATGACCAGAGTTGAGAATGCACCTCTAAGACTCAGCAAGGTCAATAAGATTAACACACAACTGAAAACTGAACAACCAAATTCCTTCCAGCCCACACACTATTGCTCACTGATTTTATGAGGCACTCCTGGGCCCAATATTACTGTTCCCACTGTAACCAGTCACCTCCCACTTGCTCATGTTAGTGCTATAAGCTGGTGTCTTTCCCTCTGTTCTTTAGATTGTCCAAGACCAGATCTGTCAAGGTCAGAGCCCTCGGCCTGTGGACCATGTGGCGGCACCAGGAGATTTACATCTCACAAACATTCCTGGTATGCTGCTTCATTGAAACTCTGTCACTTCTCACTTAAATCACAACTGCTCTCAGCCCAGGAAGAGGACAAACAGAAGGGGCTCCGGAATATCAGGGTCAACTAAGAGAGACATACTTTAGGAGGCGAGGAACTATCTTCTTCCAAAGCTTAGGGACACTGAAGTTACTTATGATAAATGTGCTGGATCAGACAGGTCACACCTTTTCAAGGAAGCAACAGTATATGAGGGCAGGAAGGGCTAGAGACAGCTCAAGTTGCTATATTAGCTGCTTCAGAACAAGAGGTCTGTGGTTGGCAGCAGGGCAGAATCGGATCAGGTCCTACGTTGGCTCTCATGCCTAGTTCCCTATCTTGGCTCCCTCTAATTCCAACCTGCAATGCTCAAATGGCCTCTTTTCTGGCTCTCCAAACCAAATGTTATCTTTAGTCCTTGTTGTCTTCTAAATGGCTAACACTCTCCTGTTGGTGGAATATGACACCTCCTATGCATGTGGTCAGTGGTGCTTTCCTGGCTGACTGGATGAAATTCCTTCGTTCTCCCCAATCTAGAGACCAGCCTCGGCCTTGGAGCCTGAGGGATAGTTTTAATCTGGTTCGAATTACAGCAGATACTATTTATTTACATAACATTCTAAAAATCATTAAAGCCCTTACTAAGTTATTTTCCCCTCAGCAAAATGGGGCAAAATGTTCCACACATTAACTGTCTACTATGTAAAAATAATTTCCTTTTGATGCATTTTAAATTTGTTCAGTTAGGAACAGAGGTTGACTATGCTGGAACAGGGTGTTCTTCTGCTAAAGGCAATCCTTTCCAGGTTGGGTGTAAGACACCCAGCACAAACGTCTACCAACCAAATAAAGAACTATTAAAAGGGAAACAGCTAATAACCCATGTCTCATTCCAAGGCGGAACTACAAAGCACTGTAATCTGTTGCCATTAAAAATGTGCAGCTCAAATCAGGCACAGGTGGCCCTCTAGTGGTCAAACTGCTGCAGTGGGTCTCTCTCCCTGAGATATAAAATATGCTATTTAGGGAATATTAATACCGCTTCTTTCTTGCATAACTGTGGCCACACTTCTGCCCAGCACTGCATTCCCTGTTGCTGCAGGAGAACTTGATAACATCAGAGGCAAAAGGATCTCAGAGTAAGTACTGTTATAAACAGGATGATGATTTTTCTCTATGTCCACTGTAATTAGGACAAGAAGTAACCAGCTTAATCTGCAGCAAGGGAAATTTTAATTAAATATTAGGAAAAACTTTCTAACTACAAGGATAGTTAAGTACTGGAACAGGTTACTATGAGAATCCCCAGCATTGGAGATATTTAGGAGCAGGTAAGACAAACACTGGTCAGATGTGGTCCAGTGATGGGCCCTCAGCACAGGGGGGATGGATTACATGACCTACATTTCTAGGATTCTATAATACAGTTACATAAGGAAGTGTATCAAAGTAGAGAGGCTGGAACACTAAGGCACATACAGCAGAACCCCATTTATCCAAGCTCCCATGATCTGGCTTTCCATATTAACTGAGCCACCAACGCATACACAGGAAAATGGGACATTAATGCTTCAGCCCCAGACAGTGGGGCTTATATATTCGGTTAAATAGATAAGAAGTAGGGTATGTTTTAATGCTTCTCCAGAAGGGGTCAGTTTGTTTAAAAGCACTCTGTATCAAAAGTTCTTTGCCCATTCTCCTGACTACCTGAATTTTTGATGATCTGATCTGGGCCCGCTCCCAATTTAAATCAGATAAACACAGTTCTATTATATTTCCCACCACTGCACTCAAAGGCATTTCAGAAGAGAATGAATCACTAGAAGACCTATCAATCATTGTCCCTGTCCCTTAAGCTTGAAGATCATCTTCAACTCAACTCTTCCATGCTAAGAGTATCATGACCTGTAGCAACTAAAGGACCCAAAATGATTAAATTACTACAATTCAAGAAAGGACAAGGCATCAAGGTTTTTTGGTTGGGGGAGAGGGGGTTTAAGGAAAAATAGGACAGAGTTTAGAGAATAAAAATTCAAAGTCTAATGGTAAAGTTTCAGCAGACTTTCCTAATAGTCTGAGGAAGAAACGGTTACTTACCTGTAACTGGTGTTCTTCGAGATGTGTTGCTCATGTACATTCCAACTCAGATGTGTGCACGCCGCGTGCACGGATCGCCAGAAACTTTTCCCCTAGTCTACCCGCAGGGACGGCTGTGGCCACCAGGGGCGCCAACGCCCCTCTATATATACCGCAGCCGGCCCCTGCCTTCCCCAGTTCCTTCTTGCCGGAATTCCAGCTGAGGGGAGGCGGGTGGGTGTTGGAATGTACATGAGCAACACATCTTGAAGAACAACAGTTACAAGTAAGTAACCGTTTCTTCTTCTTCGAGTGATTGCTCATGTCATTCCAACTCAGGTGATTCCCAAGCCTTACCTTGGAGGTGGGACGGAATTCTACGTAGCTGCCACACGCAGCACCGCTCTGCTGACCGCTGCATCGTTCCTGGCCTGGTCAATCAGTGTGTAGTGCACAGCGAAGATACGTATGGATGACCACGTCGCCGCTTTACAGATGTCCGCGATCGGAACGTTTGCTAGGAAAGCCGCCGACGTAGCGTGGGCCCGAGTAGAGTGGGCCGTGATGCCTGTGGGCAGAAGTTCTGCCAAGAGGTAGCATTGTTTAATGCATGCTGTGATCCAGTTTGATAGCCGGTGCATTGAGACCGGTTGTCCCTTCATTCTCTCCGCTACTGCCACGAACAACTTTGATGTCTTTCTAAAGGGTCTAGTCCGGTCTAAGTAGAAGGCCAAGGCCCTGCGCACGTCCAACGTATGGAGACACCTCTCTCGGTGTGAGGCATGCGGCTTTGGGTCAAATACTGGAAGGAAGATGTCCTGGCTCATGTGGAAGTGCGACACCACCTTAGGCAGAAATTTCGGGTGAGGTCGCAGCTGCACTTTGTCTTAAAAAATACCAAATAGGGCGGCTCTGACGAGAGGGCTTGAAGCTCTGAAACTCTGCGGGCTGAGGTAATGGCAACAAGGAAGGCCACCTTCCAGGACAGGTAAAGCAGGGAGCAGGAGCCGAGGGGCTCAAAAGCGGGGCCTGGTAAGTCTGGCTAGTACTAGGTTCACGGCCCACTGAGCTATTGGGGGACGGACCGAAGGGAACAGTCTGTCCAGGCCCTTTAGGAAACGCTTTACCATGTCATCTGAAAATAGGGATTTCCCGTTCCTTCCTTCATGGAAGGTGGATACAGCCGCCAAGTGCACCTTAATCAAGGCGTTGGCCAGGCCTTGTTGCTTCAGGTCCAAGAGGTAGTCTAAGATCCTGGGTATGGGTGCGGATGAGGGGTCACATCCTCCCTGCTCCATCGCCCATGTGGAGAATCTCCGCCACTTGGCCTGATATGTCATCCTTGTGGACAGTTTCCTGCTATTGAGGAGGATCTCTTGCACTTGTGACAAGCACTGCTGCTCCTTATTGTTCAGCCACAGAACAGCCACACCCTGAGGTGCAGTGATCTGAGGTTGGAGTGTCTCAGGGCTCCGCGGTCCTGTGTGAGGAGGTATGGGTAACAAGGCAGGGTGATTGGGTCTCAGATCGAAAAGTCCAGGCGCGTCGGAAACCAATGCTGGCGGGGCCACTCAGGAGCAATTAAAATGACCTCTGCCTTGTCCCTTTTTACCTTCAGGAGTATTTTGTGCATTAGCGGCGTGGGTGGGAAGACATAGCATCTGCATCTGACTAGGGGATTAGGAACACGTCTAACAGCGACCCCAGGCTGCGGTTCTGGAAGGAGCAAAACATTCTGCACTTCCTGTTGATATTCGATGCAAACAGATCTATCTGGGGAGCTCCCCATGGTTGAAAGATGGCGTCCAGCACATCCCCACGAAGGGACCACTCGTGGATCCGGAACTTCCTGCTGAGGTTGTCTGCCCGGGAATTCAGGGAACCGGAGAGGTATTCTGCTGTCAAATGAATCACATGTTGGATGTAAAATTCCCATAGCATGCAGGCCTCCCGGCAGAGGGGAGATGAGCGCCCTCCGCCTTGCTTGTTTATATAGTGCATGGTCACGGTGTTGTCTGTCTGGACCAGCACTGGGTTCCCCCTCAATCTGTCCTTGAACACCCCACACATTAGGCGAACTGCCCTGAGTTCTTTCACGTTTATGTGCAGGCTCACATCCTCCCTGGACCATAAACCTTGAGTCTGAAGGTTGTCTAGATGTGCCCCCCATACAGTGTCCGAAGCGTCTGTGACTAGGCGCATCCTGGGTTGTGGGCTTTGGAACAGCAGGCCCTTGCATACGTTCTCAGTGAGGCACCACCAATGCAGGGAATCCAAGATCTTTTGGGGAATACGGACTATCGTGTCTAACGGGTCCCTGGTTGGGCGGTAGACCGACACCAACCACCCTTGCAGGGGACAAAGTCTCAGACGGGCGAACTGAACTATCTGAGTGCAAGAGACCATGTGACCCAACAGTCTGAGGCACATGCGGACCGAGGTCAGAGGGCAATCGGTCACTGACCTAACGATTCCTGATAGGGTCAGGAACCTTGACTGAGGGAGGAAGGCACGAGCTTCCCTCGAGTCCAGAGTCGCCCCTATAAATTCTATCTGCTGTGTCGGGGTTCATGTGGATTTTTCTTTGTTTCTCAGAAGGCCGAGCCTCGAGAAGGTGGTTCTGATAGTCAATAGGTGCGACTGCACCTCTTACTGAGATCGGCCTTTGACCAGCCAATCGTCCAGGTATGGAAATACCTGAATCCTTTGCCGCCTGAGAGAGGCTGCCACTACCGTGAGGCACTTCATGAAGACACTGGGTGCTGCTGCCAATCCAAAGGGGAGGACCGTGAATTGGTAGTGGTTCTTGCCCACTACAAAGTGGAGGAAACTTCTGTGACGGGGCAGGATCGCGATATGAAAATACGCGTCTTCTAAGTCGAGGGCAGCGTATCAGGCCCTTGGATCCAGTGACGGGATGATGGAGGCTAGGGAGACTATATGGAACTTTATCCTGCGTCAGTATTTGTTTAGTCCTCTTAAATCCAGGATGGGGCGCATGCCCCCTTTCGATTTAGGAATCAAGAAATATTGAGAATAGAAGCCTCGGCCCTTCTTCTCTGCTGGTACCTCCTGTATTGCTCCTGATACGAGAAGGGTTCGGATCTCGATACCGAGCAGTTGCTCGTGAGAGGGGTCCCTGAAGAGGGACCAGGATGGGTGGGGCGGGTGTGGGGGAGGCCTGGTTGAAAACTGCAGGGAGTAGCCCCATTTGACCGTGCGAATCACCCACTGGTCTGACGTGATATGGGACCAGGCACGGTAAAATCGGGATAATCGGTCTCCAAAGATGGGGAGGTGAGGATCTGAGTTTATGGCTGGAGCGTCGCCCTCGGGCGTCGCATCAAAAGTTCTTTTTCGGACCCGACGGGCCCCGCGACTGGCCTCTGCCCGATCCGGATGATCTCCTACTTGATCTGCGGCCATTGCGGTTCGAGTGTCTAGAGGGGTCCGCCCTCTGGTGGAATGGTCGGGTTGAGGGTTGGGGCCTAAACGGGCGCCTCTGCAGGGCTGGTGTGTGTAGGCCTAGGGATCTCAATGTTGCACGGGAGTCCTTTAATGACTGTAATTTTGTATCTGTCTGTGATGAGAACAGGTCTTGGCCTTCGAAGGGGAGGTCCTGGATTGTGTTTTGGACCTCTTGTGGCAAGCCGGATGCTTGGAGCCATGAACTCCTTCTCATCATGACCCCCGATGCCACAGTGTGCGAGGTGGCATCTGCTGCGTCCAGCGCCGATTGAAAGAGGGCCCTTGTAACTACCTTCCCTTCTTTGACCATGGCTGAAATCTCTGTTCAGGTATCCTGAAGAATCGACTCCGCAAACTTTTCCATGGCCGTCCATAAGTTATATGCAGACCGGCTGCGGATAGCCTGTTGGTTCGCTATCCTCAGCTGGAGGCCTCCCGTCGAATAAGTCCAGTCTTTTGCAATCTTTGGACTTGGGGGTGGGCCCCTGGTGGCCTTGGCATTCTCTTTCATTGGCCGCCTCCACCACTAGAGAGCTTCGGGTAGGATGGGTGTAGAAATGTTCGTGGCCTTTGGAAGGGACAAAGTATTTCCGTTTGACCCTTTTAGCTGTGGGGGGAAATCGATGCCGGGGTATGCCAGAGGGACCTGGTTGTGTCCTTGATTGTTTTGATTAATGGAAGGGCGACCTGGGCGGCCCCTAGTATATCGACCATAGGGTCGGGCTCCTCCGCCACCTCCTCCGCTTGGAGGCCCATATTTCTGGCTACGTGCCTGAGCTCTTGATGTGCCCTACTGTCATCCGGGATCGCTGCTGGGGTTGACCCCGCTACAGCTTTGTCCGGTGGGGAAGAGGAGGATTCCCCTTGCGCATCTACCAGGCTTTGTTGGGATTCAGGATGGGGCGCCCTTGCCCAGGGACTGGCTCTTTCTTGGGCTAAGCTCACGGAGTCTCCTTCTTATTCCAACCCCCGGTCAGGGGGAGTGCTGGTGGGGCGGGCTGAGACCTTGCTCCTGTGGCCTATGAGTAGCCCGTCGATGATCCCTGAGCCTGATGATAGGCCCAGGGGGTCCAGAAAGACCACTGAGGGGGGCCCTGCCATTGCTGCCAATCCGGACAGTGAGTTGGGTACCTTGGTCTGCCCTCGTCTCTTCTGGTACCCCTTGATACTAGTGAGCCCTCCTCAGACCCGGATGAGGCCAGGCTATGCGGGGACCATGGAGGGGCCGTACCGCTCGGTGCCGGGGAGCGGTGCCGATTGTGTGGTCCGGGCAGTGCCGAGGGGCCACAGTACCGATGGCTCATTGTGTGCCCAGTATCGAACGGGGGGCTCCTGCCACCGCTATCAGCGCTGGCGGTGCTGGTGAGCAGTAGCGGGCTGAGAAGCCTGCAGGCAGTGCTGTCTGGGAGGGCTCCAGCGGCACCCTTATCTTGTGCGCCGAGCGTCCCTCTTGGCGGTGACACGGCAATGGGGGCCTCATCGGCGTCGGTTTGCCCTTCGAGTGAGGCACAGGATTCGGTGCCGGTGTGTACTCCAGCTCCGCTGTCCCTATTTCCTCTATAAGGCCCCTGGTGGCCTCGAAGGTTCGGGCGTGGAAGGGAGCTGAAGATCTTCCTCTAGGATATCCCTGGTCGGGGACTGTTTGGACACCGGACTTGACAGCCCCATCCTAGGTGCTGGAGTCGACAGTGCCGCTGGTCGGGGGCCTGGGGTCGAATGGACTATCCCCAGGTCCCCTCTAGGCTTTTCCTTCGGCGCCTTAGCCATCAGGGAGCGTCATCTCTCCATTTTATGCCTCTTGGGTGCCGGAGAGTGGGAGCGGTGCCGGGCCTTTTCCCCGTGCTGGGGTGTCGGTGCCAGGGAGCAGTGGTGCCGGGGTTCTTTACTAGATAGCGTCCTTAGCTGCTGGCACTCTGTACTGAGGTCGCTGAGTCGGATCCTCTGGTCTCCGCGGGTCGGAGGGCTTCCTCCATCATGAGGAGCCTCAGTCTCTGCTCCCTCTCCTTCTGAATCTGCGGTTTAAAACTGCAGCACAACTTACACTTTTCTCTTAAGTGCGATTCGCCCAGGCACTGAAGACACGACAAGTGAGGGTCGTCCGTGGGCATAAACTTTTTACATGTGATACAGGCCTTAAAGCCGGGCATGCCCCGGTAGGCCCACAGCGCAGGCAACTCATTGTGGGAGCCCCACTATAGCTATACTACGATGGAATTAACACTACAACTGGCTAAGCTAGGGAATAGTTGCTAACTAACAAGCACTGTTCCAGCGACCGACAGGGCGGCAAGAAGGATCTGGGGAAGGCAGGGGCCGGCTGTGGTATATATAGAGGGGTGGTGGCGCCCCTGGTGGCCGCAGCCATCCCTGAGGGTAGACTAGGGGAAAAGTGGCGATCCGTGCACGCAGCGTGCACACACCTGAGTTGCAATGACATGAGCAATCACTCGAAGAAGAAACTCAGTTTCTACAGCCTTTTAAAATGTACTGTTGATGCAGGTGAAGAGACTTCTCTTCTTCCTTATCAGTAAAAGATATAAAATCTTAAGGCACTATATTATTTTGCAAGATAAAGTAGTGGGAAAGACTGGGAACCAGATAATCAAATAGTTTGATTAAATGAAGTTATGTGTGTAAAAGGGAAGTAACTATAATCGATGCAGTTTGGGGCAAAATATTGTAAACCTGAATGACAGGAAAACAAACAAGGAGTCCTGTGGCACTTTTAAAGACTAACAAATGTATTTTTTGCATGAGCTTTCATGGGTGAAATCCCACTTCATCACAGGCCAGAGTAAAGAAAACCTACATTGAAAAAAAACTTACAGTATGGGAGGGGAAGATAAATCCTTGTGATTACATTTCACATTTCATCTGACCATGTGGGACTTTGCCCATGAAAGCTCATGCGAAAAATTTATTTGTTGGTCTTTAAAAGTGCCACGGGACTTGTTTGGTTTGCTGAACTAGACTAACATGGCTATCCCCTTGGACCTTGAATGACAGGGTTTGCTTCATGAGCAGTCCTGTTAGGAAAGAAGTAAAGGAGGTTGTGTTCATATTGATTTAGTTCAGTTTAGTGAGGAAATTAAGATGTAAGATTAATATTTTCAGTAAAACATGCTTATGCTATCCAACCAGTATAAGACACCTGTACTGAAAGAAGCAGTAAATAATAGGGACAAACAAAATAGCATAAGGATATCTGATCACAGAATGGAATAAGCAATTTGATCTATATGGCACAGATGCAGTTCAGCCATACATACAAAGGTCCCACCATTGTTAAAACAGGAACAGAATGGAAGATTTATACAGGTGCAGCACTCTGTTAGAGAATAACAGTTCTTGAAGTGACTTTGCACTGTATGATGGACTGTAAAAACAAGTTTAAAGAGCATCAAAGAATGTGGGGGGAACTATTATATGAACTTTAAACTGGGCATTTCAGCAGCCACCAGGATGTTAATGAAGAAACTGCAACCTGAGTCAGCATAGATCGCCAAGAGATGGGCCACATCCCTTCAACTGTAGATCTTGGGAAGGAGACCTTAGTGAATTGACACGTAAATAACTCACCAAATAGCTTTATGGTTTTGCTTTGGATTGTTTTTTTCCCCTGTTGTGTTAGCAACAGCACAATTGACAACCAAGGCACAAGTGAGGCCCTTAGTCAAAAATCTAAACAAAACCATTTTCCCAAAATAGTGGTTAAGTATTATTTTGTATTGTTGCTTTACCATTTGATTTTGAAAACCTGGATGGTTATCGTATCAACCCATTTCTTTTTTTGTTTATGTTAGCAAAAGTGTAGTCCCATACTATTTTTTACCTGCTGATATCCTATATTCTATTAATTGCTGTTAAGGATGGTTAATAAAACTGTATAAAATTAAATTAAACTCTCAAGAACTTTTCTTTAAAGTAATCAAAATTCAGAGAACATAAGAACAGCCATACCAAGCCAGACCAATGGTCCACCTTGCTCAGTATCCTGTCGGCCAACAGTGGCCAACGCCAGATGTGTCAGAGGGAATGAACAGTACAGGAAATCATCAAGTGATACACCCCATTGTCCATTACCAGCCTCTGGCAAACAGCAATCCCTGCCTCATAGCCATTGGTGGACCTATTCTCCATGAACTTATCTAGTTCTTTTTTGAACCCTATTATAGTCTTGGCCTTCACAACATCCTCTGGCAAGGAGTTCCACAAGTTGACTGTGCATTGTGTGTGAAGAAATACTCCCTTTGTTTGTTTTAAACCTGAAAAGGGTGTTGCAAGTTATCAGTTAAGCTGTTTACTTAACTGAGGTTTATATTTTACCCTTTCTTTCTAATAGACCATAGAGCAGGGGTGGCCAGCCCATGGCCTGAGCTGCATGTGCCTCTTTTACAGTTAAAGTGTGGCTCATGGCGTCCCTTATGCCTACTCCCTTCCCCAATTCTCCGCCTACCAGACTGGAGTCGGGAGCTCGGAGCGTCTGCCCAGCAGGGAGGAGGATTTCAGGGGGTCAGGAAGTTTGGCCATAGAACATGAGATCTAATCCTAGCCCACCACCTCACTGAGCTAGACACTCTATAAACAGAATAAGATGATGATCCCTGTCCTAAAGAGCTTTCACTCCAAGTTTAAAACAAGAAACAAACAGATGGGTATGGACAAACAATTAGGGGAGTACAAAGGGACAATGAAACTATACTGGTCACCATGATGAGGTGACATTCCCAGTATACCAGCAGATTAACCACAAACAAGGTTTTTGAAGGCATGATGGCAAAGGAGGATTTTGAAGGAGGACAAAATAGTTTTGAGGATGTTTATGGAGAGCTCCTCCCAAGCATGAGTGGCAGTATGGGAGAAAGCACTATGGTGCTTGTTTGAAAACAGAAACCATAACAGGGAGCATCCTGGGTTGGCTGGAGGTGGGAGTCAAGCTTTCAATACAGAGTGAAGACTGGTAGAGTGGAGATAGGGCATAGAAGTCTTTGGAAAATAAAACAAGTAGCTTACATTTGATGCAATAAAGAAGGGGAGCCAGTGGAGGGGTGCAAAGAGAGGGGTAGCACGGTCAAAGCAATGGACTGGGAAAATGATCTTTGCAGCAGCATTCTCAATGGAAATAAGTAGGGCAAGAGTGCACTTGTCAAGTCCAGAGAAAAGAATGCTCTATCAGGACACAAGGTAAGAGTCTGGATAAATGTTAGTTCTGTGGATGGACAAGAAAGGCTATATCTTAAGAGATATGTTCTTCAATCAAATTTGTGACCATATCTCGCTGCTTCTCCCTTAACAGCTAGCAACTAGCAAACAGTGGTCCAACACAGCATGTGCTAGGGATCCAGAGTGCTGGCTGAGAACAAGGAAAGCTCCTAAAATCACATTTAAAGATGCTAAAAGAACATTTCAAGTCTAGGAAATTGATGTTATTGCCACAGGACCTTAACATACCTAGACAGAAGGCTAAGAATAGAAGGGCTATAAGGCCTGGCAATGGTGGATGGAGAGGACACTGACCTGGAGATGGTAAAGGGTGTTTGCAGACCAGTCTAATCATACCTGCTGGGGGCAGGCCACTGGGCTTTCACAAAGTAAATCGCAGCAAGTAGTCAAATCCTTTTATGGGGAGGGTTGTGAGGATCAGGGGCCTCTAATAGATTTGGGTAAGTACCTGAACATTAGGCTTCTTCTCTAAGCAAACCCCAGCTTTCTCACAAATGGAAACTTTTCCCACTGATGGTTTTATAGGCATTTCCTCAAAGTGACTGTTGGGTTTCTACAGTTCTTCTGTGTATTTTTCCATTATTGTGATAAATGGCATGACCGCTGATACAGCATACCAATTCAGTCAGTGGAGTACAGGATGACTCCACTGGAAGCTATTTGGGCCACAAGATATTTAAAATCAGTCCCAAAACTGTATCAGTTTTAAGGCCCACCAACATTAAAAATAGTAGTATGACAGAACTTGAAATACAGTGAACCACCCTCCAGTTCATTTGAAGAATCGTCTCTGGAGTGGATAGAGTCAGTTGCTGGTCACAACAGGTGTAACCAGCAGTCCTCCTGCAAGGAAGCACGTCTGTCATGCTCTGGCCTCTACTCACACCTGAGAAAAGTCCACTGAGCAACATGAGGCCAACTCTAGCTTCTCCATCCCTTACCGGGTCCAAACACTCAGATTTCTTTTGTTTGATGCCTTACAAAGAAGCAATAGGCTGCCACAGCATATCCCCCTTCAGTTTACATCTGCTGTGCAGTACCCCAACACTGGGGCACTGGCATACTCTGCATCAAAGGTCCTAGAAGGTCCAGCACTGGGGCAATTCAAAGACCAGTTTCAGCTACATTTTTTAATATGGAGATTTATAACCAGTTAGCTCTGAAATGGGTAACACACTCCGTATGAACAGAGAGTCCTGTGGCACTTTTGAAGACTAACAGATTTATTTATTAGTCTTATTTGTTATTATTTGTTAGTCTTTAGAAGTGCCACAGGACTCTGTTTTTCTGCAATAGACTAACACGGCTACCCCTCTGGAACTTGACTACAATCAGTAGGGTGACTCCTCCCAGCTTACAGTAAGGTTCTAAACTGTTCAGAGCAAAGACAACGGCTTCCCATGTAACTGTGCAGCACAATAAGGATCAGCACCTATGGGGGAAGGCAAGGGGATAGACTATTAAAAAAAAAAAAATACCAGAAACTCAGATTCAAGCACAACATTCTCAGCAAACACTGGATTCCATGGCAAATTGAGCAGAATCCACTAGATCCCTGTTTTCTCTAAGGGGTTTCCTTCTACAGGCCCCATGCTCAAGAAAGGTAAGGGCAGAGGCTCTCCCCTTTCTTTCTGATAGTGTTACAGAGAAGTGAGATGAAAGCACAGCAGAGAAGATGCAAACACAGATGTTTCATTATTAGGTGGTGGGACTTCTGCCTGCCAGACTGACTGAAACTTGTCTTAAAATGTTATAAAAATGAGAATCCTCCACCCCCAAACCAGTATCTCTACTTGGGAAAGAAACTCCTGACATCTGGCGAGTGCTTTGTGCTCACAGAAGCCAGGCAGACAAAAGGTAGGAGGGAGAGAGAACGCTGCAGACTATGCAGTTCCCAAGCTGCACATTCACCCTTTGGTATATGAGGCCAAGGGGCTGTGGCTGTGCAGTCAAGGAGCCTGCAGCATTCCCTCTTGTGTAGCTGCCCATAGGCACAGAGGACACAGGTTGGCGTGTGCACAGTTTGAGAGAGACATGCATGGCTAGTACCATCTCCTGGCCCAGTCCCAGGTCCAAGCACATTCACATATGCTGGGACGGACTGAGGCTGCAGACCTGGATACAGGTCACTGGCACCATTCCGTCTCCATGACATCAGAGGGAATTGGTGAAGAAGACAATGGAGCTGGCTGGATGACATCACTGGTGAAGAAATTTTAGAATCTGTTTCGTGCTCCAGTAATTCAGACTGCTGTTTCCTCTCCTTCATGTCCAGCCAAATGGATAGTGTTTCTGAAAACTCGAGTCCACCTTGACCTTTTCCCACAAGTCACGCTGTACATGGCTTACCAATGTGTGTGTCTGGAAGAGGAATACAGTCACTGGTGGAAACCATTTTGATCATTCCCCTGGGAGTATCTGAGCTATTTACCCACCTTTCAGAGGCCCAATGAGCCCTAGAATCATCCACAATAAGGTGCCCAAGGGATACCATGGCTCAGTCTCTACATTCTTCATGGCACCCACTAGTGTAGTAACTGAGCTCAGACTTATCTGCACCAGAGAAAATGAGAGCTTGCTCCTGCTGAAGGCTGCCAGATCGTACTCTAGTGCAATATTACAGCTGAGAGTCTGGGATCCACAACTTCTACTCACACTCTATCCAGCAGCCAGCACTCACTCACAGCTTGAAAGGCAAATATTGGCCACAGTCAGAGACGGGGATGCCAGTTTCATTACACATTAGGATACCTGCCAGCATGTAGTGGGACATGCACAAACCATCAGGGCTATACCTACCAGAGAAGGCAGATTCCTAAATATACTTTGACAGCATTACTTCCAGCAATATGGATGTCAGAAGCCCATGATGCAGTTGCCACAGAATCCACTCCTTCCAGAGTCTTTTCATTTTTAAAGTTATGTTTCTAGTTCTTAGAGTTGACAAGAAAAATCTTCCAACGTGAATAGTGACAAATACAGAGCTGTTAATCAGAGCCTGCAGACAGCCTGAAACAGTTCAGATGCACGGTGAAAGAATGTTGACCCTGAAGTCTAATGATAAAACTTTTTGTCTACTGTTAACTATTTAGTTGATCATTTAGAAGAAACTTCCAGATGTGAAGCTTATATTCCACATTCCAAAACTGCCTTCCATAACTTCCCAGGTGCCATAAACTCCAACTGTCCACCCTTCCAAACAAAGCCTCCAGCTTCTCCCCGACATCTTCTACAATGCACTTAAGCAAATTCAATGCAAACTGTAGCATAGAATAAAATAAAATGCATTTACATCAAAATTAACTCAGAAGCTACTGTGCTGATCCTATTATTCACAGTAAGTTTACTAAAAATCTCACTTCTGGATTTACCAGAAAGTCCTGCAAAATTTCCAGGCTGCTTCCCCACAGGACCCCAGAAACCAGAAAGTCTTGCTGCAGAATTCAGTGAAATTTCCAGCTCCTTGATTGAATCACTCCCATCAAAAAGAAATCAATGGAATGGGTGTGATGCCCAGCCGAAAGCAGGGGGATGGACCTGATGAGAAACTAGATCCGAAGAAGACTCTTCACCATGAAGGCTAATCTATTTAGTTCACCTGGGCACATCTCAGGAATAACGCCAGACCGAGACAACAGCATTTTTAAAATACTTATATTTATTATACAAACTATTTACAAAATCCATGGGCTTCCAGAAAACTGCTGAACTCCACTTGGAACTTGCCAGTGGGAACTGGGGCCTGACCTCTCTCCCTCTCACTCAGCCCATGGTTACTAAAACATGCAACATGACTCTTGGATACAGGCAAAGGCCAGGCCCTGTGAGGTCCACAGCAACTCCGGAGAGTGAGGAATCTGTCTGAGATAGTACCATGCACCAAAAACTTTCTACTGAAGTGCATCAATTAGGCGGGAAGAAATAAGGGACCAACTAAAATAAGGAGCCCCTGCAGCAGAAAACATACAGTACAGGTGACCACAGTGCATTCTGTACCTAGCCCCCACACTGGTGTCATTGCAAGGGCTGCAGAGAAAGTGGGTGCATTGAAAAGAGAAAGGGAGATATTCAGGAACAAAGAGATCCTCTACCACTGAAGTGATGGAGCCCTGGGGGGAAATGGGACCCGCTAAGGGCCTATGGAAACAATACAAAAATATTATCAACTAAGAACACCATTCTGACTGCACTTGTGTTGAAAGAAAAGTCTTGGCGTCCATGTAACTGCAGAGAGGCAAGGGGTGCTGACTGCACTGCAACGAAGCTACTTCAAGCAGAGGAAGTCTGCCCAGTGTCCAGACACTCAGTCCTCAATGTAAAAATAGTCCCGTTCTAGAGAAGGAGGAAGAGGATTCCTGAGGAAGATGTCATCAGCAAAATCAGCTATAACCACAAGGCTCAAAAGGCTCTTGCCAGGCCACAGAACTAGAGATAGGATTTCAAAGAGGGACCAGCACCACGCAGTGCATCCCCAACCAACATGAATTGAAAGGAGCAAAACCACCACCTTCCCTTGGCTGACGGGGAGAGCAGGGAACCAGTGCAACAGCAACCAAGCGCCCCAACTGCACTGACCATAGGAGCCACTCAGAGTGCAAATAAGTTGGACTCATACTCTGCACCTAGAACCTTACAGAAAGGAAGCCTGTTTTTAAAAAGGGACAGAGCAGCCACTGCTCAAGTAATCCATCAGGGAGGGATTGCAGGCTGTCTTCCACCACAGTGCCTGAGAAGGAATGAATCCACAAGACTGAGAAATCCCCTGGAGCAATGTCAATGCTTGTTCTGACTGGTTTTGGCACCACAATGGCTTATATTTCTGGAGAGATGTGACACACTCTCCCTAAGACACTGCCTTAACAAAGACATTTTGCTAGGTGTCAAATGTTCTCCAAGATTCCTAATTTATTCCATTAAATTGTACCGGAAAAGTGAAGAGTCATACCCCACACCTGCCTAGTTCAAGGAAGCTCCAGCAGAACGAAGGGACTGAGTGTGATGGCACAATATTTTATTTGATCAACTTTTCTAAAATTAGCTCTTAGGAGAGATGCTAGATTGAAATCCCATCCCAGGAGCCTGAATCCTCCTCATTCCTGTGACTGGATACAGCACAGGTTCTTCTCACACACCAGCCACTCACCAAGGTGCCTCAAACTCTTGACCTGGAGAGATGCACTTTACAGGCAAGTTGGGATATTCAGATGTCGGCCTCGCTGCTGAAACTGGAAAGATCGCCAGGATAGGATCCTTGACTCCCCACCCCTTTATTTTGCTGGGCTGAGAGGAGCCGAGCAGACAGTCAGAGGTAACAGAATCTGGTAGTTTCAGTGTGTTTGGGAGAAGCTCCAGTTTAGTATCCTATATACTGGAAAGCCAGCAGCCCTAGAAGGACAGCAAAGAAGTGTGCTCAGGAAGCAAACAGCAGAGGACTGGGAGGAGAGAAGGCCAGCTGCTCTCCAGACACCAACACCCCACTGGGAAACATTCCTCCAGCATACTTCAGGCAGAGCCTCCTGCTGCCATGTGATAGAGGTAGAAGCCAAGACCCTGTGGAATGTCAGGGGCTGAGGCACTGGATTCTGTCCAATACCATCACCCCAATTGTAATTCTGTACAAACAGAAGCCCACTGCACACAGCAGTAGCTGCCTGCTGGCCTATCGTACTACGTTCTTGCCCTGAAGGTGAACGTTGGTTAGGCATTTGTGCTCGTACTGAGGGCTCACATGCTCATATCCATTGCTCTCCTGAGGAAGGCAAGGGGCATAGGACAGCTTTCGGTGCAACTTTAGGACCCCTGTCAGAGATGTTCACTAGAGGAGAATCTCCTCTTCCAGTTTCGAAGGAGAGGCCCGCACCAACCACTGCCAGTAATGAAGGATGCTCCTGTGCCAGCCCTTGGCGGAGGTAGTACACTGTCATGCCAGGGCCAGTGTTTGTGCTCCAATGAGAGGGCGCTCCTTTGGGTTGCTCTCTCTAGCAGATGCTGCTTTCCACTCCTTTTCAGCAGGGGCAAGAAATGGCAGCTTCCAGTGCAAGTGAAAGAAAGAGAACTGGAAGCCCTAATGGGCCAGGTACTGAATGGGGAAACAAACCTATGACCTTCAGAGATGGGCAATACAAGGGGAGTTACATAAGCTACAGAGGAGCATCAGCAGAAGGACTTGGGCCAAAGCATGGAAAGGTGTTAAGGCTTCCCACACGTCAGATCTCCAACAGAGCTTCAAGCTGGTGCCCCCCCAAACAGCTACAGTCCTGGCTGCTACACAGACCTCTTCCTGTATCAAACTGCAACTCCTGCTCACTGGCTCTCTCTCCTCCCAGGACAGAGGTACAGAGTCCTGGGAAATCCCACCATACCAGTCTGACAAACGTACCATAGCTCTTTTGCCGTACCACCCTGAACTGAGATGGGAGTGAGGGGAAAGGGCAAGGTGAGCTCTTGGTGATTTACTCTGGACATGGAAAAACCACATGCCAGTGTCTGGATCATAGTCCTCTTCACACAGATCCTGTGCTCTGCCTCCATTGCCCTGTAAAGGGAAGAATGAGCAATGGACTGGAGGTATGCCTTGTCCTGAAGAGCCAGGAATCTAGGTAGGGGAAGAGGAATCACAGCATGCCAAAGCCCTCACATCCCTCGCTGATGGCCAGCTGCAGCATCTTGTGCACCTCTTCATAGGAGTCGTAAGTAGGGAGGCACAGCTGGTTAAAACTGGAAAAAGAAAAACACTTAATACACACCGCCCGTGCAGTGGGGGAACATCCAGCACAGGCACCTCCAGCTGCTTACTGCCCTGGGGTGGGATGACGTCGTGTCCACCACTTGTCTGTCACCCATTAGACACAGGTTGCCCAGCATAGGCTTGCTACCAGCCGTTCACAGCTAGAGGAGGCCACACACCTGGCATGCAGTGTTGGCAGCTCACCACAAGGCATGCCAGTAATTAGAGTACTGGCCACTCACAAGCACATAATGTACTCCTACATGGATGCTTCAAATGGCAGTTCAATGGCCAGGGAACTCACCATGTGTGGGCTGTCGGCAAAGTACTATGGGTTGGAGCTGCAATGATCTGGAAAGACGGACAGAGTGCAGCAAACCCTCCTGGAGGCAGCTGAGAGGAACCAGTTGTGAACTGCAACAGCCGGGCCAGCTCCTCTTGTGTGAAACTGGAGACCACAGTCCAAAACCATCTCATGACCTGACAGGAACCAGTAACGGCAGAGCCAGGTAAGGGAAGCAGTCACACAAGTACAAGGGCAGGTTACCAGAAAAGCAGCAGGCAAAATGTCTTGCAAGAAAGTAGCTTTACCACCTGCCACAGCCACCTCTATTATGAGGGCAAACCAGAAAAGGAACAATTGCAGAGTCACTTCTCAGCAGCCATTTTTATCCCTTGTTGCTACCATCCACCTCTGTTCTGCTAGGAATGTCTCCATCTCCCACATGAGAAGTGCCCCTCTCTATTGGAAATGGGGAATGGGGAAGCTACTTAGGTTTAAGCTATAAATCCATATCTATCTCCCGCATCAAACTAATGCTTTGCTCTCCAAGATGCTCTGGTGCCTTGGCAAGTTGGAAGGGGGAACAGTTATAGTGTCTGTCACTCATCTAGTTCGTTTCCATCTTGGACACTTTGGCAGCTTTCATCACTTCTCCAGACAGTCTTATGTGCCTCCCAGCAGTGGGGTGGGAAGTGCTCTTGGGTATAAGCCAGGGCCACTTGCTCGGCAACAGTAGAGATTCCTAACCCTCTACCTCACAATGGCATGGCATGAAAAATCCCCAAATCATCCCCGCTAGATGGGTGTATCATCCCAAATGTCTCAGGTGACACTTGCCTAGGTCCAATGCTGAAATGCTCTTAGAGCTGTCTTTTCTTTCTTCAGTACTAATGCTGAACTTTCCCTGCTGCAGCTGCAGTCCAATCATCCCTCTTCTGCCCTCAGTGACTCCTGTCCTCTTTGTAAACTTCCTTTCCATATCTGAAGTCCACTCCACTATGTCTACATCTCCAAGCCCAGGCCTTGCTTTTCCATTATTTTTCTCCAGTTTTTCTTTCTGGAAGCTTCTCCCTTCCAGCAGGCAAACCCCATATAAAATCCAAATGAAGCAGAAACCATTCAACCCATACCAGTGGAGGAAGAAGAAAGCGTCCCACCTACCTTTTCTCGGAAGTGCCAGGATCCTCCCACCACCACAGCATGAGCCTTGAAATCACAGACGCTGATGTCTCCAGTACCACACATCAGCAGCTGAAAGGAAAACGACCTGCAGTTACAAGAGCAGGAACAAGAAGTACCCATGCAGCCAGCCATCATTCCAGTTACTATAGTCAGCTTTGTGCTCTTACAAGGCATGCAAAATGCTCAGAGTTCTGGCCTCAGCATAAACACAACTCTAGTAAAACCTCCTGATCTGAGTCAAGAGGCAGGCCAGTATCTCATGCAGTACCATCTTCTCCTATCAGACATAAGGTGGGCTGAGGGAGGGGAAAAACAGTGCCAAACCAGAAAACAGGAGTCACCCTGAAAGGAGGGGGCTGAGATTCCTATGCGTTCCATTGCCATTCCAAAATCTTGTCATCTTCTGACAATATCTCCTTGTGGTACCCTAAATTGATTGGGGCAACAGCTACCCAAGAAACAAGACCTCAGGTTTGGCTGCCCAAAGGCCCACTATACAAAGCAAAGTACTAGATTATACAAAGGGCTGAATCTAAGAGCTGGAATTGGGATGTGTGCACCAAGGAATCCAGGCTCAGATGTTACATGGAAAACAGAGAAATTTATCAGTGCTGGTCTATCTTGTCCTGGGCTCACTATCAGTGTAGAAGGGTGACCTAAAGCAGGGCTCGACAGAACCCAGGTGCCAGGTCACCATGGTGACTAAAAGTTGCAGGCTGGTGCCTAGGAGCCAGCTTGGGAGGGGCGGGGGTTGTTTGTTTTGTTCTGTTTTTAAATTTAGGAAACAGCTGTTTTACTTTTAGTCACTAAAGGGTGCTCCTCCATCACATTTTCACAGCAGAGCTAGGCAGCAATAAGGAAAATGCAGCAGAGGAGCACCCTCTAGTGACAAAAAAAATCATAGGCTCCTTTAGGATTTCAGCAGTGGGGTCAGTGCGTGGGTGGGTGATACAGTAGTGAAGAGTGCCTGAGCTTGGCGCCTTGTTTTGAAGCTGGGCACCTAGCTAAGCAACAATTCTGTCGACCCCTGATCTAAAGGAGCAGGCCATGTCCACTCAAGATCATCCCACCTGCCCTAAGAGGCATTCACCGTCCAGCCCAGGGGACACTAAGAGCTACTAGCTCCATGACCCAAATGCCCATTGACTAGGACTATAAACAATGATGATACATTATTATCCCTGAAATCACTTATGTGAGAGAGGAAGGATTCTCCCAAACATCACTCAGTGCCCTCTCCCTCAGATACAAACATTCACAGCTGGGGGGAAAAGGCCTGGGAAGAGGGGAAGGCCTGGGGAGGTCACACTTTGCAAGTGCTGAATCTTTCCATCCCCATCCAGCTCTGCTTTCACGCAAAAGGCAGAATGGATGGGCAGGTGGGCTCAGGACAGCAGCACCTACCTCAAGTTCATTCTCATCAAAAATAGCTAGGAGGTTTTCAGGAACCAGCTCATTGAGACCTGAAAGACAAGAAGAGAGCAAGTAAGAGGCAAGTACCTCCAGAAGAAGGGTTAGAGTCAAGCAAGGAGCACACAGTACTTTACCTTTCAGGAAGTGATCCACCTCTTCTCTAACCTGATTGGCCAGTCTGTACTGGGCAAGCAAATTCAAGTAGAAGATCTTATTTTCATTGGTTACTGGGACCTGAACCCCTCCAGTTACCAGCTCAATCACCTGAAATGAGAGGGCACACAAGGATGTCAGAGTAAGAATGAGCAGTATCCTATCTGTAGCATAAACCCCCACCTGAAGAAACTCTCCCTTCTCTTACTTTGTTGATACTCCTCTTCTATGGCCAGCCCTGCAGGGACATCCCACCCAATTCCCAACCTCTCCTATTACAAATGAAAGATGCAAAAACTGTCCCCTTCTCACCCACCACCTCTCACCTTCTCCAGCTGCCCCAACTTGCTGTACTTCTCCTCAGCAAAGACGAGCTCCATCTCACTCACATCATTGTTCAGTATGAAACAAACCTTGGATTTATAGAATTCAGGGTCATCTGTTTCAAAATACTGAAGAAGAAAGGTAGCTGAGGGTTAGGGGTATTGGGGCGGGGGGAGTCAGGGAGTGATTTAACACATGCAGTTGAGCAGGAATTCTGGATCTGCTGGGAGCAAAGCTCATGTTCAGTGCCACTTCAGCCTGTGCTCAGCACAGAGGCCAGTGTGGCCTTACCTTGTAATGCATGCGCAATCCTATGATCTGAGCCAGAAAGGATCTGGTGAAACGGGCTCGCACAAGCTGCTTGTAAGCTCCTCCCAGAGACGACTCATAGAGACACTTCCCTACCAGGCGACCTGCAAATTCATACACCTTCAGCCGTAGATGTGGAGGCCGGCCAGGGTTGGGATGCACCTGCAGAGGAGAGGCGCCAGAATTACTTCAGTACCAACCACCGTTAATACAAATGATAGCGATGACCTCACCTGCCATTCACATTACACACCGCACCAAGGAAGATGCCCTCACAGCCTTCAAACTGCATATTAAATCTGAACATAGATTCGTAGTTTTTAAAGCCAGAAGGGACCATTATGATCACCTTTTTAGTCTTACCTCCTGCACATCATAGGTCACAGATTTGGCCCAGTGCTTAAGGTAAAGTTGTTGTGTGTCTCAGGAGTGACCCCCTGGGAGTGCAGCGGCAGGGATTAAAAGCCAGAATCCGCTAGCAGGGACACAAATTGCACCAAATATATTGTCCTAGACTCTGCACCAAAAATTTACCTCCCATTCCATGACAAGAGGAAGAGATCTGAATAGGCAGACACACTGCATCCTGTGTCCAATATGGCCTTCTTAGGAAGTGCCACCCCCAGCTCCTGGAAGCCATTGGCTCCTTGTCAGCAACGTACCTATGCTGGCCAACAAGCCAATACTCTAACTCTGCAATACCTTGGGCAAGAATCTGGGAAGAAGTTAGCAGGATTTGGGGGTAAAACCTGCCAACAGCCGGGGAGAGGCAGGCATGCTGTTTTGTCGTGTTTGCTGTTTAGCTGAGCGTAGACCCAAATGCCCAGTTCTGTCCATCCAAAGTAAGTAGCCGAGACTCACCAGTGCCTGGTTGTTGTCACTGAAGCGGGTAAAGAATTGATTGGTGGTGTCAAATAAAGCCTTACAGATCAGCTCAAACCATTCTCTGCGGGGGCCTCCCCAGTCCAGAGCTACAAAACAAAACAAGTCCAAAACTGGTCATCTCTAGGCCACATCCAGCGCTCTATGTCCTCAGCCCTTCTTGCCACCGTAGCTGCCAGGACAACAGAATAACCTCTCTGGATAGAGCAGCATTATCTCTAAGTCACTTGGCTGGGCAGAGCGTTGCTCCTGGGTGTTGGATCACAGGAAAATAAGTACAGAGACTGCAATTCTCTTAATTTTCCTATAAATACCTCATAAGAGATTCCTATTGCTGAAAGCATTTTCTATTCACTGAGACCTCTGGTTTCAGACCCATAACGTGAGCATGAAGTGGATGAGATTCATTTTCACACATATAAATATATAAGTGACTGACAAAACCTCTCCTGCTATCACATTAACATCCCTTCTTCCACACAGGTGTCCAATAACAAACCAGCCACTATTTACAAGTGACCCAATGGGAAGCCAAGCTACAAACTCTAAAAAGAATGATCTTGTAATGAAGGTACAGAACTGGGACCCAAGAATAATGGGCTCTGCCATGCACAAACTAAGTGACTTATGCAAGGTCACACATTTGTATATGTGCTTCAGATCACCAGCTGTAAAATGGGGATAATACTTCCTTTCCTCACAGGGGGTTGGGAACTAAATTCATTAATGTTTATGAGAAACTACAGGGATGGACAATAAAAGATTGAGACCACGGAGGCTGTAGAAAAATCTAGACACAAACAGATATGCTGCAAGACAGCCAGAATTTTACACCAGCAAGCAACTCCCAGCATACTACTGGAACACCTTCAGGCCTATAAAAGATTCTGCTGGAGCAGTTCACTCACCTTCCTCATCCTGAAAAATCACTTCAAAGTTTTTGCTCCAGTCAGAAATGGAGAAATTCCGTGTTGCTTTCAGCGACTGAGAGAGAGAGTGAAAGGAAAAGCATTAGCAGCATCCATGAAGAATGGGAAGGGTTCAGTCTCCTAATTTGAATACACAGGGGGTGCCAGGAACTGATTCTGGCCTCTGCAGCTTTGGGCAGGTCATTTTCCTTTCTGCCTCAACCACAGGTATATTGTTCTCCATTACAGAATATAAGAAAAATGTTCCCCACACTTGACAGCTCCTGATCTCATGACCAGGCCAAAGTTTGCTCAACAGCAACAGCTGCCCTAAGTACTGCCCATTCACAGCACTTACCCTTATTCCTGCACCCACAAAGCAGCAACTCAACAGAATTTAGAGTATTAAAGCACCTGCAGCTAGGAGCAAGTTTTGTAAAGAAATGTCAGTTACCTTTGGCCCTTCTGTTTGGTTTAGAAAATAGCCACTTAGAGAGCATATAGAAGAAAAAAGTCTGAAAGGAGTTACTGGTTTATATTTACCTGTTACAGCATGATTAACTTTAATAAAATCTTTCAAGTGACTGGAAATATGTAGGCCCAGGTTCCTGATCCCAATTAAAGATCTAAGAGCAAAACCTGTTCCCTAGTGAGCCCTGAATGCAACAGTGTTCGCTAAGACTTAGCTGATCATTGAAAAGAATTGGAGCACAACACTAGCCTCATATTAGTGCTAATCTCTCTGGTTGCATTTGCCATCTGTGTTGCCCCCATACATCAGATGTTTACCCTTCTTTCTCCCCGCCCACCTCCCTTTAATTTCTTTGATCTTGTCTGGCTGCAATGCTACAGCTAATAGCTCTGCCACAATTTTCAAGATAACAGAGGACAGAGGGAGTCTCTGAAAATACCTTTAGGAATTAAAAATGGTCTGGATAGTGAATCAATATCAGAAGCCTTGGTGCATCTAACGTACAAGCTAACCTATTGGGTAAAAATATTCTCAAATTGAAACTTACCAACCATATCAAAGACAATCTGAACTAGTTCTTCCTCCCCACAACTGGTCTTTTCCATTTCTTTCACAATTCTGCCCCAAACACAGACTGCATGACAAGTCAGGGCATCTGATAGAATGTCATTTAAGGACTCTGTAGAACAGGTGGGTGTGAACCGCCTCACTGCTAATGCTCTGTAGAATACTTTGCAGAGTAAGTCAGAGCTCTGGGATTGTTCGTGCCACAATTCCATGTACATCAGCTTGGCCTACTAACTAATATGGCTGTAGCTCTTGAAATACCTAGGGTGGGCTCCTATTTTTCAAGGATTAGCTAGCATCTGATAGAGAACAACTAACAGGATTTTCTTATATGTTTTTACAAGGCGACAACAGAGTTAGGCCAGAGTCTCCTCCCTGCTTGGAGCACCAGTGGCCCTTACAGTTTAGGGGGGAGGTACACAGCTTCCCACAAGCAGGAATAGTTACCAAACCCCAACAAAGCACACAGGACCAAGGCAGTGCCTATCACAGTGGGGCTTGACTTGAGGGCACCACCACACACAAACAAACTGCCCCTTTAGCCTGGACATTCCTACCACTGTCACGCCAGGCGAGCCAAACCTGCCCCCGAGACCCCGTGTCTCACAGTGACTGATGCCAGAGGTATAAGGAAGAGGTGTACGGCTTTCAAAATATACCTAATTAATGTAATTATGAACTTCCAAATGAGAATTCCCTTCCCAAAGCCAGTGATCAGTTAAAGCCCTGATGCTAGAGAATCAAACCTCCTTGTCACTGTTCCCCTGATGGTGTCAAATTGGATTTCATTAAGAGTAACCAAACGGCAGGGATGGATGTTGGGCCTGATTGGGGGCAGCCCATGCAGTGTCCTCTCAGGTGCCAATTGTCATGAGCTCACTCACCGACTCCAGCAGCCCGTGGCGGGTGACCTTGAGTGTAACCTTGGAGTGAGGTCTCTTCATATGCACTTGACGCAGCTCCCGCTGGAAGAAGTTCACTTTGTCCTGAAAAGTCTCTGAGCCTCCTGAAAACAGTGATCTTATGATTGCTTCTGAGCTGCCAACACACCACATGTCAGGATGGCGTCCCTACCCCTATTTGCACTGGGCTACTCTATAATCGGAGTGAATCTGTCTCCAAGGAGATGGTTTGTGGTAAGCTTCTCAGCCATTCAGCCATTCATGGAGATGACTTCAGAGGAATGACAGAAAAGCCTACTGAGCATGAGGAGCCAGAAGCAATGAAATCCATTCACTGGAAGTGCTATCAGAAGCAGAATGGGAGGCAGATGACTACAATTCCTAGAAGGGTTACGTAACCGTAAGTAAAATGACCTTCAGTGCTAAATCTCTGCCTGCCTTGTGTGATGCATGCAAGCTGGGGATGCAGCAAGCTGGGTCCCCCAATCACAATGCCTTTCCAACCACAGCCTACTTTACCTATGTTTTTATGCAGAGAGCGAATGAAAGTGGCTGCCAAGATGTTCCTCTCCTTGCAGCTGAGCTCCACGGGGGGCTGGATCCCATCATCCACTACAAGAGTCTGCAGTTTATGCACAGGGTCAGGCCCATGGTAAGAAAACTAGCAGTAAAGAGATGCAGGACAGGGGTCAAACCACTGTGCGCCAGAGAGCACAGCACATGCCACAGACACACTAAGATCACCTTCTGCACACACACCTCCCTCTCTGCGCATCACAGAACCAATTAACACGCATGCTGCCTCTAGCAGGGATGTTGCTTTATAAAAGCCCACTTCAAATAGCATGGGCTTCAAGGGAACCAGAATTAGATGGTCTACTAAAGGAGAAAAGCAATTAAGAAAAGTGTGGGAGAGAACTGAGGCTGGTAAATAAGATCCTAATGTTGGGGTGGGGAGAAAAGATGTGGCTAACCCCTGCTCTCACACATTTCTAGTATTTTGGCAGAAAAGGTGCTTTTTGATTTTCTGGACCTCATGTATCTAGCTGTTATTCAGTGGGAATAACCCCACTTCACCAACAGGCAGATCATGATTCAGTCAATGGAATGGGAACTGCAACAGCAGATGCACGGAAACAGACCCACCTTGGTGCCAGGACACACTCTGAAGGTGAAGAGGCGCCAAGGAATGATCTTCAAGTAGAATTCCTTCACTGAGAATTGCTGGGGAATCAAAGGGCAGAGAAACTATTAGCAGCCACATTTTTATTAAAGCTCTTTACAGAAGTACTCTAAACTCAAGACACAGGATAAAAAAAAACAAAAACAAAAAACCCCAAACACAGAGGAGAAGTTTCCTTCCAAAACCTGGAAGCAAGTTCTCTGCCAGGTCAAGTTACACACTGCCCTGTGACAGCACACACCTCCACTACATAGTGACGTGGGAGAGAAAAGTGATTGTAGGCCACTTGGCAGAAGGACTTCATTATTATACTTATCTGTGAAGCACCCAGGACACACTGATGTGACAAACACAGCAATAAATCAGGGCATGCATTAACAGGCCTTAGATTTTAAAAAGATAGTTGGTGTATGGGTGTTTAGGGTGGAGGCCAGAATACAGGTAGCAAGTGGTGCTATGGGACAGGACTGTGATGCAGTGACAGATCAGGAAGTCCTGAGGAGAGTAATCCTGCACTATCCAAACAACTGTTGTTACGCCGTCATTTTCATGAACATCCAGTTCAAACAATTGGCCTCCTTCAGCAAAGGTGGCTGGAGACTGGTCAGCAGCAATTTTCCTGGAATTGAGCAAGCGAGAACAGCCCTTTGTGAGGAATTGCAGGACTGGATACAAGGGTCTGTTGGATGGGAATGATGCTTCACATTTATGTATCTGGTGTTCACACACAAGAGTTATCGGAGCCAAAACGGTCTCTTTTACCACCCAAGCAGTATCTACAAAAAAGCCATTCAGAATGACCTTAAAGATCAGGAAACTTAACAGTGAAGCTTGATGGAAGCCCCAAATTATCCCCCAGAATCAGACTGATATGGGTCACTCCTTCTTCCCCTCAGGCATCATTCCCACTTCTATGTTTTCTATTACTGCAGCCAATGTAGGTTTAAATATCCCAAGCAATGTGGCTTCTCCCTGCTCTTTGATGACTGTTTTACAGCCTTGTCTCTTTCTATGTCAGGAAAATATCCTAGGTTATTACTTGAATCCCTCCCAGGTTAATGGACTGGCAAAGTGAGGTCTCTAATGGAATTCATGAAATTACCTGCATCTTTGGTTTCCCTAGACACTCTGCTTACAATAGACATTTTATTGGGGAATGGAGGATTAACGATTGTGGTAAATATTTTTCTGGTTACAATGGCAAAATCTGCATTGTCCCTCTCAATTTCCTGCCATTTCTCATCATTATACCCTAGGGTAACAAAATCAGTAACGAGAGGGGTGGCCATGTTAGTCTGTATACAGCAAAAACAACCTAAGTCCTGTGGCACTTTAAAGACTAACCAATTTCTTCAGGCACAAGCTTTTATGGGTTGCAGCCCACAAAATCAATAACGCTTCTCTGTTCTATGTTTTATATTTTAATCCCCTCACCTTAGTTGTTGCTAAACAAAATTTGCTTTTTTAATCTTTCTTTCGAAAACAATCTCTTCCTAGACTTCAGATCAGTTTGATTGTTTTTTCTCAGATTTTCTTCCTCCTGATCATGATCTATTAGTATTCAACAGGAAGAGCACTGGATACCTGATCTCACCAAAGCCATACAGGAGCTCATCAAAAAACCATTAAAGTAAATGAAAAGACTTCCACTGACTTCAATGGGGTTTGGATCAGACACAGAAAGTGTTGTACTCCCCCTGCTCTGTGATATAACGCAACCCTAAAACTGCAACAGCCTTTTTTACCGACAATGAATTGCAAACTCTAAATTTTCTCTCCTTTCTCATTCTTGGTTTCCCTTAGTTGTTCCTCCTTCCCAGGTTTCTCACTCTCATTGATTAGCTTGGCTGCGGAACCTTTTTCCCCAGATCTTCCAAAGCTGAACCTTATTATAATTTCCCCCCTATGTTCATAACCTTTTTAGGTCCCTTTATATCTCTCTGCCCCCATTGGTGTTTGCAGATCTTTCCAATTTGTTATGCACTATGAATTTCATTACCATGCAGTTTATATTCCTGTTTCCCATCTATCATGAAAAGATGGCCCAGCTTGGCAAGCACACCTAACAGCTCTCCGTCTGTTCTGTGATATAACTCTTCATTCTGTGAGATTTCCACTGCATTTTTTCCCATTTTTAAATGCAACACTTAGAGGTCCTTCAGGGAGGGGGGGGGGGGAAATAACCCAGACGAAAGGAATTTGAAATAACTTTAAACAAACAGTTTAGGCAAACCTTACCATCCAAGTCTTGCACATCTAGAAGAGCCCAAAGTGAAGGAAAAGGCAAGCTCTGAAATGCCAGAATATTTAAAACAAATGCTGATGAGCAGTTACATTGTGATCTTTACCTTGGGTGACACATAGCAATATACTTTTTTAGGTTTCTTCACTTTTTCAGGAGTCTGGCTGTCAGAAGGTGAGTCTTCATCCTCATCCTCAGTTGTGGTGGAAGGACGGCGTTGGGAGGAGCCCAAATGTGTGGGTGGGAGGTGCCACTGTGTGTTGGCATAACTAGTAGAGTTGTAAAGATAGGCCTCAAAGTAGATACTGACCCCTGATGTGGACACATTGCGCTCTACAATGTTCATTTCATTTTCTAAAAGACACAGACGGAACACGTGTAAAGATTAATACAGACAAAAATGACATTCAGCATCTCAGCTAATCTCAGAGCCCACAGAATAGTGCTACATTAGACATATCATTAAGGGAAAAGTCTAGTTGCAGAAACCTGGTAAAATGAGTCTATATTGAAGGAGGTTCAAGAACAGGATATGGAGACATTCACTTCCAGGAAATCAGTCTGTCAGGCCTGGCTGTAGGCCTGGGAGATAGACTGGCTTGGAGGAGGGGAAAGAGTACACAACCTTTCACTTCTAGGACACCAGTTCTAACCTGACTTCTGTCTGAAGTGATTGAAAGCCATAACCATATGACAGTCAGTCAGCAGCTTGTATGAAATAAATTGGTAGCTTCTTTCCTTATGCGACAGGACCCCATATCACAAAATAATTAAGAATGAGAATACTATCTAGTTTTCACGTAGAACTCTCAATCTCTGGTTTCAAAGCACATCCAAAATTGGCTCTTCTACTGTTAATCCCGGAGACACAAAGGAAGAAATAGGCCATAGAACAATGGTTCCCAACCTATAGCGTGGGGGCCAAAAGTGGCCTGCAGCACTCCTTCTGCTGGCTGCAGAAGGGAGCTACTGCCTATGGACCCAGGTGGAGCACACAAGACATGTGCGGTTTCCCTGCTGCAGCCAGGGAGATGGGAAATCAGTGAGGAGGCAGTCTCCTCACTGAACTCCTTTCTTCTGGCTGCAGTGGGGGGCAGCCTGCTGGTGGAGACTGGTGGCCCTTCAGAATTGTACAAATGGTACCTCTGGCCCTCAAGCCAAAAAGAATGGGAACAACTACCACAGAAAGTCAACTTGGCAATCACCTTTAGAATGTTACCCCCTGAGGCAGGGGAGGCAGCACCTCTGGGTTATACCTGTTGTGGGGATTAAGGAATGTCTGTCTCCAGTGTTTTCTCCACCTAGCTTTATTTGCCAGCAACAAATAACTTCATTTACATATTTTTAAATGAATGCACATTACCAGGGCAACTGAGTGTGGCTGGCATGGAGGAAAGCCAGGTTTAAATCAGAAACTAGCTCTGCTTGGCTAAAACATGAAATATGGTAGATATGTGGAGGTAAAACTGGATTGGAATTAACTCACCACTTAAGACAATAATGTCAAAATCTCCATTGCTAATAGGCTGGTTTTGGTAGGAGATACAGGCATGGAAACAACCTCTGCGGTGCAGGGTGAGTCGCAGGAACACTTGGCAAGTCTGCCGATTGGACACCACAGACTTCTCAAACAAAACATCAGAGCCCTGTTCTTCTCGGGGACCCAGCTGGACAAAGAGGTAAAACAACATTGGAAAGGACAACACTCTAGCTCAGAAGAGACTGGGAGAGAGGGATGGAGTCCAACTCACTTCCTGGATGGAAAGGCTGTAATTGTGCTCATCTATCAGAGAAACAGAATTGCTGGTAGGATTATCATACTCATCTCTGGGGACGATCTGCAAGGTGTGCTGCTGCGCGCGGGTCAGCACCAGAGTGGAGAAGTGGCAGACAATTTTGGTCTTGGATGGAACCACCATCCCTGAAACAGAGAGAGAATTTAGAATGAGAGAGAGCACCAGATACAGCAACTGAGAGCTGACAAGATAGGAGTACAATGCCCTCCAAAGGACGGGTGAACTCTCAATACATTCCCTGCCGTTGCAGCTAGAGAACCAAGCCACTAAACACTGAAACACATGAGGTGGGGAGGAAAGAGGTTGCCAGGGGATAGAGGACCAGCACTCTGAACAGGGTTAACTCTCATCTTTATTTCTGTCTATTTATAAGAGTGCCCTCCACTCCAGTCATGCTAGTATTTAAGCCTTCATCTCTGGAACTCACTCCCACTGCTGGTCCAACAAAATAAAAAACCTGTTGAGACTGTAAGACTCATCTAGCAATGTAAGCTATAGCCAGAAAGTTATTGAGTAAATTTTGAGCATCCTTTTAGGGAGACAATAGGGGGGGGTAACTATCTGGTATTGTGTCTATTTTTACAATTATTTAATGGATGTAATTATTGTTGTACATGAACAGAGGATGTAAAATGTTGTGAGAGTAATCAAACAAGAAAAATATAAATTAAAAGAAAAATGTAAAGCTGATAAAAAGGAAACTTTGCCAAGCAAGATATAATTAATCTGTGAAACTCACTGCTGCAGGAGATCAGTAAGCAGAGTACAGATGATCCAAGAGGAACAGAGCTAAATCAAACTGCCGTGACTTTAGCTAGGATATCATTTATAATTCTTAATCTTTGTGCATAAGGGCATTCTCTGACCACTGGCTTGGTCAGGATGAAGTTACCCACAAGGAATGGTATGGCACCAATGCCTAGATAAGCTGAGATGCACTAACAAGTACAGCAGCTTCTATTTTTCCATTTTTGGTGGTCTCAAGCTTGTTTAAATCAAGAGTTTGTACTACTTGTGGAAAGAGCAGAATGCTGAGGTGTAAACCTTGGCCACATATCTATCTCAGCTATACCTTGGTGCTTCTGACACCTCTATATCCACTCAAGCTCACTACCAATTCATCTAGACCTTACCTGGCTGAAACACTTTGTAGTAGGGGCTGTAGGCCACATTCAAGCCACCGAGCTTTATCGTAATCTCATATCGCCCAGCCCTGCGCACAGTGAAGGCCACTTTCGTCACATTGGAATTGGGTTCCTGAAGGACTTCCTGGGTCACAGGAATATCCATTGCTAGCTCCACATGGCAGATCTGAACTCGCAGCCCCATAGGCCGATGAGCAGGAAAGGGCTGCCCATTCTTATAGAATAACTGCATGGGGAATGGAGAAGCCCAGGTCAGCAGAGAGATGTGATGCAGGAACAGAGAGAAACCAGCCGCTACCCAGAAGGGCAGGAAGGCGCCCTGTCTCAGCAAGGGAATGAGGGTACAACAAATGAAGTACAGTTACCCACAGCCTCATCGTATGGGTGCCATTCTCCCACAGAGAAAGGGAACAGCAAGTACCACTGGGCTCTGGATCTACCTTGTTCCTTATTGTGCAGGGGTTCAAAACAATAACTTGAGAAGAACAAGGTTTTGGGCAATTGATCTCTGAATTGTTAGTGTGCATCCAGAGCAGGATCAACAGAACCTAAGCTCAAAAGGCAAATCCACATCTTTACAGGAAGGCCACTAAGTCTTGCCCATATATTCCCCAGAGAGAACTATGCAGTGCCCCCACCAATTCACCATAATGGAAGGTGCACAGGAGACACTCACCCCAGCAGTTAACCTACATTGTGCCGATGACATGCACCAGCATGAAAGGAGCTTGTTAAACACAAATGCAGTATTTAGCTCAACCATGAAAAGGACCTAACAGACAACCAGGGGAGGATCTCACCCTGTCCCACACCCTCCAAACTGGGAATAAATTTCCTCTACATCTCTTATAGGCGTAACTCTTCTCCTAACCCCCAATCTGTGTGGAGACAGAAACATTCCCTTACATGCACTCGGAAGGCCATGCTGTGGCCCACCTCATAGGGGTCCTTCCAATCCCAGGAGACTTTGCAGGAGCGGGGGTCCAAGTAATTGCCTCGCACGTAGTCATAAATAGTTCGCTCCCCTCGGCGCTCCCGGTCCTCATGTTGAAGGAAGCTGACTACACGTGCAGCAAGCTCAAAGAGAAACTTAATGGTGAAGAAGAAGGCTACAATGGATACCGTGATGCCACCTGCAGCAAGGAGAGATACAGGATGGTTATGGGAGCATGGTCCAGCGAGGCACTGAGATCCCACTTGCATTGAGATTGCATGTCTTTCTAAAGAATATGCTCTAACTCAGAGGTTCTCAACCACTGTGTTGGGACACATTACTGTGTAGGCACACAGCAGTAAGTGTGTCATGGAGAGCTGGGGGGAGGGGAAGCTGGATTCGCCCTGCCAAGGGGGGTTGGTGGGTGTGACCTATAGGGTGGCACACATCACCAAGCATGTCGCAACCCACAACAGGTTGAGAACCACTGCCTAATTCAACCAGAAATTACAAGTTAGATGCAGAAATTACTATGGGAAAAATCTATGGCCTGTGTTATGTAGGAGGTCACACTCGAGCCCCATAAATGCCCCTTAGTTTTAGAATCTATGAATGACTATGAATTGAGTGGAGATGATTGTAGAGGCCCAGAGTCCAAAGTATGGCACAGGAGAGTCTAAATACATCCTTGAGTGGTTTCTGTGAACATCTTACATAAAACTGCTGAGATCCCAACAAAGACAACAATGTAACAACTACCACTTGTAGCATTTAAAATTGGACAGGGATGTGTCATGAAAAGAACAATCCTGTACTAGTCCCTAAGGAAAAGGGATGGATGAGCTAGGAATGAAGTCAATGGAATGAGTTTGCTTGGGATTCAAGAAAAGAGCAATGGGGCAACAGAAGGACAATGTGGCAAAAACCCTTCCTGTTTGTTAGATACATTATAAACCAATATGAAAGCATTCAAGACAGTAGAAGACTTAGGAAAACTCTTAGGATCCTATAACAAGATGCACAGACATCAGGACACTTACCAATAACGTAAAACATCAGGTCCCTTCGGTGAAACACAGCTGAGGATCACAGCTGCATCTAGAACACAAAACAAACAGTATCTAGTGCAGTGATTCCTTTTCACATCCATTGGTCTGCACACAGCTTACAACTCCCACTGACAAATACCCAGTGCCCCATAACTCTGAGGAGCCAGCTGGTCTCCCCATCTGCTTCCCTCCCATACTGCATGCTTCAGAGAGAGAGAAGAAAATTGGTCTTCTCCCTAAGGAGATCCCTCATGCACAATACCAAAAGGATATGGAACACACAATCAGACCAATTTACTGTAAAGGACAATTACATCACAGATTCCTCTTCTGAACCAGTGATATCTGAAATTAGGACGATGCAGGTGAGCTACATAGACTGTACTGGAAGTGGGCTTTGGGGACTGGGAACTAGGGCCACTCGTGTCAGGGTCACCAGTTCCAACGCTATTGACTGAAAGTAGTTTTTATCTGCTTGACGGCTCTGGGAAGTGGATTTGTATGGATCTCAGTTCCATTCCCATAGATCATGTGGGCACATCACAAAACTACCACAACAGCTGGTGAAATTAACCTTCATGTTGGCAGCCACAGCAGAAAAACTATGGAATAAATAGGTCATGGAGCATAAACCTTTTCACTCCACTCTCCACATGAGCTCTCTAATGTAGGATTGAAATACATTTGGCCCTTCTGAGGCTGAATCATAGGAGGTAATGGGTCAAGGAAGTGCACCTACAGCTTCCCTCTCACTTCAGAAAAGTGGTAACACCAGGCACTCTCAATTATTGCAAAGCGTTTACTGGTGGCTCAGGGGAGCCTGAGGTTGTGGCATCACAGACTAGTGCAGAAACTACTGTGCTCCAGAATCTAGTACCTAGCCCAACAGGTGGGGGCGAAAGTTAGACAGTTTCACACACACTAGTACATGCAGTGTAGCTTGACAGCCATTAGGCGAGGAACCACGATGTGTATTCAGCTAGACTATGCGTGAGGTGAAGTTACTTATCAGTTATCACAAGAGCAGCAGCAAAGATGAGCATCAAGCAGCAGCTTAGGCCAGACATTTCCCAATCTGATGGCCCTCACCTTCCAGCCCTGTGAATTTTCCCAACTCTCCAGCCAGTGACAATCACATACCTTTACATGAGTGCCCCTGTTCAAAAAGCCAACAGGGGGGCACTCATTCCTCAATATCCTTCCTCTTGGATCCAGAGGTGAGGCAAGGGTCAGCAGAAAGGGACCAAGCAGCAGAGCATAATGGAGAAGGACGCTCCTGAAACTCCCATTGTACGTTCACAGCTGGAGAAAAGGGACTCAAGTACAGCAATGTATCTCCCAACTCTGAGAAGAGGCCATCTGCACTGTTGTACTCTGAAGCCCCCAGGAGCCTGCTAGCCTCCCTGTGTGGGAAAGATAAAGAAGAAGAAAAATCAGTTATCCCTATCTCTGAGTGGAAAGGGCAACCTAGAAGGGGATTTTAAAAAGACAGAACAAATAAACATGACTCCACATCACTGCTACAAGCATCGTGACAACGTGAGTGAAGTGCTAGTGCCTGACCATATCCCAGCACTCTGAATGTAACCTGGTCTCATTGCACTATGCAGGGCCCTCAGTCAATACTAACGCCTCTGAAAGGTCCAAGATGGAACAAAACATTGCCATCCCAGATAGATTTCCACAGGCTGAGGATTTAAGCAGGGCAACCAATAACATTCAAGAGCAAATTTTATGGACCAGGCACCACACGAACCTCTCAGAAAAAGGTGCATGCGTGGGAATAAAGCTAACGAAAGGCATGGTGCCCAATCCCAAGTGAAAGTTATTCAACTGTAGGGATATTTATGTCTTACACAGAATCAGACTCAAAACAGATGAGGCAAATGTTTTTTGCTGCTGCCATTTTCCAGGCATCCTAGATCTGAACAGCAGGTGGTCTCAAAAGACACTTCATTTTAAGCACTGCTCCCGCTAACACTCTGAGGGCACGTTTACACTACAAACTTAAGTCAACCTATGTTATGTTAGATCAACTTATGGCTACCACAGTCATTACTGCATTCTTTCATGTCCATACTAGTCTCCTGTTGATGGAAAGCGTCCTCACCAGGACTGCTTCCAATGACCTAAGAGGAGCAGGGTGAGGGGCTCTCCATTGGGAGCCCAGTTAAGGCCTAACCTCTCAGCTTTGCTCCTACTTGCAGCCCAGCCAGGAACTGGGAGCCCAGATGCCTCTGTCCCTCCACCAGGGCTCCCTGCTTCCCACCAGTGGGGAACCTAGGTGGTAGCCCAGCTGGGAGTGAGGAACTTGGATGGCAGCCCAGCTTGGAGAAGGGAGCCAAGAACCCAGAGCCTGACTCTAGCTGGACCCTCACCCTCTTTAGGGTGATGGCCCAAGCTGTGGGGTTTACAGAAGGGAACCCACCAGCTTTTCTTGTCTATTTCATGGCTCCAACAAAGGAGTTGTGAAATTGACAAGAATGATAGGGTACAACCAGTGCAACCAATGCAAGCATCACCCTAATGACATTGATCTAAGCCTTACGTCTCTCATAGAGGTGGCGTTATTATGTTGGTGTAATAGAGCACTTACACTGGCAGGAGCAAGTCTGTAGTGTGGACACTGACACAATTAGATTGACATAAACTAACTTATGCTGACTAGGTCTGTGTTGCAAAATAGAAAATCTCTCATTCATTTTGGAGAAAAACTCCAGAACAGGCAGGATCTATGTAACTCACAAAGAACAGGAAACATCCCAGTGGGCCATGAGCCTTCCTCCCCACACCTGTTCACTGAGAATATAGCGTTCAGGAAGGAAACAGGAATAAATTAAGAATGACAGTATAAAGCACACAACAACAGTTCTCCCAGAACAGATCACACCAGTTAACTGTCCCACAGTGTTCTCCTCATCTTCCATGCTAGGACATCTGCTCCTCCTCGTTCCCCACTTACTCATGCTCCACCTTTACCCCATCCCTTCCTTACCCCATCCCAGCCAAACCCTCTACTTCTGGGTGCTCGTTGCTTCCCCAAGACCTCTTACCCACAAACTCCACCATACAGGGCACCAAGCACTTCAGCTCCATATTCAAATAGATGGGCAAATCTGTACAGAGTTCTTAACATGTGCTGCAGAAAAACCCAGTCTCCGGCTGTCTCCTCCCTCACGTCTCAGGGATAATCCCATCCACTCAGCTATTTTATCCTTCCCTCTTTGGCTGAGTGAACAGAGTTGCAGTCCTTAGGCCATGAGCTGTCAATCTCATCCCTACCCAGCTTCAGGCATTTGAACTCTCTCTAATCCTAATACAGCAAGGCAGGAGCTGTTGATCTAGCTAACTGCCTGTGATACAAGCTGATTAATTGACTCATGGCTCTGACCCCAAACTTTTTACACTATGTACCTGTGACATCACCCCCAAATCCGTACTCCTTGATGCTCATTCATTTGGCCTTGAAGTATGCTTCAAACCCTTGTCCAACTGAGCTAGTTTGTTACAACTTTTTACCCACCCACCAGCATGAATGGTTTTGAGGCTGCAATACAATCTAGGCAGGAATACAGTGCAAGGTGCTGTTTCTAGAACCATATCTTACACTGGTATCCCCTGCCTCACTGGCGATGAAATCATGGCAGCTGAATTGTTTTTAAACACAGTAACACACTCCTGCTTCCAACTCTCCTCCCATGCCTTCCTGGGACCGCCTAAGTGCTCTCTTTGTATTCATCTCACCCTTCAAATGAGGAGTGCAGTCCATCACTGAGCAGCTTGTAAATTCCACAGGGGACCTGTACCATTGTGCTACTCTGAAGTGCTTTTGAATCTCTGAGGAAATATTTCACCAGAATCTACAGAAACAGCTCCCTTACCCCACTGAAAAAACAAAACATTACAAATCTAGCATACTGGGCCCATATTTACAAGTCACTCCAGCCTCAGCTTAGAACTACTTCCTTTCTCCAACAAGTCACACCGAAAGCTAGTGTTGTAAATTTGGTGTCTGAAACCTCCAGATTCAGCAAAATCCATGTTGTTCCCACCTTGAGGAGCTTGATGTCAATACCAACCTGGTTACAGAATTTCAGAATTAATTCTCTGTGTCTGAAAATCGCTCTCCCTTAATCAGCCCAGCAAGTTCTTATTTCATTACCTCAACTTGAAATGGCAGGCAAGGCAACAGGTCAGGTGGCCAGCAGAGATAAAAGGAACTGCCAAATTCACAGCCAGCTTCCCTCTCACATATGCAATAGAACCAACCGCAAAAATACTTTGCCAGGGTATTGTGAGGTAAACTGCCTGCCCTAGTTAGCTGGTACCTAGAATATATCATTCATTCACAAGAGGATCAAATTATTTTAGTTTAGTATCAAGCAGTGCCAAAAGCTGCCAGTTAACAAGTGAACGAACTAACCTTTTTATGAATGATACCAGTATAGGGTCACTCTCACTGCTGGGCAGCTGTCCTACAGGCTTTATGTGCTTGCCCCAAGGACACAGAAAGTAAGGCCTCCCTGCAACTTGCAGGAAGAATTTGAATTTGGAAGGCCTAATCCAGGTTTGCTTCCAGAACTACCTGCAGAGCCAGGATGGAGTGCATGGCACCACACCAAGAACTGCTGTGCAGACAGCAGAGCATGCAGCAAAGCTCTAAGAGTTGTGTGAAAGCGTAACTGCAGCTATATGAGGAACACTTGTCAGCACTGGTGTGTTAGTGGAATGGCAGTTGCAGAGCCATTAAGTGGCATACACTATATAAAACAGACTTTCTGAGGCCCTAAAACACATCGACTTTTCCTCCTTTTGATGTTTTGTTGCTGCATTTATAGATTTATGTAGGTTTCCTCCCTCCTTCAAATTCCCAGATTCCAACAGTTTTCAGGAAAATTGGATTACGCATCATTTCTGCAGGACAGTATCACCTCATATTATAAAAACAAAGATGAAATAAATTCTCAGCAACCTTATGAGCACGATAACCTACATCAGTGGTTTTCAAATCATGGGTCAGGACCCAGTACTGGGTCACAGACTCTCAGTGTACTGGGTCGCGTGCCCCCTGCAGCCACTGCCAAAAGACTGGAACGCATTGCTCAAAGATGTAGTTGCTGGGTTGTGGGCATAAATTATTTTTTTCAACTGAGTTTCAAAGAAAAAAAATTGAAAACCACTCCTCTACATGGTATATTTTGCCATGTGGACAAATGCTCACTGACTATGGTCAGTGCTTCTCAGGCCATGCACAAGAAGATTCTCCTTAGACTGAAAACATTCCATTTTTTCTCATATACATTAAATACAGTCAGGCCATCTAAACTTCACAAGCAAAGCACAAGATAGAGATTGCATCTCTTCATCCAACATCTACTTTGGGTAAAATTGCCCAGATGTTGGCCTCTCTCAAATGTCTCCTGCTCAAAGTTTCCTTACCAAGTCCAGTTCTCCTTCCAGTCTTTGATTCTCTTTCTCACCACTAGCTCCTCAATTACAGTTCTTCTGCGGACGGTACTTTGGGGAGAAGTGCCTCATCTGTAACTCAGCCTGTGCTACTGCTTGTTTTGATTATGCTCGTAATCACTTCAGCAAATCAAGCAGAACTAGTCACATCTGAAAGGCACCAGCAGTTCCAAGCTCACAGCGATCCCAGTATGTGCATGAAGAGCCGCCACAGCAAAGTTTAACTCTCCCTTCCTTTCACAAGTCATCATGGACATGGATCAGAAACTGGCTCATGACAGTAAGAGGTCTAGGAAAAGACTATTGGTCAAAAAGGGTATGGATCAACCACACTAGCCATCACTCTCTTCTGGCCGCCTCAGTGAGTTTCTATGCATTTATTAGGACCCCAGGTCATGGCCATTCCCTGGAAATTTGAAAGATAATATCTTTTTCTCTTATATGAAGGACTGGACCATCCAGAGTCAGGGTTCCACAGAACCAACAGTAGAGGAGATCTTCAGACTCTAGATCCTCACTTACAAGAGCCAGCCAAGCAAAAGAGCTCCATATGAGAGGGATATATAACCTCTCTCAATTTTGCAATAAGGGAAGAGGGAAGAGAAAGGGAGTGTTTTCCCCAGGAACTGAAATTAGAGGGGATGCTTGAATTTACAGGGGTGAGAGAGCCTAGGGAAGATATTGATGGGGGCGGCAGGGGGAGGGGTTGGCTATAGGCACCACTGTAAAAATTGGGGGGGGAAAACCCATAAAGGTTTTAGATTTTAAATCAAAGAAATATAAAAATGTTTTTTAAATGTATTAAATTTAAATTGACTTTTGAAAAATTAATTTTAATGCAATAAAATATTTAGTACAGAAACTCCTGGATATAACAACTTTTCAAGATAGCGATGATGTGAGATAACCTTAGCACATAATGCATTTTAAAAATCTTGGCTTACTAGGAACCATATATAAGTTATATAACTTATATAAGTTTCCCAATCACAAATCTAACATTCTGCAGCAAAGTAACTAAAAAGCATATTATTCTAGATGTCCCAAGAACAAGAAATTATATTAATTCCTTCTATATAAGCATAAAATTTCAAGAAATTTCCATTAAAAGAACAAAAAGGAGTTAAGCTTACCATGGCTCCCCAGTGGCTGTAAGCATTAAGCAAGTTTTATACATTTTCATCAGCAAGGTGAATTAGCACCAACTCTAAGTCCCACCTTTCAAGCATCATAAAGCACAAATAAAAATCAGCATTTGAATTTATGATGATTTATTGGTATTTATAGATCATAGTTTTGAAATTATTAGGTTGACCATGCTCCAACATTGTTGCAACATACACAACATACTTTTTCAAATCTATTATGCTTTTTTCAGAAATGTATTTTGTCATAAATATGATTTAAGTGTACATTAATGTTTCAATTTCAGTTCAAATTTCCAATCAATAATTAAATGAAAATTTTTTTCCAACTAGAAATTTTGTAAAACAACTAGATCTAGTTGGAAAAGGACTAAATTGGCAATTCTATGATATAACTAGTTGACCACAGAGGGAGAGGGGTGGAGGAAATCCTTAGGACCAGGGAAATAGAAGTGTGCTTCTTTCAAAACCGCTAGTGAATTTTAGAGTCTTATTAAAAATATTTGACAACATACTCTAAACCATGGCACTATACATAAGTGATATATGGGGCCCGTTTGTACCTGCAACTTTCTTTGAAGAAGATAAAACCCCAACAGAAACCTTACAACTTCAGCAACCAAATATTTATGCATTCATAGGAATAGACAGCTGCAGGACAGAGATAGAGATTCCTTTTGCTAATCAACACAAGATAAGGATATGTTCTGGTAACACCTCAGTTGAGGCCACAAACATTTTGCCCACTACAAAGCACTAGGGGAATAAAAATAGAAACTTGACAATGACTCCGTTGCAGGTACAGCAGCACAGCCAAGCGTCAACAATAAAATAATCAATTTCACCTAAGCCCAAAAAAATAATGTAAATCACTTGAGGAAAATTTACAGTACAGGAACCACTAAGGACAGACACAAACTACAAACATCAGCTAAACAAGCGCCGATGTCAAACAGAACCTTCTCATCAGCAAATACGTCACCACAGTAAGACATGTGAAATGCAAGCAGACTTCTTCAGACACAAAATCAGCAACTACAGAACGGAAACCAAAACTGAGAGGTAATAAGGCACAGAAGAAACACAAAGGAACAACCAAGTTTTTCATGTGATACAGAATAGGTCCAACTTATGTCCCGTTCCACTGCAGAAACACTTCCCCGAATGATTAGAAATGACCATTTAATCAGAAATGACATTTAGCCTGACCTGATCCTGCGTTATACATTTCCCTGAATTTAATTTCCTCCCATTCTGTAAATTCCTCATCTTCAAAATATCTGACAAAGTGGGATTTTCTCCCACAAAAGCTCATGAGATAAATAAATTTGTTTGTCTTTAGAAGTGCCACGGGACTCCTTGTTTGTTTTGGCGACCAGACATGCTCCAGAGACAGCCGTGTTAGTCTATTCCAGAAAAATCAATACAAAAGGTTTCTGTGGGCACTTTTAAATTCCTTAATCTTTAAACGTGTCACAGAACTCCCTTGTTTTGGCAAAGAGACAGGGGATCAAGCCCCAACCTTGCTGTGACACCCGATCCTGGACAGGGGCTTAAGGTACTGAGGAATAAGAGTCTAGAACTAGGAAGCCTACGCCGGGTGGACACTTGCCCTACCCCCACCGCTCAGCGGGGGCAGGGCTCCATCCTCACTTCTGCACCTGCTGTTAAGCCGACGTGCCGGACTCTGCCCGCCCGCACCGGGGCTCCCCTATGGCCACGGCTCTGTAACAGGCCAGGGCCACGCCCCCGGCCCACTCGCAGGCACTGCCGCTCCCGAGGCGCGCGGGCCCCGCCCTCCGGGAGTCGCTGTGTCTCGCGGTCTCCGGGCCCCTTTCGCCGCCGTCTCCTCTCGAGGCACAGTCCCGGGCCACCCCCACGCAGGCGGGTCGGCGGGGATTTTGTGGGATAAGCCCGGACCCGCCTGTCCTCGCCCGGGTCTGAGAAGAGACAGTTACCGGGCTGCAGGCAGCGGTTCCGGGGCTGCGGCCTAGTCGTGCGCGCGGGCCACCAGCACGGGATCCTGCGCCCCCCCGAGCCGGTGGCCGGAAGTGCCGCTTCGCTTTCTCACAGGTGCGATGACGAGAGAGGCGAGCGCCGGAAGTGACGCGACTGTGGCGGGCGGTGTGTCGGAACCCGGCTCTGTGGGGAGCGGCAGCAGTATGGTGAGAAGCGGCCGGCGGCGCGCGCTGCCCAAGCACGAGGACGGGGTGGTCGTGGGGCGTGACTGCCTGCGCGTGCGGGTGACCCGCGCCTGATCCCCCGGAGTCACGGGACCCTGGGATAGCCCCGTGGGGCGGGCGGTGCGAGGGGGGTCCCGGCGGGGCGGGGGATGCTGCGGAGGGGTTTCGGGGAGGCAGGGTTCGGCCAGGCAGTCCGGGGAGCGGGCGGTGGGCGGTCGCTGGAAAGACAATGCCGGGGACGATTGGGGAGGGAAGGATGGGGGTTCGGGGAGTGGATGATGGGGAGTCACTGGGGGGCAGGTGTGGGTTTGGGGAGAAGATGCCAGGGAATCACGGATATGGGGGCAGTGTCTGTTTTTTTCCCTCTGTCCTCTAACGATGTTTCTTTCCAGGGGAAACAAAAGAAAGCGAGGAAATATGCCACCATGAAACGCATGATCAGCCTCCGAGACCAGCGCCTGTGAGTCTCCCAGCAAGGCGGGTGGGGACAGTGTGTCAGGAGCCAATTCACAGAGATTTAGCTATAGAGAAGCAGACTTGTCTCCATTACAAAGATAAGTCAATGTTAGGTCGACTCACAGCAATGGCATTAATTACTGCAGTGTCTGAGGTCCATACTTTCCTCTGTTAAGCCAGAAAGATTCTTTCCCCAAGAATCAGGCAGCATAGATAATACTGAAGAGGTTTATTCACGATACCGGGAAGACTGGCAGGACAGCTTCTAATTGGTGATGTTACAGTGGTCAAATATATATGCTTCTTTGTCAGTTACATAATCCACTTGGAATTCTTTACCTGTTTACTTACAAGTACAGACTTGTTCCACTCAGAGAGGACAGAGGTGATAATGACCAATGCAGAGACACTTTAATTACATTAAAGGCCCTATGGCTACATTTAGGGTGGGGTGGAAGGATGGGATGGAGAGGAGGGTCCTTACAGCTAGTCAGAAATGTATTGTTCCCATCTAGGCCAGAATTTCTCAATAGGCAGCTGGCCACTGCCTTACTGATTGTTCACAGCATCCTTGTCCTTGGGTGGGTCTGGTATGACTGTTAACCTGAGTTTCATGCCACAACTTACTGGCAGGAAAAGTATCTAAGCTGTAACAGACAAGACCTGACAGAGAAAAGTCTACAGAGACAGAAAAAACATTAAAGCCTAACACCTCCTTGGTGCAGAGGTGCATGTCCTCACCAGGAGAGCTTCCACCAACTTAGAAGGGCAGTGTGGGGAGCTGAGAGCCTGTTCTTTCAGCTCTCCTGGCAGCTCCATGCCAGCAGAGCTGACTATGCCATAGGTTCCTAGCAGGCTGCCTCTTTCCCTCACTGCCTCATTTGCTGCTCAGCGTGGGCTTCAGCCAACTGTGCTTCTCACCCTGGCTTCCAGCCAGGAGCAGGAGCCAGCCACTCAGTTTTGCAGGGGAGCAGGAAGCAACTGAGCTCTAGCAGTCCTGTCAGTTTCACAATTGACAAGAATGATAGCCCATAGTCAATGTAAAGAATGCTGCACTGCATCACCCTAACTATCCTCATATAAGCCCAGTGCCTTTCGTTATGCGGGTTTAATACATCATCATAGCAGGGAAGCATTTCAGTGTGTACACCTCCACCACTTTGGCAACGAAACTCTGTAGTGTGGACCAGTATTCCCGCCAGTCCAGGCTTGACAAATCCCAGGCACCCAGGAATTTGCCACTGGTGCCTAGCTTCGCCACATTATCCAGGGATGTGAATGCCCCCGGCACCTAAAAATAGAGGTGGCAGTGCTGAGACTTTCAGTGCCTCT
>ML685764.1:21439766-21471142 GCA_007922175.1 Pelusios castaneus
CCCCCCCCCCCCCATTTTAAGGCCCTAGCTCTCCCCCCCCCCCCCCCCCCCCCACCAAGAGTGCTCCGGATAGCAGCTTTTTTTTTAGTGGCTGGGGCCTTTTGTGCACTGCACCCCGGCTGGCAGCGGCTTTTCGGCGGGGGGCACACACCTAGGTGCCTAGTTTTTAGGCTGGGCCCTAGGTGCTCGGTACTTTTGTCAAACCCTACCCTAGTCAATCCCTGAGGGGCAGTCCAGGATGAATCTCGACTGAATGTTCTCCATTGTCTTGTCCCATGTTCAGGATCCCCAGTGATTGCTTCCCCCTCCTGCCTTAGGAGATGATTTCCCAGTTTGATCCATTTCATTGGCAAGGAGTCTTTCTGAGAGTTAACCTACATTTCCTTAATTTTAATTCAAATTTCCTAGTTTTTCTTCCTTGTATCATTCTTTGCTGTTCCATTTTCCCTTGGTTTTGACATCATTAAAGCATTTGTGATTTAATATTATATCCATTATTCCCCCTTTACTCCCTACTGACATACTTGTGTCACCAAAAACATAATTTATTTTTTGTTGTCTTAGCAAAAAAACAGAGCAAGCAAACCCCAAAGTGAAAAAGAAGGATGATCCCAGTGCAATCAAGGAAAGAGAGGTGTAAGTACCCAAGGAGCTGCATTCTGTCTTACATCTTTGAGTGAGGAGAGTCTTTCTGCCTTGCCCTTGGGAGTGGAGGAGAGGCAGCTCTGGGCAGCTGCAAGAATATTTTCTCCATACCTTTCACTTAGAGGGGTGTTCTAAGAGTGTGGGAACGTGCCCTCCTTGACCTGAATTTCCTGATGTGTATAATATGGGAAGTGTTACCATGAAGCAGGGGAGATAGCTCTCAGAAGGAAGAGGGGTGTGGGTGGGCTGCTTGTTAATTACCACTGTCTTTCTCTCTAGGCATCATCTCAAAACTGCTCCTGGCTGGGCATGTTTCCTAGTAAATCTGTCCAGATCATAGGACTCGATGCACTGATGGTGTCAGTTCAAAGTAACTAATTTGAATTATTTCTTTCCTGACAGCCCTCAGCACCCCTCCTGTTTGTTCTTCCAGTATAACACACAGTTGGGCCCTCCCTATTACATTCTGGTTGATACAAACTTCATCAACTTCTCCATTAAAGCCAAGCTGGACCTGGTGCAGTCAATGATGGACTGTCTCTATGCCAAGTGTGAGTGTTTTTCCTGTTAGAGTTTGTCCTGAAACAACATGGTGCCCTGGTGTGGTGAGGTCTGCTCTTTCCTGCAATAATCCCTCACTCTTCTACAATCACTTTGTAGGCAACATAGCACTAATTTAAAGTAACAAAAGCCCAGGATTTATCCAGATAGCAGAGTACAGCGACCAAGGGAACTTAATATTGATCAATGACTCTTGGCTTCTTGACCCACAGTAACCTTAGAACTCTTTGCAATTAGTAATCAGATGGGTCTTAAATACTAATCTTGATTTAAAAAAATTTTAAATCCTTTAAACTCAAAAGTCATCCAAAATTTCAACAAACTTAACAAGATATGTTACTTACTGTTTGGTTACTTTGCGTTTTATCACTTCCAGTCTCTGTTCTTGCGGTTTTGTATGTTTAAGACACTGTAAGCAATTCAGGGTAGAGATGTCCTTTATAGTTTATCATAGTATTTTCTAAGCATGTTATCAATAGCTAACCTCTGTAGAGGTAAGAGCCAATATACTTTTGGCACTGTAACGGTAATATTAATAATATTCTGTTCATGCAGGTATCCCCTGTATCACGGATTGTGTGATGGGTGAAATAGAGAAGCTAGGGCAAAAGTACCGTGTGGCACTAAGGTAGGTGCAGGACACTCAACTCTGTTCCTTAGTTCGTCTGTCCACTTAGCTGCTCCAGATACTTTGCTGACTGAATTAAGTAACATAAAGTGCTACAGAACACAATCTTAACCACTATGTTTGAATTTTAAATAGGCATTGGGAAGTGGAAAGTTCTGTTCAGAAAGCATGCATTAGATTGAGTTAGGGTGGAAAGTCTTGTTGGACCTTCTCTTCTTGGCTTATCAATTCCTGCACAATGTAAGCTTTTATTTAAAACCGTCTATTATGGTGCAAGTCACAGCCCCAGTATATCTAGACTCATTGGGAGCAAGACTGGCCAACACCCAGCAGAGACATTAACATAGATCATTCACAGACGACCTGCTACAATGGAAGCAGCAGTCCAGTCTGAAATAAATTGAATGAACCCATCATGAGAAATATTTGACTCTGGGCATGAAAACAATCCGTATACACCAATTTGTTCATCTTCCTGGGTAGTTCTGCTGGTCAAGACCACATGGATATTCTGGAGAAGGATGATAAACCTCCTTTGCCATGATTGCAAGCCATGTTAAAAAAAATCTTTCTTATAAATCAGCTTTGTTTATTGTGTGATCTCTGCCACAGGCACTTTGTTGTTCTTCTTTTGTGCTTGTTCTTTCTGCACGGGTAACCTGTTGGAAAGAGGGCATTTAGGAGTCCCTACACTGAGAACAGAAGTTGCTTATAAAATCCTGTGATCATTTGTAATGCCTGTCATCTGTAGCAGTCCTGCAGTTTGCATTGTGTTCTTGCAGTGAGCTCTGTAGTTGACTTGACCCCTTTTAATATCAGGAAGCGATACAAAGAAACCAGTTTTCATCCTGACAGAAGAAAAGATGACTGATCTCAACTGGAACCCACTATATCCTTGATGTGCCAGCTATAACTCTGAATTTCCAACTTATGTGAATTTAAATGATCACATTCTGAATGAGACATTCATTTTATGTTTCTTGCATCTTGAGTTTAAAAAAAAAAATCCATCTTCATGCTTCCACAGATTGCTGGCATTTGCTAGCATGATCATTGAGAAATGTCTCTTGACTGATATGTTCCTAGAGCTTTGTACATCAGCACAGCCAAAAAGAAATGATTGTGACTGTCTGCTACAAAATCCATACTGCACAGGATTTTGAAATCATTCCATCTTATAACTAATTCACATTTCTTCAATCATATCAAAGCCAGTTGCCAGCATCAAGGTCTGGATCCTGAATAAGTTTTTTCAAAAAAACAAAACAAAAAACAGAACGTTTTCATGGGATTCACGAAGTCTCTTATCTTAAGACAAATATTGTTTTTATGCTTTAAATTCCAGCAAACTTTCCAAAAGAATATTTCCCTCCAGTCTGAGAATAAGTAGGAGAGAAACCTCTGCCAAGGGGTGTGGGGGGGTAGGTTTTTTTCAAGATTAGCCCATGTTTTTAGAGTCTCACAGGCTGAGTTCCTTCTCAGACCTTCTCAGCAACATTATACTGGTAATCCTGGAGTCAGAATAGTGGCCTGCAGTTAGATTCATAGTTAGCTAATTTTCCTCTGCTTTGTCAATTAGTCAAAGTTACTCGCTTCCTTTCTTGACCTATAGTGTTGCAGTGCAGCTACTAAAGAGCTGCTGTGTTCCATCCCCAGGAGGGCTCTGTTTTAATGGTTGGTGGAATTATTTCTGCATATAGCTTGTAAAGCATTTTGAGATGAGGTGCAGGAGGAAATACAGTCCTTGCCCCTATAGAAATATATATATCAATTCCATCTAACGTAGATAGTCAAGTCAAGCATATTAGTCTAAATATCTTAATCATTCAGTAGCTGAGGGAAGGGCATTCTGCAAGTCCTTGAGAGAACCAGGCAGCTCTTGCCAAGGATTCAAGTTGCAAATATATGGCATACATCTTCTGACTACAGCAGCAAAAAGGGGAGTCATGAAGACCCCATTTATAGTTACTAACAGCACAACCTAAATGATTTGAGCTTTATGGAAAGATGGCTTGGAAGTTTAAAACCAGGAAGCTGGACTGTTGGATCTCTCACAAGAAGGTATTGGCTATGTTTGGAGCTTGTTTTTGCCACCTGGTTATGATATTGAGGTTCTGTAAGTGAACTGTGAAAAGAATTTGCATTTCTGAGGACCTTTCTCTGTTTTGCATAGAGCCCAACACAGTGGGGTCCTATTGTGATCATTAACCACAATGTTTGTTAATCCAACTTTGGCTTTTTAACCTTTTTTGCTCATTTGAATTTGGCCTGAAGAGATTTTATCCCCTGGTCTTGAGGTTTGGAAATTATCCAGAACGGAGAAGAGATTGTTCCTACTTCCTCACCCTGAAATTGTCAGTAGAGGCCTCTGTATAGATCAAGTGTCTTGGGTACTTTTCCTAATGTTACCTTTTATGATCCCACAGGATAGCTAAGGATCCACGATTTGAACGCCTACCTTGCACACACAAAGGGACCTATGCAGATGACTGCTTGGTGCAGAGAGTCACTCAGGTATCTCCCATTCCAAGGGTTCCTTTACAGCAGTAGTTTTCAAACATTTTTCTTGGGATCCAGTTGAAAAAAATAATTTATGCCCGTGGTATGAAAACTGGCTGAACTCCTGTACGTGCTAATGACCTGTAAAATCATCTGCTGAGAAACTGTGGCAGCCAGCCAAAATTCCTCTAGTTTAGTATTCAATCTCTTACGTAACTTGCTTCAAAGGAAGATATAACAACCCCGTCATGTACCTCATTTTTCAGTTCTGTCTGAAAGGACATGTATGAAATGGGAAATTCCTTCCTGAGTACTCCAGCAGGCAAGCCACTAGCCATCGTAGCAATAAAAATAATACCAATCTTCTGTATAGTGCTTTTTTCAGTAGATCTCAAAGCACTTTACAAAAGAGGTTAATATCACTGTCCCCATTTTACAGATGGAGAAACTAAGGCACAGCGAGGCATAGAAAGTTGCACAAGGTCATCCAGCAGCCCAGGGGCAGAGCCAGTAATAGAACTCAGGTCCCTGAGTTCCAAGCCTGCACTCTATCCACTAATCTCTCTCACTTGTAAGTTACCTGGACACCGGTGAGCAGTACAACATTGCTAAACCTGTAGTAGGGCTCTGCATGGTTAAGATTAGCATCTTATCCTACTAATGGATAATTCTTTTAGAACTGGTGCCCCGCATTGTTATGACTAAGTGAACAGAAGCATTTGTTTAGCCTCTCTAATGGGCTGGGTTGTTGTTACGGAGTCTGACATGCCTCCCTTTCCTGCAGCACAAGTGTTACATTGTGGCCACGGTGGACAGAGACCTTAAGCGGCGAATCCGGAAGATTCCTGGTGTCCCTATCATGTATATTTCCAACCACAGGTGGGAGACTTCTTTAGCAGCATGCAACACTGACTTTTGACAGAATTGCTGTCTATTTGCAGCTCATTCTCAAACACGTTTGATCACTCTAGCTATCTTGTGGTTTTCTATAGTGCCTGTAACTGTAGTGTCTTTGAGTCTTTATCAGCAGATGTGGTCACAGCTACTATAAGAGGGGTACATAACTGGTTGGATAAGCACTGCCAGAGAGTAGTTATCAATGGTTCTCAGTCATGCTGGAAGGGCATAAAAAGTTCTGGGTAGGGTTCTGTTCAATATTTTCATCAGTGATTTAGGTAATGGAATAGAGAGTACACTTACAAAGTTTGCGGATTATACAAGAATAGGAGAGATTACAAGTGCTTTGGAGATAGGATCAGAATTCAAAATGATTTGGACAAACTGGTAAAATGGTCTGAGGTAAATAGGATGAATTTCATTAAATACAAAGTACTCCATTTAGGAAAGAACAGTCAATTGCACAGATACAAAATGGGCCATGACCACCTAGGAAGGAGTACTGTGGAAAGGGATCTGGGTGTCATAGTGGACCACAAGCTAAATATGAGTCAACAGTGTAACACTTGTAAAAAAAGCAAGCACCATTCTGGGACGTATTAACAAGAGTATTGTAAGAAAGACGAGAGAAGTAATTCTTCCGCTCTACTCCAAGCTGATTAGGCCTCAACTGGAGTACTATGTCCAGTTTTGGGCACTTCATTTCAGGAAAGATGTGGACAAATGGGAGAAAGTCCAGAGAAGAGCAACAAAAATTATTAAAGGTCCGGAATACTTGACATACGAGGGAAGATTGAAAGAACTGGGTTTGTTTAGTCTGGAAAAGAGGAAACTAAGAGGAGACATAACAGTTTTCAAGTACCTAAAAGATTGTTACAAGGAGGAGGGAGAAAAATTATTCTCCTTGACAGCTGATGATAAGAGAAGAAGCAATGGGCTCAGCAAGGGAGGTTTAGGTTGGACATTAGGAAAAAAATTCCTAATGGTCAGGGTGATTAACCACTGGAATAAGTTGCCTATTGAGGCTGTGGAATCTCCATCACTGGAAATTTTCAAGAGCAGGTTAGACAAATACCTGTCAGGGATGGTTTAAGATGGTACTTGGTCCTGCCATGAGTGCAGGGGACTGGACTCGATGACCTCTCATGGTCCCTTCCAGTTCTGTGATTCTATAAAATTATGTCCACTTGTGTGAAGAAAGGGCTCTACACTGTTGTAACAGGGGCACCTAGTAGGCTAAGTTTGAAGTGCCATTTCCATTACAAAGATTGCATTCAGTTGCTCATAACTTGAAAAAATAATTTCCTTGGGGTCAGTTTTCATTGATCTTAGCAAAGAAGTGATTTTTTTTTGGTGTTCTAAAGTACCAGCCAAATACACTCAAGTTTCTTGAGGAGTAAGGTTTTTTCATGTTCCAGTCACAAATGTAGTGTCCCACAGATAAGTGGCTGACCAAGGTGCTGATCTAAAACAAGACGACTTTGAAAGAAATTGGCTTAGTGACTTAGTAGCGAATTTTTCCAAGCATGTGTCACTTGGGTCTGCTTGCTCAATCTAAAATTACTTTAAACATTGCAGGAGCTGTAATCTGCTTTAACACAATCTAAATGTGTAAGGAACTGGAACAATCCCAGCCTTCCTAAAGTGTTTCTAAGAATCTAAAGGGGGAAAAAAGCCTTTATTTACCTTTGCAGATCACGTCAATATTTTAATACTATCTTCTGCATGAAAAACAACTCTCCAGATTCTATCTTTCATACCAGCTGTTAAATAGAAGGGGGAGATGTGGGCAGAGAAGAGGTTGTTTTTAGGAGGGATTTAAAATGGGATTGAAGGAGGGAGAGGAGTTTATTCTAGATGTTATGGGGGTCAGAGGAGAAAGCTTTTTTACTAATAGTGTGAGATTGCATGAAGAGAGGACTCTGGTTAAAAGTGGGAGGGGAGTAAAGTATCAATGTTACTTATTATGTAAGAACTTGGTATTAAACTGTTTTTCTCCAATGGGGATCATGAGTTTTCTGGGATGCTTCCTGTGTTCCAATAGCTAGTTCCTGTGGAGTTTGGTAATACTGGAACACAGGTTGGGACATCTCCAAGTCTCTCCACAATTCCAGTACTGCCAGTCTTTGCCCTTCCAAGACAGGTCAAAATGCCATGAAGCTGCTTGCTATGGGTCTGAATGCACTAGGCTTATCTCTACATTTGCTGCCTGATGAAGGGGAGATGGCAGGGCAGCTACTGGAGGATGCTACTTTCCAAGCAGGCTGTTCCATACTCTCAATTTTTTCTTTGTTACTTTCAGGTATAACATTGAGAGGATGCCGGATGATTATGGAGCCCCTCGATTCTAACCCCCTCTACTGATGTTTCCAGCACATCCTGCTACCAGGCATCAGGACTCTAAGCCCAGTTAGAGGGCTACTCTGTTTCTACCCCCGTCTTTCCTCCCTCTGCTGGAATTGCTCCCATGACTGCAGATGACACTGGACTGATTTCTTAGGCCTTGGATTTGCAGCTTTGATCTTCTAATGAAAACCCAATTTGGATCTGTCTTTATTCACTTTCGCTCTGACTGCTGCAGGTAACCTATTCCTATTGGTCACATCAGCGTGAATGGGAGGGGATACCAGGACCCAGAGAGTGCATCTGCCTAGCTTCCTCCACATTCTGCAGGTTGTGTATTTGGAGAAAATGTCAAAGAAAGATCCAGCATTGGAACAGAATGAAAACACTTGAGTTCCTAGGAACTGGAGTTGAATATCAGTCTGAAAAACAGTGGTCTGCAGAAGAACAAGCATTTCTCTAGCAAAGCTGAAGTCTGCCCCACAATCTGAATTTCATTATCTGCATGGTGAGAAACCAGCAAAATTATGAGACCATGGCAGTGATATCCCTCATATGGACACAGAAGCTCTGCAGAAACTCAAAATAAGAAACTGAAGAGAAGTGGGGACCTAAACAGAACATTATCTGCCTTCCAAATCCTAATAGATTCTGTGATCTGATTCTGAACCAAACTGACAAAGTTTCCCTCTCTCCTCCCTATGAGAACATGGTGACCAATGTTACTGAGGTTAAATCTCCAATTAAGTTACAAATGAACAAGGTGCTTTGTCTAGATGTGAGTGTCAGGCATGAACAACTAACTTAAAACATTCACCTGGCCATCAACTTCCTGTTATCCTTGCTGAAGAAAAACTGGCAACTGGGAATGGTGAAAAAATGGCAAACTGCAGCACCTCTACTAAATGGGCAATAATAAAGGAGTTCAGTCTCTATTTGGAATTAGTGGACTTTTCTTCAACAACTATTTTTCTTCAATTATTATATGATCAGAATAATAAATTAAACATGATGCAAGTATCTTACTTGCATTCCTGAAATTCTGCATGTCTTCATGTGTGTCTGCCAATTTCCAGCTTAATGCAGGCACTGTCCCACAACATATTCATAATTGGGTACAGGCCAACTCTTCTAGGCATTCTGGCCTCCTCCCTGGGAGGGCTCAGGGCGAAGAAGGAAAGGTGCCAAACTGATGCAGTGTTTGCTAGTAAGCCCCTTACTGAGCTCCAGGATCCTGGAGAAAAAGTCCCTGCTTAGACTGGTTCTTCAACAGAGCCCTGTCAACACAACAAAAATAAAGGTTCCCATTCAGCCCTCTTGTAGATTGGACTAACTGCTATAGACTTCGCTAGCAGCGGAAGCTGTTTTTACCAGTTTGGAAGTTGGTCCTAAATGCAGTATCTTTAAAATAATAATAAAAAAATCAGCACCATTTTGGTCAAAATGGCATTGAAAGCCATAAGGCTGGTGCTTGAACGACCCCAAGTGCTGGCTCTGGAACCGTCTTTAAAAAATCCATTTTTTAGCCCTGCTGGGATTTGTCAGAAGGGCTGCAGAAGATTGACACTGTCTGCTCGAAGAAGCAAAGCCAGCAGGCCCTCACCACTTCCTCCATTAGAATGTTATGTGCAATTGTTATCAAACTTTTTCCTCTCTCACGAACATTCATATAACCTCTTGCTCATATGTTGAAGTCTATTAAATGGGCTAGATCTGGAAGGCTTTGATCTATCACTACATCTTTCCCCTCATAAATGTGTAAATTTATCCCATTAACATTTATGTGTCGTTTTGTGTTCATTGTGAAATCCATGGCCTGTGTTCTGCAGGTCAGGCTGTTTAGAGTCCTGGCCTTAAAATCTATGAAAAGTAGGAGGTGGCACTTTGTTGATTCTATGGGCTAAACTAAGCACATAACAGGAACTCTTCTTAACCCTCTATTTTCCTGTACAAGCTCCTTTTGTGCCACCCCCTCTATTTTGGCCCCGGCAATATCCCCCCTTCCCTCATGCCAGGGGCTCTGTATACCTCTCCCATTCCTCCTCCTAATTCTCCATGGCAGGTGCTCTGTGTACCTCACTGTTTCCCCCTCTATGACAGGCCAAGAGCTGTGTGTGTCCCCCATACTTCCCTGCTCCTGTACCATTGTCCCCCATGCTCTCCACTGTCCAGGGCTCTATATGCCCTTTTCCCCTTATGCCATCCCATACAATGTGCCCCCTCCAGCCCTCATTCCCCCCCATGACAGGGCCCCCATTCTAACACACATCAGTTGCTCTTTGCCTCTTTTTCCTTATATCAGGGCTCTGTATGTGCCCCATTCCCCCTCCCCTCATACCAGGTCACTCATTCTTCCATGCACGGCCAACTATTATGCTGGAGAATGCTAACAGCTGCCATCAACTGTTTCATTGATGTACAGACCATAACACAGGTAATTGATGCTGCTGGGTCTGCTAACCAGATTTCTGGGGGGGTCTGTGTGTCACTCATTCACCAAAATCCACTGGGTTCTGACAATAGTTGACAAGTATTTCCATACATTTTGGAACTGATCTGTGTTCAAAGTTGTCGCATTATCCCCAAACGAACAGAATGAAACTAATGCCAGAGTTCTTAATTTTAACATAGTTTCTCCATGAAAGGGAGCAAAATGGCACAGATGAAAGAATTTGACAAGTTTTATCGTGTTATAATGAATCTGGGTGACCTAGCCAATGCCTTGACTATTAATACCAACAGGAGGTTAAGACTGATGGAGTGCCTCTGTGCAAGGCTAAGGGGAACTGAACATGACCATTGAAGTGGAATGCTGATATTAAGAATGTCTCTGCCCAGCACGGTGGAGGCTGTTCCAAGAGCCAGGTGGAGTGAACAGGTTCTGACCTGCCCCATTCTGCCTCTGGGGGCCCAAGTGCTCTTCTACCCTGCTGGTGCTGAGTGAGGCAAGGGGAAGCCGGATAGGGGTTTTAGGCAGGGCTGGAGCATGGGTGGATTTTGGAGCTTGCCCTGAGGAAGGCCGCTCCATAGCTGACCGAACCACCTCCTCCCCTGCCAGCCACATCCCTTCACCGCCAGGCCGATCCAGCTCCTGCTGCTGGTGGCGGCTCTGGGTCCTGCTTGGCACTGTCTTCTGCCTCAGCAGGGATCAGGGAAGGCAGAGAGCAGCCAATCAGGGGTGGCAAGGCCTCCCCGTGCCTTTTATAAACTCTGTCCCTGGGCTGTAGCCTGGGTCTCCTTGCTTGGACAGGGCCTGGGGTTTTAGCCCCTAAAGCCCCTGCCAATCCGTCCCTGCACCTTTGTGTCCATTGAATATACTGTATAATTCATCTGTCAGGACTGAACTGTGCTCCTAAATTTTAGCTTTAATTTAATAAAAATATCTTTCTATTTCTCATGGTTATGAATGGTGAACCCAGTTTAACTAAGGCAGTGATGTTTCCTGATTCTGCAGAGAGCCTACAATAATAGCTCTAAGAAACAGGCGTTACCACCATTCATTTCAGTGGGGTTTGAACCTAAAGGTGACAATGTCCATCCCAACATTAACTATTTCACCATTAATAATTTTAGTAGAAACATCCAGCCAATTTATTTACCCCAAATTGTCTTCACACTTCCTTAGCTACCAGAAGACCCAACTGTCCTCCACCAAACTACTACCATCTCCAACTTCCCCCATGCAACTGCTAAAATGTGGTTATGCAACATGGGTAGGAAAAAAAAAAAGAAAAACAAACTAAATTGAATATGAATGAAACAGGTAGTACTGACTTCCTTTTTTATAAACATCCCTTTTTAACATTTATTTGAAGTTGCTAACAGAATTCTTTATAATGCCACATAGTAGAGAGACCTTGCAACAGAATTTAGGTCCAGCTTACTGCAGAGAACATGGGGTCTTGTCTGTTGTGCTTCACATTGTGAGGCTGGCATGTACCTTTACTCTTATTTTCCTGGTTTTGAGAGATTAAAGTTTAACCACTGTCTACATTCTGGAAGGGCACAAAGCACAACTGGGCAACCTTAGTACTATGTTCACAAAATGTTGAGGCATTTAATTATAGATTCTGACCAAGTCATGTCTTAACTGTGCACAAATATAGTAGGTGTAAGAAGGAAGACAAGTTGTTCGGGGATGTACCAAAAAAGGGTCTTTTGATATACCAGGTTCCAGAAAGGTAGCCATGTTAGTCTAGTTCAGCAAAACAAACAAGGAGTCCTGTGGCACTTTTAAAGACTAACAATTGTATTTATTGCATACTTCCATTCTGTACGTTTTCCTTTTCTAGCATCTGACAAAGTAGGATTCACCCATGGAAGCTCATACAATAAATAAAATTGTTTGTCTTTAAAAGTTCCACAAGACTCCTTGTTTATTTTGATATATCAAACAAACAAGGAGTCCTGTGGCACTTTTAAAGACTAACAAATTTATCGCATCAGCTTTTGTGGGAGAAAAATCACACTTTGACACATCTGACAAAGTGGGATTTTCTCCCACTAAAGCTCATGCGATAAATAAATGTATTTGTCTTTCAAAGTTCCACTGGACTCCTTGTTTGTTTTGCTGACCTAAACTAACCCCTTTGGAATTTGATATACCAGTCACTGCATATGAGCATTACTGCCATCTATTGGCTGGTATGTCAGTCCAGGTTAAGTGCCTAACTGTACAACTGCCAAGTTAGATTCAGGGCCAGGCCTAAGTGTTTTGCTGCCTGCTCACCATGGCAGAAAACATCTCTGGTGCCCCCACAATCCTCAAGCACAACTGAAGGGAAAACAGAAAGTTTGGCCAACTGGCTGGGCAGCAGAGCGACAGGTACAGACCTATGTTGGCAGCCAGGGTGATCATCCTTAGTCTGCCTGCCGCTAAGGCTAGCCCTGGCTACATCGCCATGAGATTATGCACAGACAAAAAAACGTAGTTAATGCAGAGTGAAGGTGTCTCGTGGTAGCTCTGCCCTTCCAGGAGGCTGAGTTCAGCAAAAATCAAACTTGAAAACCAGAAAACGAAGAGGTAAGGTACACACCTAAGCAACTAACCTTCTCTCTGGACCTGTCAATAAACACTGGAATTATCAGTATGTACTCCAGCTGCATTCAGTGGTTAGGTGTTGCTGTGGTGGAGAGATTTTGAACAGCTTGGAAGAGCTGTGCCTGTGGGGAAGTGCCTTTCTGGCAAGGGGGGTCTGATCCCCTTCTCGTGCCTGCTATGCGCTGGAAACTGCCCCTATCCTGCTAGGGGATGTTTAGGTCCTTTCCCTGCCATACCACATGAGCTGAGGTCTGGAAACGCCTTACCTCCAGTGATTGAGACCACTTGGCCAGGCTCAAAGCCACAGAGCAATTCCTTTTCCTCTAGGAAAGTTTAATCATCAATTTTCCGTAAGCTCACCTACCGCTGCACTAAAAGAGCAGCTCCGGATTCCCTGGCCTAATGGAAGGAAGATAAGGGTTCACAGCTTTGTCTATGGTCCTCAGCAGCTCCCCGGCCAGAGATAACGTTTGTTGGTCATTACTGCTAAACACTAGGGCCAGCAGAGCACCTCTGACTTCATGCAGGTCAGCGCTGTTTTGGGGCCAGAATCTGATGCCAGCTTGTGCGTGAACTGCTGCGGCCCTGGCCACATGCTTCGTGCTGGTGGCCTGCACCCACCGCCCTGTCACGGGAGGGGAGAGAAGGGAAGGCCGACGCTCCCTGACACTGAAATTAACGGGGCTGGAGGGAGACCCGTCTGTCTCCCCGTCCCCGGGAGGCACCCACTGCCAGTGCCAGCGGGCGGGGGCAGCGATGAACACATGGGGCAGGCGCGGGGCACGTGCAAAGAACGACTCAACGAGCTCCCCATCTCCCTCGCCCCGCATGGGAGGCACTGGAGAAATGAATGGTTCGGCTGGCGATAGGACCCAGAAGGTGGCGGGTCGGGCGGCCCCTAGTCCAGCCCGTTCCCGCCGCAGCCCCTCCTGCCCAAGATGGAGGCCGCTAGCCTTCCTTCTCTCTTTCGTCCCAGTGATCGGCAACACAAGGGAAGAAAAGAGAGCAGGGCTTCAGCGACGCTCTAGTCCTCCACTTCACCTCTCTATGCTCCGTCGGGTTAACCCATCGTCGGGGCCCAACCCACGCTGTAACCCGATCTGTTCGGTGGGTGGCGCTCTAACGTCAGCGAGCTCCTCTCTATGGTCACTGTGGTCCAGGCGGGGGACACTCTAGCTTCCCGGCAGCAACTCTTCTGGCCGGGCGGTCTAGCGACGGGTCGCACTACGCAGGCGCCGCTGTGCGTCGCACGGCACGCGCTGTCGCCAGCCCCTCGCAGCGGCCTGTGGAAGCTCCGTTCTCCGGTCCGGCCGCCGCCTCAGACCCGGCCCCGCTGCTGCCATGTACCCGGCCTGGGGCCTGTATGGGGTGGCGGGGCACTACCCGCCGCCCCCCACCTCGATACCGCCCCCGCCGCTGCCCGTGCCGCCGCCCACCGTCCCGCCACCCACCGTCCCGCCGCCCAACTACCCGCCCCCGGGTCCCGGCGTGGCCCCCGCGCCCGGCGCCTCGGGCTTCCTGAGCCTGCAGGAGCAGCATCTGGCGCAGCTGCAGCAGCTGCAGCAAATGCACCAGAAGCAGATGCAGTCGGTGCTTTTGGGGGGCCCCCCGCCCGGTCCGCCGCCCCCGGGGCTCCCCCCTCCGCCTCTTCCCGGCTCCTTCACCGACTGGCCGCCGCCAGTGCTACCCCCCGTCCGGAGCTACCAGAAGCAGTTCAAGCACCGCGAGCCCCCCCCCGCCACCCCCTCCCCGGGACCCCCAGATCTGCAAGCCTCCGGCCCCCCCGCCGCCCCGAGACCATGAGACCCTCCCGCCGCCCGTGTCCCACAGCGAGTGGGAGCTTCTGCCTTCTTCCCCAGTGCCCATGGACATGGAGCTGTCCTCTCCGCCACAGTCGCCCCCACCACCTGACCAGGCCTATCCGCCCCCATCACAGCCCTATATGCCCCCTGCCCAGTCTGAATCCTATATTCCCCCCACCCAGCCACCCCCTTCCCAATCCCCTCCGCCCCAGTCTTATTTGCCCCATTCTCAGTTCTCCCAGCCACCCCCACCATTGTTTTTGGAGCCCCCTCCATCAACTGCCCCGCAATCCTATTTACCCCCATCCCAATCCTATCTGACACATTCTCAGTCTTACCAGTCTTCGTCCCAGTCTTCCCCTTCCCAACCAGTGCAGTCTAGTTTGACCCCAGCCCTTACCCAATCTAAATCTCACTTCACTGCATCCCAGTCCTCCTTGCCAACACCCACTCCTGCTCAGCAAGAGCCAGTGCAGAGTGGTTCTAAGGAAGCCAATGACAGTTCTGACCAGCAGAGCACCCCACAACCAGATCCCTCCACCATGACCCCGCAGGTAAGAACAAAGCATCTAGTATGTGTGCTCTGCTGCAGATTGTGGCTAAAGTTTGGAAAAAGTAACAATGGAAACTGCTCATTTACAGATGTTTTGTAAGTTAGAAAGATGCTCAGCTAAAGACAAAAGAGAGAAACAGTAAATGAATCAAATTTAAATAACTTGCAATATTTGACTTTAGTTCATGAAAGTCAGGAATGGCACAAATAAAGCTAACATTCCATAAATCCCTCTGAAATTATATTGTACCCTGTATTTCAAGAGCCCACTGTTCCCCAGCATAGCGAGATGTGTGAAGAACAAAGTTTCAGCCTTGTCTCTGACCTGTATCCCCTTGGTGGAGTTTTTGGACTTTAAGGCCCCAGTCTTGCAAAGTATGTTGTACAGATGAACTGCATGGAATCCCTTTGACTTCAGTGACCCCTTCATATAGGTGAAGCAGTTTATTGGCATGTTGTTGTTGCAGGATTGGCACCTACTTTTGTTTTGCGTAGTTTCTTGCTTTGATTTTCTCTTGCTCTAATATTTTTTTCAGTTTAACAACCCAAATATATAGCAGTATGACAGTGGTTGCTTGGCCACACCTACAATAGTTAAGATTACAAAAGTGTTTCTAATATAAGATTCTAGATACCTTTTGCATACACTTTAAAAAATATGTATATGTTGGCCTAACCCTGTTCGTGCTTCTCTTTCTAAAGGTTTTTTTTCAATGAAGCATTTGAGGAAAATCCTTTCAGATGTTTTTGAGTTAGTGAAAGTGAAAAATATACTTTTTACTGTTAAAAATAGTTCATGTCTATAAGTGGGCAGTCAGGTCCCAAATCTGTAAACAATGACTTCAGTGTGACTACTTACATTCATTAAGCTAGAATGTTCACATAGAATTTTAACTGTGCACATGATTGCGGCCTGAGATTGTATGTGTAGCTGATATGACTCTCCTGGGGCTCTCCATTGGTCCAAGAATATCCTGTGCAGATCCAGTTGCAAGATCAAGGCCTAAGTGCACTCTTTAAAAAAACCTCCTGACTTAATTTTTATAGTTTAAAATTAATAAACTGCTTGTTTCTTTTTTTAATTTAATTTTTTAAATTTTGACTATATAAAGTTAAAGCCAAATTTGGGAAAAAAAAACAATTTGAGTGGTTCAGTCAAGTTACTGATTAATACTATTAATTCTTGGGACCACTTTTTATTTGTATCCTTGTAAAGATGTGTAGCTATATGTGTGTAGGTATTAAAAATACACACTTTTCTAGCAGCTACTAGTCATCCTGTTGTGTGGTGGTGGTTTTGAGTCTACAACCTGAGATTTTATAATGTTATTGATAGGCACTAGTTGATCTTTTACTTTGGTAGAAATTGGGACTCGTCTTATTTTCATTTATCTTTAACCCCCTCACCCTCAAAAAATCTCCAAAATAGTATATTAAATGTGGGTTCAGTGTTGTTTGCAAAACTGAATCCTTAAAAGTGCTGTACTTGAGGAGGCTAAATATTAAACTTTGATCACCCTTCCTCCTCCCCCCACACACTATTGCTATCCATTGTGATAGGGTTGTAAAGATTGAACGTTGAAATAATATAATTTTTACTTGTATGCTCAAGAAGAGTTAAGAAATATTTCTTTTTAAAAAAAATTAATGACAATCTAGTCTAGGCAGAAGATAATTTTCTGATAATCTCATGTACTACGTGTCCATAGCCAAATAGATTGGGTGCTGCTTTTTCCTCCCTCCATATATTCAGTATATTATGCAACAAATTGCAATTTGTCATTTTAAATTGGTGTTATATTATTTTTCTTCCATTATGTGTGAGGGTGTGCATGATGATGGTTTAGAATCCCGTGCCATGTGACAGATTTTGCAGTGCAGCCTAGCACAATGAAAATAAAGTTCCTGTTTCTCCTTATGGCAAGGTGTATCTTTTGAGAAACAATTAATCAGTGGAATTTCTACTGAATGTATTTATAGTGTGTAATTCACTGTGATATCTGGTGCATATTCTGTGCAAATTTAAACAAAGATTAAGTGCAATTTCTATGAAGGATACCTAAGTTTCACAGCTTTGTGTTCTGGACTGCTGTGTGGTTTTCCTCTTCCCTGCTTATCATCTTTGTTGTTACCTTCTTCTGTGAGGAACATCACCAGGGCCTTTTGGGGGGGGGAGAGGAGAGGGCCATCCTGGAGAAGGACTTGCTGCGAAAAAGATGTCTTGCATTATGCACTAATGGGATTCAGATTCATTCTGATATTTGATAATAACTGAGGCCCCCACATTTTTTGCCCTGGACTTTGCCATTCCTACTGCTTGCATAGAGGTTTGCTGGCCTGGTGGGCCATTCAAGGTTTTAAAACTGAGAACTAGTCCTTGAAATGGCTACAAAACTAAATAGTCAGTGGAACAAATGGTATGTTGATATGATGCACTTTTGTTTTTTCTTATTTGAGTCAGGTTGCTGCTGTATGTTAGATCAGTTGGGGCATCTGTGTGACTTGCACAATTGGATGTTTGCTATAGTGGGTAGTGATAAATTAACCTAACCAGGTTCACTGTGGTGAGATCCTCCCCTGAGAGGAATAGGTATAAACCAGTGATTACTCAGACTTTGGCTCTGTAATGTGTCTCCTGAGGTTCCTTGTGGTGTAATATTAAAATACTATGATATATAATTATTAGCCATAATTAACTTATCAACTTGCACTAAGTTATTAGCTTATTTACTATGAGATTTTTATATAAAAATTTATATATATATAAAAAAACCTAAACATTTCTCCTGTCATACTGTTTAAATATATGATTACTATAGTGAATGTAAAAATGAACTTCAGCTCCTCTGGATAATGTTGATTGCTAACTGGACTCCTGAACCACTGAGGTCTGACATCACTGATGCAAACCATTGATTAGTCAAAAGTGGAAGAAGGTGCTCCATGATACTATTGCATTCCTTGTATATAGGAGTAACAGTGATTGCAGTAGGACTCCAAAAAATGGTCAGCAGCTTGACATTTGGAAAGTAGAATCCCTCAGACAAAAATGTGAAGTTCATAGCATCTCTTTGAAATGTATCCTTCACGAACATGTCATCTGTTTTGTTCAGTCTGAGCTTTAGACATCTGTTTTTTGTCTATTCCCTTTTTTTCAGTCAGATGCTAAGATATAAAATGGTTCTGGCTTCATGTGTTGTGAAGAAGGTTTACAGTTGGGTGTTGTCATATTGGTGGTGTAGAGGGCCATGTGGTGCCATGACCTCTCCTAGAGATTAATCTATATATTGAGGAGGAGAAGAGACAGGATAGGTTCACAAGTGACTGGGGTTTTTTAAGGACAGAACAGAAGTTCTTTATCATGATTATCTTTTATTTATCTATGCAATTTATTGCATAAAATTACTTTATGTGACATCTCTTTGAAAGGAATGATTATATCCATCTTAGTGCCCCTGCTCAGTCTTGAATGCAAAAGCAACTCCTAATGCAACATGGAGTTGAAGGCTGTTGAGAGAGATCCCATGCTGAAAGTATGGATGTCTGTCCTCCACCCATAGCCATGAAAGCTTCTCCGTGTCATATCCTGATCTGAATCCTGATTATGAAGGATATTTGCAGAGCTCATTAGGGTCTAGAAAGATATTGTCTCCAATAATAGTCATCATCCCCAAAATGCCATTTTAAAGAAGTGATTTTCTGAATAGACCTGCTCTTTAAATTTGTCCATTTTACACTCAACTACTAGAAATAGGCCCTTCTAATTCAGGCATAACATGTGGATGGAGGAATCTTGCAATGTGCATACTTATTTTATACCTATTTTGAAGATGAATTGGAGACTTTAATCTTGAGGAATCTCATCTGACACCATTCACTAATGCTGAATTTACATTTGCATTTTAAAATAAACTGTCATTACTGTTGGCTTCTCTCCTGTTCTGTGCTTGGTTTTCAGAAGTGGCTCTTTTTTGACAGTGTGATAGAAAAGATGAACAGGAAGGGTATGAAAGATGTAGTCAGATTTTCGGAGGAGGAAAAATTGCTAATAAAACTTGTGCTTTCGTAGGCTGCACCATTCCATCAGCTTTAGGATAACCTTTTTAGGTCCCCATTTCATTAAATACCAACCTCTGTCCCCTTTATTTTGCTAGAGTTCTGATAAAAATCTATCTATAAGTTCTCTTGATGCATAGGACTGTAGTACATATTCAGTATATATTTTTAGTAAACATTCATATTCTGAATTCATAAAGTAGAATTAATTCTCTTTTGTATTTTATACTGTATTTTAAATCTGAGCTCACAGCATTTCATTGTATTTAGTGTGTGTGCACGCGCATGCGTGCGTGCAGATTATAGAGCCCTAATCACTAGGAAGTGACAACTTTATCCTTGCTATTTGGGGCTGGGCAGTGAAAATCCTGATGAGGAGTAGTTATTGAGCTACCCACTATTTTGAAAATGTATAAAAACATTTGAGGACTGAGTTATCCCCTGTCATAATTTCAGCCTGGAGAAGATGTATACCTCTTGGTTACAAAACCTAGAAAAGAGGATTGTATAATGGATATATATCCATTTATTCATATGACATGTACAGGAAAGTGAAATCTTTGAAAATTCAGAGAAAATTCTCCATCATTATCAGCTTTAAAGAAGGTCTAAATATCAAAATATGCTATGCCATCTGATTTTGGAGAACCATGTTCCAGAAGACAGGTCTTTCACCTATAAAGCACCTATACTTTGAAAATATTTAAAGGAACTAGGAACTTAACTATCTCCATAGCTGCTCTTGTCTTATTTTTGGAATCTCTCCCATTTGCCATTTTGGTTAGAACACAGTTTTTTGTAATTTGAACTGTGGCTATTATTTTCTGTCTGATTGATTGTTTACCCCAGCCTCCTTCCACATTTTTCCCTCACAGTTTCTCTATTGCCATCTTCACTTTTCATGCTTTTCTGTTTCCGGTCCTCTCCGTTTGTCTCTTCCCTTTCTTTCCTCTCTGCATTTCTTCCTTCCATGTTTTTCTGCCTCCTTTCCTTTTCCCTGTTCCATTGTTCATATTTTCTCTTCATCCAATTTTCCCATTATCCTACCCCATTTCACTTGCAAAATAACAATATATAGTAAATTAATAATAAAATAATGAAATGGAATTAACAAGCCCATTCCCCCCATTATTTGGCTTGTATGTTGAACATTTTTCTTTCATTGTTTTTGCTTTTAACTTGCTTCAGTTTTAAACTTTTTGGAATTTGCAACTGTATCTTCCTTTTTGTCAAAAGAGCATCTAGGACAGTGATGCCGCAATCCTGATAATGAGTTTCGACTGCTATTGCAATACACATAATAATGGTGGACAAATGAGTTATCACTATGAAACATGTATAAAGCCATAAACACTTCTCTGGAGACTGGTTTTTTTTTCTCTGTCAGATTTCAGTGATTATCTGGGCTTGGTTCCATCAATGCCAAAATCTGTTTTTGCCTATTAAACCTGATTGCTATTCAATTCTCACTAACTTTGTGTGTATTATAGGAACAGCAGCAGTACTGGTACCAGCAACACTTGCTAAGTCTGCAGCAGAGGGCAAAAGCACATGCTCAAGGACAGCAGCAACTGAAGAGTCCAGGAGTAGCGAAGGATTCCCCTGAGCAGAGAAAACAGCAAGATGAAGGGAAAGTGACTGCTCCTAACCAGCAATCTGAACCATCTACACTTAATGAACCTGTAATACCAGCCCCCCAAAAAGAGGACCCGCCAGTCTCATCTACTGAACCTAAAGTAAGATATGTAGAAATGGTGTTCCATATGTGACATTCATTCCTAAAAGAAATGTTTTCCCCTCATGCCTGTGTCTGATAGCTCTTATGTTATACTTTTCATCAGTACATTTCAAAGAACTTTACAAAGAAGGTCAGTATCATTATCTCCATTTTACATATGGAGAAATTGAACCACAGAGGGAAGTGGTACACCCAAGATCACCCACCAGGCCAGGGGCAGCTCTCTTGAGTCCAATAGAATCCAATCTCTTGAGTCCAAGTCCAGTGATCTATTCATTAGGCCAATTAATAGTCTTTATAGCTGGAAAAGATAGACCTGGGCACACATGTTCCTGGTCTGGCAAGTTTTACAACATAACAAAATCTTTTTTAGGGATGAGCTGTTGCCTCAGTTTTGCTAGGTTATGAATAGATGATGAGTTACATCGTCAGGTTGGGCTTGTAGAGTCCTCCTACTACAGATTTGTAAGGCTTCTGTTCCCTGTCATGCTGAAATGAATAGTGTCTTTAAGATTCTGAACTGTATTTGTCTCTGATGCCAGTACGTCAGATGACAGAACTCATAAAAGATGAATTGCTTTAAAGAAAACAGGCTAAAGGAAATGAATGAATTACTGTTGTCCCATTTAGCTAGGCCCATGCCCCCTAGTTCCTTAACCTGAATTCCTTGAATGAGTTTTCTTTGTTAGTGTTCAAGCATTTTACCTTTGTCCTTCTGTGACGTTCCCCTCCCAGAATCTGGTCTGGTGTGCTGCTGTGCCCCCTGATCTCCACTCCTGAACCCTGATTTACCCTGCTATGCCAGGTGACTACTCATTCCTGAGTCAGTTCACACCAGCCTTCTGCATGTAATCAGTCCCAGGCAGTGGGTGTGCACCCTCTGGCCACTCAGGGGATAGTCCTCCAGCAAGCACCCCAAGACACTACACCGTGAACTTCTGTCCTACAGGTATCAGGGCACTTCCCCAATCACTGTTAGGCTCATAGACTCTGGGTCTCCCATTTATCAAAGAAATGAGAATGCCTAGCCTCATTCACACCCTCTAAAGTTCACACAGCTTTAGATAAAAACAAACTCTAGTTTATTGCAAAGGGGTAGCCGTGTTAGTCTATTGTAGAAAGACAACAGAGTCCTGTGGCACTTTTAAAGACTAACAGATTTATTTATCGCATGAGCTTTCGTGGGAGAAAATCCCATGCGATAAATAAATCTGTTAGTCTTTAAAAGTGCCACAGGACTCTGTTGTCTTACTAGTTTATTGATTAGAACATGATTTTAAGTGAGTACATAGCAAATCAATGCACAATCATTTAATAAATCAGTCAGGGGTAATCACTATCAAATAAAAGATATAAGACACATTCTAAACCTACATCGCTGTATGACCTAACATCATTATCCAAGATTTACTCACAAGTTGTTTGATGGAAAGATGGCTTAACAGCCAGTCTCTGCCTATGCCTAGGTAGGGCCCAGATCTTGCTTGAAGATGGTCTCTCTCTGGCAAAAAGCCCATTCCCATTCAAAGTATCTCTATTTGTCTCCAAAGCTCCCTCAGCCCCTCCTCTTCCTGGGCCAAGGTGATTTTCTTTGTTCCACCTGAGCCAAGGAGCTCAATTTGCATTGTCTTTGTCATGTACCCCTGTGGCCTCCCTGCTGAGAGATAGCCCTAATGGTCTGAGCCATGTAAAATACCTGGAAACATGATTCACATCTGTACACATACATGATGCTGGAGGAAACATGATACCATAACAATAAGGTAGCGCATTCAAAAGGGAACCTTGCATGGCACAACTGGCTTCAAACCATACAATTGCATTGCAAAAGTGAACAGAAAAGTTACATAGATCAAACCCTAGGGTACACGGATGTGCATCCCGTGACACCTTCTGTATGATTTATTAATCCTATTTGCTGAATTGGAAAGTACTAGTATCTTTTCCCCGTGCAGCTGCTTGTATAAGTTTTGTAGTCGTGATTAGAGATTTTCTTGAGCTAGTACCCCATCTTCAATCTAGAGTCTTTGTTTGGAAGACGTTGTGGTAGTTCATATTCAGACATGCATCTGAACTTAATGGCTCAGCCCTGAACAAAACTATTTAATCCAAGCTCACCTGAATTTTGGAATAGTTTAGATTTTAATTTAATTAATTAATTAGTTTAGATTTTAATGTAATTAATCATTTCAGTTTTTAGCTGGAATAGCTTTCCTATTATGTGCTGGCAAAGGAAACTGGTGATCTTGCCCTCTCCAGACCTCGGGAGATAAAGATTCCTTTGTTAAGAAATGGAGTCATAGTCTGTGCCTAATAAGTTTTGCCCAAAAGCCTTTAGGTCCATGTGCATAGTGACAGTTTTTCTTAGGATATGCAGGCAAATTCTCTCAAATCTGATTTTGCCCTGAACTATCTATCTTATTGAAGAAGATAAAGAAAGTGTCATGGAAAGTCAGAACACCAAAATGTAGGGTCACATGTCTGTGAATTTGGTTGTGCTTGTTTGGATGTTGTGCTTGACTGAGCTTTCCCTTAGTTATAATAATTCCATTATCTTCAGCTGAGTATTGAGCCTCCTGAGGACTCCGAGGAAGATTTGAGGTTGCAGCAGTTGCAGGTGGCTGCAGCTCAGTGGCAGCAACACCCACAGCATCGAGTTGGCTTTCAGTATCAGAGAATAATGCAGAAGCATGCCAAACTGCAACAGATTCTGCAGCAGTATGAGCCGATCGTACAGCAGCCACCACCCTCACAGGTTAGTCACTAAGGAACTGGCATTCGGTATAACTCCTGGAGGATGTAACACTCATATTCTTGAGAAGTAAGAGTATTCATTGAAAAGTAATCATTTCTTCTTGCTGGCTTGTTTGCCTTGCTGTCTCTTTAATCTTTCTTCATGGGCAAAGACTTAGCTCCCCTTTCCTTAGAAGTTACTTTCCAGTCTCAACTGACGAGTAACAAGAATATTTAGAAATGTTGGTGGGAGCAGTTTTCATGTGAGGACTAATTAAAAAGTCAATTTATTTACATGGGGTAAAATTCTCAAAATCACCTTAGGAGCAATTTAGTCTCCTAAATCACTTTTGAAAATGGGGCTTAGGCATTGGAAAATTTTATACTAGGACTGCTTACTTTAGAAAAGAAAAGATTACTTAAAATGGCTGGAATGGAAAGAGCTGGCTGGATGCCCTTATTTACTATGTCCTCTAATAGAAGAAAAAGTGGATATTCAAAAAGACAATATAAAAAGTATAACTAATTGAGGCATCTAAGGATATTATTGATGTTAAATTAGTAAGTTTAAAAATAGATTAGACAGCTGTAAAAATAGAAAATGCAGATAAAACTAATTGTTGTAGATCTTCATGCTTCAAAGTGTATAATGATTGTTATTTGGGGCGGGTAGGGTGGGTGATTAAACAGATTATGGGATTTTTGATTGTTAGAGGAGGGCCTCTGGCTTTCCAGTGTCTTTGTGGGAGATGCTATTTTCACCCTTAAAACCTCCAAATTATTACAGCAACCCTTACAGACCCCCAACTAAGATTGAGCTCACATTGTTTGTGTGTGTCCTGGTCTGAAAGAATTTATAGTCTAAATAGACAAGATAGACCAGATAAAGGGTAAGAACGGAAACAGGCACTAGGAAGTGAAGTAACTCACTGAAGGTCAAGTATCAGGTTTGTGGGTGAGCTGAGAATAGACTCCCAGTCTCCTAAATCCCAGCACAGTGTTCTGTCAAATGGACTGCACTGCCATATGAGTTGTGGCAGCTATAGTCCTGGAGTTCCAATCCTGATTAGATTCTCTGGTCATTACCACAATGTAAATAATACATAATACCAAAGGGGTAGCCGTGTTAGTCTATTGTAGAAAGACAACAGAGTCTTGTGGCACTTTTAAAGACTAACAGATTTATTAATCGCATGAGCTTTCGTGGGAGAAAATCCCACTTCGTCAGACGCTTTGAAGATAGGAAGATGGAGTCATCATGCCACCTACTCCATCAAGGGTTCGTTCACCTGCTCATCCACCAATGTGATTTATGCCATCATGTGCCGGAAATGCCCCTCTGCCTTATATATTGGACAGACAGGACAGTCTCTGCGCCAAAGAATCAATGGACACAAATCTGACATCAGAAATTGCAACACTGCAAAACCTGTAGGGGAACACTTCAATCTCCCTGCTCACTCCCTTAACGACTTGTTAATAGCTGTGTTGAAGCAGATGAATAACAAATCACAGCTTCAAAGAGAGTCTGCAGAACTCGAACTTATATGCAAATTTGACTCAGTTGTCTTGGGGTTGAACAGGGACTATGGATTTTTCTCGCATTACATCAAGTGAATTGACCTCCCCCTCCTCTATGTGCTGTTCCCCAGTGTTTTGAATCCTAACACCTATTTTGATTTGCTGTTACAGCCTGACCTGATGCTATGTCATACACTGCCCTGCATTTAATTTCCTCCCACTCCGTAACTTTCCTATCTTCAAAGCGTCTGACGAAGTGGGATTTTCTCCCACGAAAGCTCATGCGATTAATAAATCTGTTAGTCTTTAAAAGTGCCACAATACATAATACATCATTGCTCATTCTGAGACACAAAATCCAGGGCTAGAGAGGCAGTTGGTGTGACCCAAATTAATTCAGACCTTATTACATTGAATTAGATGGGACATTGGTTTAGTAGTTCTTCTACTCCTCGACTGGTTATGATAAAATTGAAAGGAGAGAGATAAAAGACGATAATTCAACCATGGCATTTTTTTCTTGCACAGCTCATAGTGAACTCTAGTTGATTCACGTATTGTACGGAATAACCTATGCTTGAATACTTTTTCATTTTATGTTGTAATAGGGTGACTCTGCATGAATAACATGTATTGTGTGGGTTTTTGCCACTCTTAGTGCTTAAGAAGCTGAAAATCATTAGATAAAGGGAGAGTAAATTGGAGCCAGTGGCCCCAAGGGAAGCTGGGTGAAGGAGACAGCTAAAATCATCATCATGGTTCCTAGCTTAGTACATGTGCATGATTTTACAAGGCAGGGTACCGGAGACTTGCAGTTTGGTTACCGCAGTTCAGATATGGAGGTGGGTACAGATAAAATATCTGAAATAGCTAGTGTCTGTTGTAAGTTAACTTGTATTGATTACAAGTTTAGTGAGTAATTATTCTCTGAGTTTGTTTTGTTAGCTAAACAATTTTGATAAGTCCAAACTTGGAGGACTACTGCAGTTTACTCACAGTATACCTGGTTTACTGGCTCAGGTGGTACTCTTGAATGTGAAGGAAAGTGCATTTACAGTGAATTGTTATGTGCTTGGGGAAACAAATTGAAGAGCTTGGGAGGGCTGCTTGCTAAATTTGTGATGTAGTAAGGATGGAGGATAATCTAGTAATAACCCAAATAGTTTGGTTGCGTACAGAAGTAGTTTGTTGCTAATTATACCCTTTCTAATCCTCTCCCTCCCCCCCTTGAGTTACATGGGCTTTTTGGATGGAAGAGTGTGCCCTTACCTAGCACTAAAATGTATAGATTGTGACAGTAGACTGTCCCAAAAATATTTGACAGGATATATTTGCTTCTGTTTCTATGTAAGACTTCTTTCAAGCTTCTGGCTAAGTTGAAGATTGTGACAAAGGGTAAAATTCAAGCATGTGGCTTCAGAAGGAACTTAAAAATGTATTCTGTAGCATTTTCATCTCCTTTTCTTGCAGACAATGTCAGTGGATATGCAGCTGCAGCATTATGAGACACAGCAGAAAAAGTTTCAACAACTTCACAAAGAATGGGAGCGTGAATTCCAAGGATGGCAGGATCAGCTTCAGACCTATCCTCACAAAGATCAGCTTCAGGAGTATGAGAAACAGTGGAAAACATGGCAGGGGCAGATGAAAGCTACTCAGTCCCATCTGCAGGAGAAAGTGAACTCTCTTCGAAACATGAAGACTCAATATACTGGGAATGTTACATTGCCAGCTCCTTTTGTTCCGTTCTCTCAGACCTCTCAAGGAAACATGCCTGTTATGCCTCCCACTTTGCCTTCAGCCACGCCTCTGCAAGTTCCCCCACCCCTGTCATCTGATCGTCAGCTGTCTAGTTCATCTGAACCCCCACCAACCTGCCCTCAGGTCTTTCAGGCCACTAAGACAACCAGACCAGCCCTGCTTCCTATTCCTGACTCTTTCGTATTTAAAATATCTGGTTCTTCTGCATCTTTACCATGTCATTCTGAAGCAACTTCATCTACTGGCTCTTCAGACCAAGGAAACTCTCAAGTTCATCCGGGTAAGCAAGCTGTGCCATTTGTTCCTGTCTCATCTGAACAAGCATCTGGAGGCCTGAAAACCTCTTCTACAGTACCTTCAACCCACATACCTTCCACCTCCACCATTCAGGAAAAACCAGTGAGATCAGGTGGATTGCTTCCAGACCCACCCAGAGGACCATACTTCGTAGGACCAAGAGGTCCTAGGTAGGTCTTTTTCCTCTAGTTTATCTATACAGATTCTTATACTAATCTCATCACCTATAGTGCCAGTAGTGCAGGGCTCGACAAAATTGGCTCTCAGCTACGCGCCAACAGTTTCATTTTTGGTCGCTAGAGGATGCGCCTCTGCTGCATTTCCCCAGCAGAGCTAGGAGCCAGAGCTATTGAGCCCTGCAGTAATGCATTAAGCAATGTGAGAAAATCTGTCACATGTGGTTCGTTCTTTGTCCCCTGTCCACAGGGAAACATTGTGTGGTGTGGTGGATTTTAAAATAAATTTTGTAGGCTGTGCTGTGTTTATCTTCTACTTGGTTAGTCTCCACTTAAAATTTAGATTGACCTACATATGTCACTCGGGTGTGAAAAATTCACATCGCCTGAGCACTTTAGTGAAGTGGACCTAACTCCCAGTGTAGGTGTGGTTAGTTTTACAGAAAAAAAAAATTATAGACAAAGCTACTTTTTAAGGGGGAAATGGATTATCTAAATGGATGGGAAACCCCTTCCATTGGTAGAGCAAGTGACTATGCTGCAGCAGCGTGCTTATAGTGTAGACGTGCTGTCAGTGAAAGCAAAGTCTGAGGTGTGTGCTTGGCACTTGGTCATTATCTAGGGCGGGCCACGTTTTTCTACCGAGATTGTCCTGTGTACCCAAACATCTCCATTCTGAAGCACATAGCCTCCCTTTCACAATTCAAGTTGTACACACGGCAAAGAAAGACAAATATTTCCTGTGTTTTTAGTTTATTTTAATGCAAGTTATCTGGAAACACAAAGAAAAGTCAGTGCCATATCATAGAATATTAGGGTTGGAAGGGACCTCATGAGGTCATCTAGTGCAACCCCCTGCTAAAAGCAGGACCACTCCCAGTAAATCATCCCAGCCAGGGTTTTGTCTAACCGGGCCTTAAATGTTTCCAAAGATGGAGATTCCACCACTTCTCTAGGTAACCCATTCCAATGCTGATGAGCTATCTCACTGTAAATGTCTACCAAGTGTAACACTGATTGAGTGTGGTTCAAAACAGTTTGGGAATGTCTGTTGCAAAATTATCTGTAGGTACAATTACAGTATGTGTTCTTTTCCCTAGATAATACTTTAATTTATGCACAGTGAATGAGATTCAGGCAAGTATTCAACTACTACTGACTTGGAGCATCTAAGTATCTAACTATCAACAAATTAGATACTGTAGTAAAATCAAGAAATAAAGTAGCCTGAACCCTAAACACCAGATACCTTTTCTGCTGAACGGTGTCAAAGATAGATAGATTCTGTGGAACTCAGAGCTGATGCTTTGTCCCACTATATTGGTGTGAAGAAGCTTTTTCATTCTGTGCTTTTTTCACCATAGGGTTCCAATATAATTGTAAATTTCTTTTCAAGGAGTGGTGCTAGGATTAAGTGATGTGTTTTTAGTGTTACTTAACTGATTTAAAAGTATGTGAAAGCATGAGGAGACCACTGAGTATTGGTCATAGCTTTGAATTTCTTGTTGTTTTATATTACACCACAATGTTCAGACATTTATATTTTGTTTTCTTTGTCTTTTGGCAAGGGGAGAAATTTATTTTATTTTTTAGGTCTTAAAATTTTTGTATTCTATTCTGACAGATGGCCTCTTGAGTCTTATTTAAAAAGTAAAAAATAATTTTTAAAGGTACGTTATGTAGCTGATCTGTGTAGTTTGGCCTAGGAGTTCATTTTTGGAATGGCTTATTCCCTGTTTAAAAAAGTATCAAGTTAAGCAGTGATTGAAATGTTTTCTTTCTGATCATTGGTCTAGACTCAATACCTGGAAAGGTTACTTACAATGCCGAAAGCGTTATTGTTTGTTCCACCAAACTATTGCTATCACTTTCAAGCTTTGTGAGACTTCACAGTAATACCATTCTGTTTTTTCCCATCACCTCCCATTTCACATCCAAAGTGATTGTTTGCACCTGATAGCTCAAACTACTGGAGTTATAGATCAAGCATTGATAGCATTAGAAAGTTGTGTTTCCCATCTTCCCAATGCTATAAAGCAATATTATCTAACTCTGAAATTTTTTGAGCCAAAAGATCCTATAATTGATTGTTCTCCTGGTCTCAGATCACTGCCTCCCCCTTCCCCTTTTTTGTCTTCCACTAGTTCAAGATTCAGTATTATAAGTCCCAAATATCTTTGTTAAAGTTACTTTCATTCTCTTTTAAGATTCCCTTTGTAAAATGCTTCTGGTTTTATTTAGTCTGTTATGTGAATTAGTTTTTGGGCGCTTAATTAAAAAGTGGGTTTTTTGACAATGTATGTCCCCTTAGGAGGTCCTGTTACGTCAATCCTTTTTACTTCATGCTTTGTCATATCTTTCCCCACATTTCAGGCCATTGTAATTGTAGGTGCACTGAATGTGAATACAATAAAATTGTACAGTTAGAGAGCACATAAAGCTGTCCAGACGTGGGCAACATTATAAGCTTACTCCACTCATGGTTAAATAAAATCTAGACATATAATTTAAAATATTATTAATCTAATTATATTTTATTTATAGCCTTTTCTTTGTGGGACTCATCTGCATATTATCTGACCATTGCATATACATTAGATAATTTATCTTTGCCCACATCCTTGTGTAGTAGGGAAATACCTTTATTTTTCTGATGGTGTGTCGAGAGATGGAGAAATTGTGACTTTCCCAAGGTGACACAGTGAATCTGGACCAAGCTGAAAACAGAAGCTAAATCTTCTGGGTGCAGGTCTAGAGCTTTAAACACAGGACTTGTTAGAATAACATACTTGATTTCTAGGCTAAGATTTTAAATCAGTCTTTCTCCTGGAACTAGTCTTCATGGAAATTTACGCCTTTAGCTGGTTCTTAAATGGCATTGTTGACACTACCTATATTTGGATAGTTCAAAAGCTGCTGCTCTCACATAAGAGGGAGCATGTTTCCATTAAGGATGTATGGATGATGCTACTAGATAATGTGAGCCAGCACAGAGACAAAACTTTGCATATTAATACAACATTGAGGTGTGACACAGATTATTTTGTGGCTCATCATCTAGCATTATTTCCTACCAGTTGCCAAGTGGCTTATGTCACTTTCATTTGTGCGGTGTGAAATTGAAGTACATTTTTTCTGTATTTCTGAACTGATTCTTCAGTGATGCTTGCTCATGAGGCACACATATGGCTGTATGAAAGTGGTTTTATAAAAAGAGAGTATCTTCTAGAGGGTTATCACTTCATTTGAATACAATGTCTCTTGTTTTACTTGTAGGTTTGATGCATCTCGAGGAAGAGGCTTTGACAAATTTGAAGGGCCAAGACCAAAAGGGCCTCGTTTTGAGGTCCAACGCTTGGAAGGGCCAAAGCCAAGATTTGAAGGTCAGAATTCAGACGGACGGTCTTCAAGCAAATGGGGAACTATCCCCCGGGGGCCAGCATCACAGTTTTATACTTCCCCAAGTACTACACAGATGCACAGTTCCCGACCAAGTGGACCACAGTGGAGGGGACCCAGAGCTCCTTTTGGACAACAGCAGTCTCAAGCAGAGTCCCAAACAGAAAGCAAAGAACCTTTTGCTGATGCAGCTGTCAATCAGCAGTTGTCAAATAGAACTCAGTCTACTCCAGTTCCTTTTGATACAGATGCAAAGAATTCTGCTCCAGTCCAGCCAGGTGAGGATCTGACAAAAGCTCAACAGGAGCCACCCAAAGCTGAAGTCAAACAAGTTGGGCATAAAAAGTGGACTTGGAGTTCTCATGATCCTGCACAGCAATTAGAAGAGACAAAACCAGCTACCCAACCTCCACCCATGCAGAATCAAAAACAAACACCACTTGTCACTGTGCCTGCAACTGTGCAGTCTGCGATTCCTCCAAGAACAGCAGGAACAGCAGCCTTGCCTCCATCCACTGTAACAGGAAATCAAGACTTGAAAGCTACAGATAGTAAATTGCCCCTTTCAGAAAATAATCAGGATAAAGGACTAGCTGGATCCGAAAATAACCAGGTTAAAGGACCGCTTCAACCAGAAGACAGTAGGGGCAAGGGACCAGTAAGCAGAGGCAGGGGGCTGGGCAGGCTGGAAGATGGCCGGGGCAGGGGGCTGGGCAGAATGGAAGA
>ML685764.1:21471152-21545716 GCA_007922175.1 Pelusios castaneus
TGGAAGACGGCCGGGGCAGGGGGCAAGGCAGATTGGAAGACGGCCGGGGCAGGGGGCAAGGCAGACTGGAAGATGGCCAAGGCAGGGGACAGGTTAGACTGGAAGACGGTGGAGGCAGGGGGCTGGGCAGACTGGAAGACGGCCAAGGCAGGGGGTTAGCAAATAGAGGCAGAGGACTGCCCAGACAGTCGGCACCCCGAGGCCGAGGGATGGTCCAGAGAGCGGGCAGTCGAGAGAGACTTCCAGATAGGCGGTCAGGTAGCAGGGAGCGGTTGCCAGATGGGCAGTCAGGCAGCTGGGAGAGGGATGAGGAGCCAGTTAGCCGGGCTGACAACAGGGATAGGGGTCAGTCAGAAAGCTGGGAGAGGGGTCCTGTCAGGCGAGCTGGAAGTCGAGAGAGGGGTCCTGTTAGGCATGCTGGAAGTCGGGAGACGGGTCCTGTCAGGCAGGCAGGAAGTCGGGAGAGGGGTCCTGTCAGGCAGGCAGGTAGCTGGGAGAGGGAAGCAGGGAGGTCTGAAATAGGCAATATAGATAGACCAATCCACTTAGGCGACGGCTCGGAGAAGTTATCTCTCTATCACCGAGAAGAACCATTGAGGGGTCACTGGAGTCATGAAGAGGAGAGAATGCAAGAGGAATCTTCATTAGATTGTCGAGATGCCTCCCTAGAGCATGAACAATTGGATGACTGGGAAAGAGATCGATATTGGCGAGAACGTGACCCAGATTTTAGGGAGGATCCCCTGGATCCATATGATAGAGATGACAGGTTACCACTCCGTCTTTCATTGCCTCCACTATCACCTCTTCCTCCTCTACCTCCTTTGTCTTCTGATCGTGACAGACGAGACACTTGGTGGGATGATTGGGAAAGCCCAAGGGAGAGGGAGTTGGATAGAGATCTGGACAGGATTGGAAGACCCCTGGATATTTATGACCGAGAATTAGATAGAGAATGGGACAGAGATTACTTGAGACCTCTGGATTCAAGAGATACACTTAGTTGTGACCTGGACATTCCTCCTCTTCCACCTTTGCCACCACTTCCACCTCTGGACAGGTACCGTGATGACCGGTGGAGGGAGGAGAGAGACAGGGATCTCTATGACAGAGACCACCGAGACAGGGGGGAGTTGAGGATCCGAGAGTATCCAGAGAGGCATGATGCCTCAAGGGAGAAGCGAGATTACCTTGCTGAAAGGACTGACTGGGAGAGGGAACGATTGTCGGAGAGATGGTATCCAGATGAAGTAGATAGACGACGGCACTTGGAGGATCAGCTTGATCCACCCCTTCCACCACCACGTTCATCTGACATGCTTGGAACAGAGCCTAATCTGGACCCTGAACAGTCACTTGGAGGGGTAATGGTGCTTAGTCAAAGGCAGCATGAAATAATCCTGAAAGCTGCCCAGGAGCTGAAAATGCTTCGGTGAGTTGGCTAATCTTGTAGTTTCTTTGGAGGGGAAGTTGCTAATTTATCTGAAATAATCCCTGGTATTGTATTAAGTACTGTCATGTAAGGTCGCAGGAGTTGTTTTATCAGTTTAGACAATTAGTGCATCTGTTCTGGCATTCTGCTGCTTGCAGTTGCCAATACATGATGCTTCAAGGAGCTGCTGCTGGGCTGGCTCAACTTTTAAGACCATCCAATTGTATAGTACTGTGGGAAAGTCCATAATTTCCTTCTTCATCCCTGTATGTGATAAATGTTTGGCTTGAAACATATGGATCTCTCTTATTCTGTACAAATCCCAAGATATTACTCTCTTAATTTTCCTTTAGTCCTTTTCAGTCTTCAATATATTTTAATTAAGCCCAGATACCATGAGGATGAGGACATTGGCTCATTGCCTTCCTTCGTTCCTGTCATTGCAAATACCTAGGCTGTAGAGAGGAGCAGGGTTGTGGAGATCTGTAAAGAGGAGGACAAAAAACTTGTTTTGCCTCCTTTATTTTGTCTTGAGATGCAGGCATCCTGGATAACATTAAGCAACAGATGTGTAGAAATGTATAGGTGAGCAAGAGGCTTTCCCCAAAAATGTTATCTGTCAAATATGGCCATTTAGTCTTCAGAGTCAGAATAGCAATACTACTAGTTCAGAAACTGCCTCACAGCCCTGGCTTCTTACTAGACCTAACAGGTTTAGTGACCTGCCCTGTAGTTGAGTGGAATCTTCGTGAATCCTTGACCTGGGAAATTTCAGTCTCCACAATCTTATTTTCAGCTTGTTGTGAGTTTCTTTGATCTGGTCTCCACACACCAACTAGAGCTGATTGTTGGTTGAGGTTATATTTTAGACATAGAAAACGTAGTCCTGGTCAGCAACTTCCTGGTCAGACAATCTCCTTTTCCAGAAAGAGACTGAAATTCTCTCTCTCACCAGGCAGATTCATTGACTGTGTTGTTCTGCTGTTGGAGATTTATGCCCTCAGCAAGCATCCAAAACATTCTACTGGCAAATTTTACCCATCCGTAGACTGAGGGTGCTGATGGTCTCTGCAACCACTCATAGTTCAATACCTTTGATGCTCTAGCTTCTGAAGTATTTACTTTCTCTTCACTACCCTAATAGCTAGATATGGGTCATGGTTGATCTATTAGACTGCCAATGGCACAAAACAAAAGGTGATTCTGAGTGACTGCTGAGCAGTGAACTGCAGTTTAATGCTATAGACATTAGAGAAGCAAGTAAATCCTTCTACACAATGGCAGATCCAAAATTTCACCCAAAGAAATTGTTCTGGGTGATGACCTGAATAGTTATTCATAGTTTTTAATCTAGTCATAGCTGTATAATACAGATCATAGAATTTTACCCAGTAATTCCTACAGCAGAAGGATTTTTTATCCTGCTATGTAAGAGAACACTGTCAAGAGCAATAATTTGTTGAATAAGATCCTTTCTATTAGAAAGACATCCATACTGACATTTTAAAAAGTGGCCATGTTAATTAGGCACCTAAGTCCCTTTGGCTTTCAGCCAGTCTTTATTTAAAGACTCCATTTTCCTTGGTAATCTGTTCCAGTGTTTCACTATTTAAAATATATCTTGTTTTCAGTTTGAATTTATCTAACTTCAGCTTCTACTTATTGCATGTTCTTATGCCTTTGCTAGATTAAAGAGCTCCGTAAAGTCTGATGTTTACTCTCAGTGTAGCTACTTAATGGCTGTGATCTAGTATCTCTTAAATTTCTCTTTGAACATCTCAAATGTTAAATCTCTCAGTGTAAGGCATGTTCTCCACCCCTCAAATTATTTTTTTGTAGCTCTTCTCTGAACCCTCTCCAATTTTTCACAATCATTTTTAAAGCTCAGACACTAGAATTTGACCATTTTCTAGTAATGATCTCTGAGATGTGCTGAATATGAAGTTGATACCACTTTTCTGTGTATTTAACATTCCCTTCTTTATGCATCCAAGGATTCAGTTAGCCTTTCTTGCCACAGCATCACGCTTGGATCCCGTGTTCCGTTGATGATCTATAGTACTTTTCCGAATTACTGTTTACCTGAGGTTTCCCCCTCTCACTGCCCAACATGCATGTCTTGTAAATATGGCTGGGGAGCTCCTTGCTGCTAATCTGACCTGGGCTGATACCCGCATACTAGGGCACCCCACTTTTACCCATATCTGTAGGGCTCAAGGCATAACCCTAATGCACCTCCCTCCCTTTCTCAATCCATAGGGCTCCGGGGGAAAGGCACCTACCCGTACTCAATTCACACTTTAGGGCTCAGGGTGACTCATTCCCAGACTGTAGGGCTCTGGGTATAACCTTGTTAATTAAAATACCCACCCTTTCCCAATCCATAAGGCTCTGGGTGTAATTCTCTGTGGGTTTGCTAGATCTTTTACCAGTGAAGGAGCCTTACACAGTAATGTCCTTAACCCTTATTTATTACCAATTACCCAAACAGAATAAACAAGGAGTCCTGTGGCACTTTTAAAGACTAGCTAACTTATTTATCCATGAGCTTTGGGGGAGAAAATCCCACTTCTTCAGGTGCTTTGAAGATGGAGAACTTACAGAATGGGAGGAAAATAAATGCAGGGAAGTGTAAGTCATAGGATCAGGTAAGACTGTTACAGCAAATCAATGCAGTAGTTTAGATTCAAACATTGGGGAACAGCATAGGGAGGAAGGTGAGGTCAAATCACCTCTTGTGATGAGAAAAAAATCCATAGTCCTTATTTAGCCCTGTAGCAACAATGTCAAATTTGCATATGAATTCAAATTCTGCAGTTTCTCTTTGATGCTTCAATTTGTTATCCATTTGTTTGGAACTTGCCAAACAGAATACACACTCTAAGCATACAATGCCCGCCACTCCCAATAAAGCAGAGAAACTTCTCCTGGTGGCCAGTCCGGATTAGAACATGTGCGGACTCCAGCTTCTGCACAGGATGGTTGGCAGGGTATTGAGGTCTGACAGCTCTGATCTTCTTGGGCTGTGTCCTAGAGTTAGGTTCCAGAGAACTTCTTTTTGGGCCCCAGTTTATATAATTAAAACTTGGGTCCGGCTCATAGATTCATAGACTTTAAGGTCAGAAGGGACCAGTACAATCATCTAGTTTGACCTCCTGCAAAATGCAGGCCTCAAGACCTCACCCACCCACTCCAGCAATAGGCCACCAACCTATGACTGAGTTATTTACCTCCTTAAATCATGTTTTACAGACTTTAAGATGCAGAGAATTCACTGGTAGGTGAGCCAGGCCCTGTGCTACAGAGGAAGGTGAAAAACTCCCAGAACCCAGGCCAATCAGCCCTGGGGGAAAAAATTTTCCTGACCCCAGATATGGCGATCAGTTAAACCCTAAGCACGTGGGCAAGTCTCAACAGCCAGTTACCCAAGAAACAGTTCTCCCTCGAGAGGAGTCCCCGTGGGTGCTCCACCTGAGGGCGCTGGCGTGCGCCGTGTCACCAATCAGAGATTTAAAAGTAGTGGTCCTTGGAGCCGTGCGCATGAGACAGCTGTCTCGCGGCGTCCCTTGTTGCTGTTAGAACGCGCACGGCTCCAACTGCCCATTCCCTTCTCTACCGCCAGACTAGTCGGAGACCGGTCCCCTCACAGAATAATCGTTCCCTCAATCCTAAGCTTTACCTTAAAACCAGCCCAATTTGATTTTATTTATTTAACATAACCCCTTCTTTTCTTTTTCTCTTTTAAAAAAAAAAAAAAAAAAAAAAGAAAGCAGAGACAAGACTCGCACTCTCTCGGCATGTCGGGCTCGCCCAGCTTTAAGAGGTGCGAGAAATGCTGGGACGCTATACCGGCTTCAGACGGTCACTCCGTTTGCATCAAATGTCTGGGAGAGGGACATATTTCTGACAAATGTCCCCACTGCAAAAACTTGAGCTCTAGGGCAAAGAAAGATAGAGACCTTAGGCTCAAGTTAATATTAATGGAAAAGTCCTTGTGACCAGCACCGGAATCAGGTCGTGGATGCTCTCTCTCTCTCCGACTCAGCCGTTGGGGAAGAGACATCTGTCACCCCCACAAGGAGAGCAGAAGAAAAGAAAACAAAACTCCTTGTCACCGGAGAAAACTCGTGCCAAAGAGGCGTCAGGTTCCTCTGGCACAAAAAGCGGCTCTGAATCAAAAAAGAAAGCCGCAGCTGCAGTCAGCAGCTCCGACCAGCCGGACAAAATGCCCGCCACTCACAGGGCAGTCCAGGGGTCGGCATCACAAGGGGGCTCGGCACTGGAGAACCCTCAGAGCCTGGAAGCTCCGGCTCCTGGCTGCCCGGAACCGCAGGTACCGAGGAATCAACACTCACCCTGTCAGCTGGAGCCAATGCAGCAGAACACCTCCGCGGAACCGTATGCTTCAGCACCGCGGAGAGCGCCTCAGGAGAGAGTCTCGGCACCAGCTTCTGCGAGGAAGAGGACTGAAAAGAAGAAACACACTGGAGCAGGGAAGGATAGATCTCCCTCCCCTGACTTCATTGGGCAACACAACAGAAGGGCACAACAGCAACAGAGCACATCTTCCCCTGACTCTTCAAGTGATGGGGAAGCAGAAGATGAAATGCCCAGGAGCCACTCATTCTATGACCCTTACTATAGGCAAGGGTTCATGATGCCTTACCATGACAGGGCACCATACCTCTATTACGAACAAGGGTGGTATGGACCTTGAGCACCTTATCCCCCTCACTGGCATATGCAGGAACAGCAACCTGTATATAAGAGATCAAAAATACGGAGCAAGGACTCACCGCTATGCAGAATGCAGAACCTACACACTTCTTCTCCTCAATCACAATCTCAGGACGAAGATGACCAGGGCGACGATACTCACCTACTCTCCCCACCCCAGGAATCGTCTGTGGTGGAAGAGATCATTATTCCGTCCACTTATTCACAGTCACTTGATGATGCCAAGCAGTTCCAAGAACTGTTCAAGAGAGTGGCTGAATCTATGGAGATTGAGTCACAAGAAGTAATTGAGTCACATCACAAGCTCCTTAACATCATGAACACTAGAGCAACAACAAGACTGGCTTTACTCACTGGTAGTGGAAGTAGCAAGTCACAGAAACAAGCAACAGTATAACAAAATCGCTCCACACAACAAGGAGGACAAGAAAATAGATTTATTCGGGAAAAAAGTCTACACCTCTTCATCCCTTCAAATGCGTATATCAAATTATGCAGCTTTGCTAGCGAATTATAATCATACAAATTATTTAAAATTGGCGGATTTCATAGAAGTGATCCCAGAATCGATGAGACGACAGTTCCATTCTATAATTAGAGAGGGCCAATTGATATCATGGACGGCTCTGCAAGCAGCCTTAGACGTAGCGGATACGGCAGCGAGGTCCATGGCCACAGGAGTGGTGAGGAGAAGATCCGCCTGGGTGCACTAAGGCTAAACAAGTTCATAACACAACAAAGGTTCAGAATGACTACGTTAACGTCCATCATTCCTGCCCTGGAACCAAACGACTGGTTTGCATCCCTCAACCTTCAGGACGCGTATTTTCATGTCTCAGTACACCCGGCTCATCGAAGATTCTTGAGATTCAGAGTGGGAAACATGCATTACCAATACACGGTCCTGCCTTTCAGCCTTTCAACGGCCCCAAGAACATTTTCAAAGGTGTTCTCGGTGGTAGCGGCCTGCCTAAGAAAGCAAGGCATCATGATTTTCCCCTATTTAGACGATTGCCTCCTAAAGGCACGCTCGGAGTTGAGAGCAATGGACGATCTACACTGTACTATCCAGCTCTTCCAGAGATTGGGACTCCTCATAAATTGGCAAAAATCAATCACTGTACCCTCTTAGGTCATAGACTTTATAGGGGCAAGGCTAGACCCCCAGAGAGCAAGAGCCTTCCTTTCCCACGACAGATACGAGGCAATCAACACCCTCGTAGATGCAGTATGCATCGCCCCCATGGTTGATGCTCTAACATGTATGAGACTGTTAGGCCACGTGGGTGCCACGACAGCAGTGGTCAAGAATGCTCGACTTCACATGACGACACTACAGCTATGGTTCTCAAAGGTCTTCAAACCACATTGCCATCCATCTCACAAGATATTATCAGTACCAGGGTACATAAAACGATCCCTGCAATGGTGGAAGTCACCTCGAAACCTCCTCACAGGAGTACCCTTCCAGCAGACGACACCCAGTATGTGGATGTCAACCAATGCCTCTCTCATTGGTTGGGGAGCATGCCTGTACAACGAGATGGCACAAGGCAAATGGACTATGTTGGAGTCCCGCCTACACATAAACATTCTGGAATTACGTGCTGTTCGCAGAGCATGTGCACATTTCCTCCAAAGAATCAAAGACAACCACATACGAGTTATGATAGACAACATAGCTTGCATGTACTACATAAACAGGCAGGGAGGAGCAAGGTCTCCCTCACTCTGTGTAGAAACTATGAAACTGTGGAAATGGTGCATAATCCACGGTGTGACTGTCACAGCGACCTGTTTACCAAGAATTCGAAACACAATAGCCGGTACACTCAGCAGGTCCTTCCCCACAGATCACGAGTGGGAATTAAACCAAACCGTGTGGGAGATCATATGTCAGCACTGGGGATACCCAATTATAGATCTCTTTGTGACCTATCAAAATCGGAAATGCCCGCAATTCTGCTCCAGGGCAGGACTTGGGAGAGCATCCCGAGGAGATGCATTCCACCATTCTTGGTCAGTAGGCCTATTATATGCTTTCCCAGCACTCCCACTCATACAAAGAACCTTGATCAAGATAAGGCAAGACCAAGCGAAGGTAATAATGATAGCACCTGCATGGCCACGTCGACCGTGGTTCACCCTCCTCTTACAAATGTCCAGTCGACCACCTATGCGCCTTCCGCTCACATGGGACTTGTTGTCACAGAACAACGGCAAGACTCTGCATCAGAACATTCACAAAATGCACCTGACGGCATGGCTGCTCCATGGTTCACGCGAGACGAAGTCGAATGCTCAGAATCAGTTCGGGAGGTACTACTAAATAGCAGGAAGTCATCAACGAGGCATACGTACCTGCTAAAATGGAGAAGGTTTACGGAATGGTGCAGATCAGAACGCATCGATCCTTTCCATGTCTCGATCCCAACTATTCTTGATTATTTGCTGCTCCTGAAAAGATCAAAATTATCAAATAGTACAGTAAAGGTCCATCTGGCAGCTATATCAACTTTTCACTCCGATACAGGAGTAGGAACTATTTTCTCGAGCCCATTGCTAAAGAGGTTCATGGCAGGCTTACAGAACCTTTACCCTGAGATAAGACTACCACCTCCAAGTTGGGATCTTCATTTGGTCCTTCAGGCACTTACCGGACCTCCCTTTGAACCCCTAGCAAACTGCTCTTTACTACACCTCTCGATGAAGGTCACCTTTTTAGTAGCCATCACTTCGGCCAGAAGAGTAAGTGAATTAGGGGCTCTAATGTCAGAACCTCCTTTCACAGTTTTTCATAGGGACAAGGTCACGATGAGACCTCACCCAAGATTCATCCTGAAAATCTCTACATCATTTCATTTGAATCAACCTATTGACTTACCTGTCTTCTTCCCGAAACCGCATACCAATCCGGATGAAGCTCGTCTTCATACTCTCGATGTTAGGCGGGCGATGGCCTTCTATATAGAAAGAACAAGGCCATTTAGAAAATCTGACAGACTATTTGTAGCAATAGCCAACAGGTGTAAGGGTTCAGTCCTCTCTTCACAGAGAATTTCAAAGCTAATATCCACCTGCATTTGGGAAGCTATAAGGCAAGAGGCCTCCCTCCACCAACTAGCGTAAGAGCCCACTCTACCAGGGCCATGGCGGCAACTACAGCCTTTTCAAATGATGTCTCAATTACCGACATTTGTAGGGCAGCAACCTGGGCCTCACCACATACCTTTATTAGGCACTATGCAATAGATAGCATGACTCGGGCAGACGCCAGTCTTGGACAGTCAGTCCTGGCCATGGTGCAGAAATGAGGCTCCGAAGCCCCGCCTTCCAACTAAGGACACTGCTTGCTATACACCTCAGGTGGAGCACCCACGGGGACTCCTCTCGAGGGAGAATGGGAGGTTACTCACCTTGGTGAAGTAACTGAACTTCTTCAAGATGAGAGTCCCCGTGGGTGCTCCACCACCCGCCCTCCTCCGCTCTCTACTTCGGAACCTCGCAATAGTTTAGGTAGAGAAGGGAATGGGCGGTTGGAGCCGCGCGCGTTCTAACAGCAACAAGGGACGCCGCGAGACAGCTGTCTCACGTGCGCGGCTCCAACGACCACTACTTTTAAATCTCTGATTGGTGACACGGCGCGCGCCAGCGCACCTCAGGTGGAGCACCCACGGGGACTCTCATCTCGAAGAAGTTCAGTTACTGCACCAAGGTGAGTAACCTCCCATTCTCTGTAATAACTCAGAACCCACCTCATGTACTCTCCCCTCTTGGGCCACTTGTATATCCACCACATGTAGCCAAATATCAGTCAATTTCCAAAATAGGCTAATCATACCATCCCCTCCATAAAGTTATCAAATTCAGTTTTGAAAGCAGTTATGGTTTTTGCCCCCACAGCTCCCCTTGAAAGGTTATTCCAGAACTTTACTCCTCTAATGGTTAGAAACCTGCGTCTAATTTCAAGCCTAAATTTCTTGGATAGTTTATAACCATTTGTTCTGGTGTCCACATTGGTCTGTACTCAAATAATTCCTCTCCCTCCCTGATATTAATCCCTCTGATGTATTTATAGAGAGCAATCATATCCCTCCTCAACCTTCTTTTGGTTAGGCTAAACAAGCCAAGCTTCTTGAGTCTCCACTCATAGGGTAGGTTTTCCACTCCACAGACCATCCTTGTAGCCCTTCTCTGCACCTGTTCCAATTTGAATTCATCCTTTTTAAACATGGGGGACCAGAACTGCACACAATATTCCAGATGGGATCTCACCAGTGCCTTTTACAGTGGCACTAACACCTCCCTGTCTCTACTTGAAATACCTCTCCTGATACATCCTAGAACCGCATTAGCTTTTTTCACGGCCACATTACATTGGCGGCTCATAGTCATCCTATGATCAACCAGTACTCCCAGATCCTTCTCCTCCTCAGTCCGTTCCAACTGATGCTTCCCCAACTTATAGGAGAAAAGTTTGTTATTTGTCCCTAAATGCATGACCTTGCACTTCCCATTATTGACCTTGCACTTCCCTGCTTAGTTGTACCTTAACTAATCATTTTAGATTAAAGTACAACAAAACACGAATCCGAGCACACTATGAAACGGCCCTTTCACCAATCATATCCCACCACCTTAATTGTTTTAAATAAGGCACTTAGTTATGCAGCAGACAGAAACAATTAAAGAAAGAGACAAATCATTCAGATGCACAATAGAAAAGTGGGGACCATAAAGACCAAACAATAAGAAGTGTAGATTTTATAATCACAGCTTGTTGATAAGCGATGCCTTTTTAGACAGAATGTTGTCCGGCAAAGTTTTCTTTAAGCATCTTAAGATTTGTATCTTTATTTGGTGGTGGTGAGAACCATTAGGATAGCATCTTCTTCTTAACAGCCTGATATTACATTGTTTTAAGTAGTTTCAGGAATGTGAAGATGTGACTACATGCTAGGTATCTGATGGCTGCTCTTCTCATATGGCTATTACTGCTTATCCCAAGAACACGGCCTACGCTTAGCCAAAAAACAAGACCTCAGGCCTTACAAGGCTGGGGTGCTCCCAGCCACAGGGGGGAGATAAGAAGCCTCCTCTGGCTGCTGGCACCCCCAGGGCTGCTGTCCTCTCCCAGAGCGTCCTGCAGCAGGGAAAGATACCAGAGATGGGTTTGCTCCATCCTGTGCTACTGGAGTTCCCTAGCACAGCCAAGATTTGCAGTTAGAGGCCCCACAAGGAAGGACCAATTTCATGGCCCATGATGCACCCCCAGGGCTGCTGTCCTCTCCCAGAGCATCCTGCAGCAGGGAAAGATAGCAGAGATGGGTTTGATCTATCCTGTGCTACTGGCGTTCCCCAGCATGGCCAAGACTTGCAGTTAGGGGCCCCACAAGGAAGGACCAATTTCATGGCCCATGGTGCATTTTTTATGGCCATGAAATTGATAGTGCTGAACGGATGAGTCATCACCACCTCTTAATTAAATGCTGCTGGTCAAGGCTGCAGACAGATCTAACATCAGAATGTGTGTGCCAGTTGGCTTTGGATAAGAGTAGACTTTCCATCAGTGTGGCCAGTGCTGTGTCTGTTCCATGTGTTGGTCTAAAATCTGTCAGAGAAGGTTTTAAGATATTAGCAGAGGTCAAAAGCTGCTGGAGATGGCTTTTTGGCAATGCATCAATCCAGCCCTGGAGCATCCTGCAGCAGGGAGAGGTACCAGAGGTGGGTCTGATCTCTCCTGTGCTGCGGGGAGTGCCCCAACTGGCTTGCCTTTAGCTGCTAGTCCTTATTGGATTGAGGCACTCTCAGCAGCATTGGGGAGATGAGATTCACCTCCATGATGCTTTCTGAGCTCATCACAGACCTAAAGGTGGCAATTCTGCCAAACCCCCCACAAAAAGGTTTGCAAACCTTCCCCAGCCTATTTTGAATCAGGATCCCATGGGTGCAACACTGAAATTTCAGATGAAAACATCTGAAGTAGTGAAATTGACCAATTTTCAAATTGTATGACCATGAAATAGACTTGATGGACTGAATTTGGTAGGCCCTGCTCACCTGAGTGACCTGATGAGAATGAGCAGACTTGCATTAAATTGGCTTCCTTCATTCCTGTCATGTTGTGATGGACTGTTGCACTTCCTAGAGAGATTTCACAGGAGGAGTCTCTCAGGGTTTAATTTTTGCTCTCTCAAGGATTAATCTCTTTTATCCTTCTACTCAACTTTAGCATCCTTCATTAAATTGTTACAATTCTAGGGAAGATTTGAGATACTATGACCCTAATGCAACAGCATGCAGATACTCTCTAGCTGCAAATCTTCTGTAGCTGGTGCCATCATTCTGATATCTCAGTACTTGGGAGAGCACATATACTGGATGTAAAACAGCTGACTAAAACAAAACCAAGGAAAGACGAAGGTGGTATTGATGGGAAGAGGAAAATGCTTTGAAGAACTTGCCAAAACTGTAGTATGGTTCTCAAGATTTGAAGATGCTCGTTAGAGAGTGAATCTTTTTTTATCGGTTTCTTGTACAGTGCTCAGTACATTGCTGGGACTCAGTAAATAACTGAAAATGTCTCTCTTTGTTACAGTGATATGCAGTCTTGGGTTGCTACTGAACTCCTCATTGTCTGGAGATGCCTAGATGGCGACAATAGCAAAATATGCTTTTTTATACCCTTGTCTAGTCAGGAGTCTGTCGTCTTAGATGTGGACCTGTCCACAGTAATCCAAGTGACAATCACTGCAAACTCAGCTATTCCAACCTGCTGTACCTGGTATTGGAAGTGGGAAGGCAACAAAACTCCCTCCCCTGTTGGTTCAAAGTGTAGTGGTCCACTTGCTAGGCCACTCAGCCTGATGAGAGTTTGTCACTTCAGTGGCCCTCTGTCCACATCCAAATTTAATTTTAATAAACCAGAGCGCAATCAACCAGTGACCTCAGAGTTTGCACCTTTCCTTGGAGCCCATAGCAAAAGCTGTGTTCATCATGTAGTGTGGAGCTCAGAGTGAGGCTAGAAAGTCAGACATTTTCAGTAATAAATCCACAGCTCCACAATGAGGTTGATGCTTGATTTTACTGTCTGCATAATGAAATGTAAAACAATTTCTTCTACATCATCACAAGAAGCCTGAAGAATGGCCCAGCAATAATAAGCAGGAAAATATTCCTCCAATCCTTTTCCAAAACACCTTACAGTGGAAACATTCAGAGGTGCACTAATAGTGTGATACAAAGAGGGAGGAAGCTTGGACTTCTGACCAAATGTCATTTTGTGTAATTTAGTGCACGGATACTATTGATATGGATGCATTACACACATTCATAAGAAGAAACGTCAAAAAAGGAAGAAAGTTATAATTTGGAATGTAAATCAATGAGATCTTCTGGGGAAGAGCATAGAGAAGAGGAATAGAACCAAGAACAGAGTATCATATTGTACACAGTCCAGAGGGAACAAGAAGATCAACAAAGGAGCATTATTTAGTAAAAATGAAGTCTGGGGAATTGGATGCCCCCATTTTCCTGAATCTGCCATTGCACCCATTAGCATGATAATCACACAAGCTGAATTTAATGCTAAAACGATGAACGTTTAAAACAGTTACTCTTCACATGTATCATCCTTAGGTTTCAGTTAAAAACACATGGAAGTGAATGGGAGACATTCGCCATCTCAAAGCGGTTTTGTTTTCAGACTCCTTAAATAGCACAGCTGTTCTTCCCATGTGGAAGGGTTTAATTGCAATCAGAAGTGCTAGAAATTGGAATTTTCAACAAGGGAATGGAACTTATGATCGTGAAGAATTGAATCTGTCATGGGGACTGGTTTAATACTGCCAGGTTGTCAGAGACTTAGTCACCTGTGTTTTAGAGAGTGATGTTTAAGGCCTACTAAGCTGATAAAGCTGAAACAGTGAAGCTTCATATGTGAATACAGATACTTTCTAAAACATTAAAGAAAAGGTGCAGTTAAAGAAGATTCTGTTGACTGTTTTCCTCAGTTTTAAAGTTAACGCTTCAGAAGTCGCACTTTTATATCAAACCTTATTTAGAACTGTGTTTTACACCTTAATCTGGCTGTTCCCATTGGGTACTTGAGAAAGAGCGGGTCCTAAGCGGAAGTGGATTCAAATTGATAAGACTCCTGATGTGACAAAGAAGCAATACTAGAAATATAAAGAATAGCATCTCTCAACATCAGGTGTAAAGCGTTCAACTAGCCCTGTTCTCTGTGCATCTGACAAGTCGAGTGTGAGTTGCGTTTTGACCTGGATTTGCTCACCAGTGCTTTTTTCCAAAGCCAGGAGTTAGGAAAACTGGATGTTAGGGGGAGCTCCTATCATTATTTGTTTATACTGAGGTGGCACTTAGGAGTCCCAGTTGTGGACCAGGGTTCCATTGTGCTAGGCATCCTACAAACACACAAAATATGGTCCCTGCATCAAAGAGTTTATAATGTAAGTCAAGTCTCTCCCAGTATGCTGGCTGTCGGTGTACTAACAGCTGTTGTGTCCTAGTTTATCCCAGCCATAAGCTCTGTAGTGAGTATTAATTTTTAATATTACTACAATATATTTTGTTGATGTAAGACTGGGTCCATTCATTTTTTAACAGAGCATTTATTCTGCAGGGTGGTAACTTTTTTTTTTTTTTGGTGATTGTTGTGCAGGGAACAAAAAGAACAGCTGCAAAAATTGAAAGAGTTTGTGCCTGATCCTCAGCTACCTGAACTATCATCACAGGAGACTTCTAGATCACAGACCACAACTACAAGGCCACGCACGTTTCAGGTAAATTAAATCTGTGCTAAAGGAATGAAATACTGGTGATAATTCACCTGAGTGTGTACATTAATTCAAATCTGAAATCTAGCAAAGATAGTATGGTCTTTATTTTCTGGCTTCTGAGTGTGTGGCTAAGCACACTGAGAAAGGTAACTCATCAAATAATACATTGCACTTAGTCAAACCCCACAAGATGGTACTTGGATAACCTACAGACCCATATGGAAAAAGCTTTTGAGTTATTGGAACGCACGCCAAGAAGATTCTACTGCTGTGTTGGGGGCAAGAGTAATGTGTCTCACGACATGCTTCTCACAGATCAGTGGGAGAACATGACATGCTTTTCCAGTATGGGAGCACCATAAAAATTCCTAGAATGCCATAGCCATTCAAGGAATCCCTTGAAGATGGATTAAGAGATTGCCAGAAAAGCATGAAATCCTCAGGCACATTTTTTTTCTAGGTTGTCTGAAGTAACTCTACTTCTATGCGTCTCAATCAGTCCATTGCACAGGCTCTGTGTAGGAAGCTAAAAGAGTCACTTCTTTCTTGACTGTCCACAAACTGTGTGTTCCATGTGTAGGTCTGGCTTGACATGAGTAATTGGACATGTCGGAAGCCTCATTTCTTGGGAGACAGGATTAGGGAGGTAAATGGATCGGTAGGCTGGAAACAGAATGTCTGTACTAACTAAAGTAAAGGAGAGCAACCAGGGAATTATTTACAATGGACAAACTAACAATAAGATAAATCAGGAACATAAATATAAAGCAAAAATGGCTGTACGTGCAGCATGTGTGGATAGAGCATTCTGTACAAGGATTGTTGCCTACAAAGTAACCAAGCCAATGCATATAATACAATGTACGTAAAATATAATTGAATGTGTAAATGTACGTAAAGGAAGATGTTAGCTGTTTAACTTCGGTTGTGTGGTATGTGTTATATCCATCCTCTACACTTGAGTTTGATCAACTCAGCATAGGTCTGCTATAAGCCACATAAAGGAGCTTGAGTGATGAAAGTGGAGTTAAACTGAGTTCTGAGGGAACCTCCACACCTTTCTCTTTACTGTCTGCTGAGGTGGCCAGAATTCCTTATTCAGAAAGAAATATTCTGCTACATCCCCTTCTCAAATTTTGTGTCAGGACGGCAGCAGTCATGTTAATGCGATTTGTTCACCAAGTAAGCAAGAGTGTTACTTGCACGTTGTGTTGTGGCCTAGATGCAATTTATTTACCATAATATCTGTTTTCAGCTCCTTCAGTTTTCTAAGTAGTTGATACACATCAGATTGTTTTATGGTTGTCTTTATTTGTTAAACTGATCTCAAACTTTTTAACTGTGGTATGTGCGGTTTAAGGTGTAAGTACAAAAAGATCCTAATTCAGCCCTTTGATAAAATCATACAACTTATATGGTACAGTGTGTTTGGGTCATTACACATGCATATTGCAAGGCACATTTTATTCTTTAAGCTTTAAAAATATTTATATATTAGGAAAAGCATTATAATTTTACTTAAAAGATTAATTGAAGCAAATTTCCCAATAAATAGCACTCACCTACTTTTGAAAATCTAGCAACAAATTTTTAATTGAAATAGAAAATAAGAAAATCCCTGCAGAGAATGACTTTGAATTGAAGATTTCTCATAAAACATTAGCAGGTGAAAGCCACAACTAAGGAGTAGAGCTTTGCTATTCATTTGTATTTGTTACAAAGTTTTAAATAAAGTTACAATGCTTCTTTTCATTTGCAATCTTGTGTTTAAAATTAGAGCCCTACGTGGATACAATATGTGGATCTGCATCTGATCTGTATCTGCAAGAAATGGTCTGTGGATATCAGCATTGTATCTGTGAATGCAGATATAATGTGGATATCCACGGATATCGGCAGATTTGCTGGGCTCTAGCCCTGCACAGATACAAATATGTAGATCTGGACCCGCAAGAAATTGTCTGCGGATATCCTCATTGTATCTGCAGAGGCGGATATAGTGCGTCTATCTGCGGACTTTCAGGGCTCTAATTAAAAGAGCATGTTTTCCATGTGACGTAGGAGAGCGAAGAGATTGATGTTAGCTCAACAGAAAGTAAGTTTTCTCTGGGGTGAGCCAGAGCTCTGGGGTTAATTCTGGAGAGGTGGATGTTCTTTGAGGGTTGTCAAGAAGATGGCGATAGTTGTAGATTGGGTGGATGCTCACAAAGAGCTAGAGAGGTAACTGCTAATAGCATAGCAAGCTTTTTTTATACTAGGAAGTTTACTAATTGCTGCCAAAGGATGTTGCTGAAAACTGCATGCGTAGAACGGCTAAGCATAATCACAGCTTTTCCTGAGTAGGTCTCGATTATGGTTTGTGAAATAGTGCAGAGCATGGTTTAGTCGTGTACAGTTGCAGTTAAATCACTTTCATCACTGGTTCAGCTATGCCTTTTGTCAGCAATGGGTACATTTCCTAGTGTAAATGCAATCTGTGACCTACTGCTGTTTAGTGGCAATTCTTCACGGTTATAGAACATGAAACTTAGTTGAGAGAACCAGTCTGAAGGGGGCTTTGAATAAAAAGAGAGAACTGAATTTGATACGGTCATTTTGAGTGAGAGAACAGATACAGTAAGCCTTTATTCATGTTTGACTTAGGGTTTAGAGGCCATCTGATGCAGAATGGCCATTTCTCTAGGGGTATCAGTGTGTAATATTCCCCTCCTTTGAGGGAGCCTGAAAATGCTAATGGTTAGGAATGTGTGAATAACAGGCTGTTATGAAAGCACCTTTCTTGGCTGGGGCTAGAGGTCTGCTCAGACGAACCAGGACCTGGATGAGAACCTGGATCTTGCCCAGCTGACCCAAATCTCACCTGAGAGTTCCAAGTCCTTTTCTGATCCTACCTGGACCTAACACTTTCCCCTAAAATGTATTGCCACCGCCGCCATCTTGTCCTGGGAGCTCAGCCTGGGGAAACTTCCCACTCCCCATACCGAGTGCATGAGATCAGTCTCTGGTGAGCTCTTGCATGTGGAGTTGGTGCAGCAGTAGCTGTGTGCTCCACTCCTGCCAGCTACCAACACTTCACTGCCGTGTGCGTGCTCTGAAGCAAGGGGCACTGCCACATGTCAGCACATGAACTCCCCAGCACACGCAGTGCAAAAAGGTGGCAGAGTCTGGCAGGAGCAGGGCTTTCAGCTGTCTATGGTGCCAATCCCACAGGCAAGAGAAAGTGATCAGAGTTAACCTGACTTGAACCTGACACTTTAGTTGGCTCCTGTTCTGTTTGGGTTGGGTTGCAAGGTTGGGATACAGTAGTTATTCAGAGGGCTTTGTTTACTATTTTCACATGGGGTGAGGAAAGTGTTTTCAGATCCTTATTTAAAATGTTTCCTGTGTCTAGGCATCTTCTTCATTGCCACCTGAGACACCAATAGATTCCCAACCTATCAAATCTTCTCCTGCTGTTATTGTAAAGCCACCAGTGTTGTTCAGGCAGCCCACCCCAGTGACAAGGCCGGCTGCCCCTGTGACGAGACCAATTGCTCCCATTCCTGCTCCAGCTACAACACCGAGTCAGACTCCAGCTATAAAGCCAACGTCTGGTGCAGTGAAACATGAACGTTGGGATGAGGATTCTTTTCATGGACTCTGGGATACCAGTGAAGATAAAGGAGCAAATCTGAAGTATGAATTATGTAAATCAGAACCTGGGCTGCCACCCACTGGGTCATCTTCTGTGAAAATACCTCCTCCACTTCATACTCCCATTCCATCAACTGCACAAACACCAGTTCCTAAACCACCTATAATTCAACAGACTGTGGACTATGGCCACGGGCGGGGTGAGTAGTGAAAAAAATAATTTTCTCTCTAGTACTGGGCCACTTAAATATGACTTCTTTCAAAAGAGACGTGTTCTGAGTGATATTTACCCAACAAAGTATGCCCAGAACCTTACCACAATCACCATGTAAGCTCTGAACATCAGTGTGTAGAGTGAAATACCTCAGTTGCAGTGAGATTGAAAGTTGGTTCAATATGATCAAGCTCTTCAATTAAATAATTAACCTGCACTCATGAGTTTACTTTTTCTTTCCATGCTGTAATGTTGAAGAGCTTCACGAGAATTAAATTTGCTATTGCCATCTTTGATTTTAGTCAGCACTAGACTATATGATGGAATCACAAAAAATAAATCCTAATCAGTGGGGCTATGTCTACACTTGCACTTTTAAGTTGACTTAGTGTGTCTACACTTAAAATTAAAGTCGACTTAAAGGGGAACTTACAAAGTCGACCTAGAGCGTCCACACTGGATGCTCTAGGTCGACTTTGTGGGGCTAAGGAGATCTTGGGCAGGTCCATGGTGGCAGGGGGGGCACCCCTGAGTGCAGTGGGGCAAAGGGGGACAGGGACCCTGGCAGGGCAGAGCCCTGTGTGTGATGCTGTCTGGATTTAGGGAAGCATTTATGATATTATTTTCAATGGATATCTCATCAATGCTCCATAATCCATAGGAACTATGTCATGTTTGGTATCAATAGAAAGGTAGTAATTTCCTGGGAATGATTATATAGTTTATGTTTAGGAATTCTATTTTGATTAGAAGTTAGGAATTTGATGTTATATCCATACTTTAACTTGTGTCATTCTGGAGGAAAGCCTTAGATGGGAGGGTGTGAACAACCATTGTCTCCTTAATGTTTAGGAATTTTCCAGGTAGAATGGTCCCAGGGAGTAAACTGATGAGCCCTTAAGGACACAATGGGTGTATTCCTTATGTCCTTAATGGCTCATCAGTTTAGTCCCTGGGTCCATTATCCCTGGTACATTCCTAAACATTAAGGACACAATAGTTTGACACACCCACCCACAGGTATTTCAATAAAATAATATAAGTTAAAGTACAGATAGAATACCCAATTCCTAACTTCTAATCCAAATAGAATTCCTAGACATAAATTATATAATCATTCCCAGCAAATTACTACCTTTCTATTGATACCAAACATGGCATAGTTCCTATGGATCATAGAGCATTGATGAGATATCCATTGAAAATAATATCATAAATGCTTCCCTAAATCCAGACAGCATCACACACAGGGCTCTGCCCTGCCCTTTGGGGGTCATGCCAGGCTCCCCCTGTGCCCCCCCCCGGCAGGGAGGGCAGTGGTGTAGTCCTGGGGTAGCCCTAAATTGACTTAGGGCTACCCCATGTCTACACTGGCTTAATTCGACTTTAGAAAGTCAAATTAAGCCTTAGGTTGAGTAAAAAGCAGGTTTAATAAAGTCGACTTCATTTTCATTGTCGACTTTATTTTGCTTAAGTCGACATAAGCAAAGTGTAGTGTGGACACAGGGCAAATTAAGTCGACTTAATTTGCCAGTGTAGACGCAGCCTGGAATACTGATACTCTATAAACCTTTTTATCTGAATGTTAGCTCACAGTAATAAAATGGGCCACTTTTGGAACCCCTGCAGTCCTCAGGCACAGCATGGCAGGTTAAAGTCGAACATCTAATGTTATTGTTTCTTTATTATTTGTCTGTGTATTGCCCAAAGTGTATGAGGTGCTCTGCAGGCAAGAATGAGGACAAATCCCTTCCCCTCAGGAATTGACAACCTAGATAGACAACTGACAGATGAAGAATGATGGGATGTGATTCAAATTTAATACTGAATTTCCTAAGGCTAAAATTTAATATGAAGCTTTTAGTGAGAGTTTATTTCTTATGGTTTTCTACTACTTTAAAGAGAGAGAAATTCTGCTAGAATGCAGTTACTTTTAAAATGAGTGGTGGTGTTTAGCCAGCTTTATTGTCTCTGCAAATTGCCAGTAGTTATTTGGAGCTGAAATGATCCCATGATTTGAATATTTCATTTACCATTGTTAGAAAACTGACTGTTAGTTAGGAACTAAACTGGCTACTTCAGATACTGTAATCTTAATACCAGTACCTCCATGACAAACACAGGGCAGTGCCTATTGACTGAGGCGATGGGTCTGTTTCATTGTGGTGTAGATGTTCTGGCTCCTGCTGGAGCATGGGCTTGAGGACTCTGCAAGGTGGGAGGTTTCAGAGTGTGGGGTGCAGCCAAGCTCACAGTTAAACAGCCAACAGCTCTCCTTCCTTTCTTCCCATTGGCTTGCAGAGTGTACAACACATTTTAACTTTTGTCAATTAAACTACCTATTGCTATAATTTCAACTGTAGTAAAAAAAACATTTCCATGATTTTCAGTAGAATATTTGGTTATTTGCTTCCACTTAAAAAACTTTCAGCCTGGAAAGAACTAGACTTTTAGAAAAATGTAACTTTTTTAAAATTGCAGCTGCAGTGAATTATGCAAATACTTATGAAGATTCCTCATATTTAAACTCTGAAATGTTTTACATCCATGTTACTTCAGCAGGCAAGATCAAAATAGTTTTAATTCAAATTTTGAAAATATGCTGTTCTGAGATGAGAAATTTTTTTGTTGAATTTGAGCCATGAGCATTTAAACTCTCCTAGGAACCTGGGGTTTTTTGGGCAGTACACGTCTCTGCCATATAGAGTCATATTCCACTCTAATAATAAGACAGTTATAAGAGGTCTTCACGACAGTGCTGTTTGTTTCACTATTGGCCTTCAATGATATTCACATAGAAAGAGAAATGTAGGTATCGACTTAACTGTAGTATTGCTAGAGAGTGTCTTTGTCTCTGTACCACTCTCTTGGGAAGTTTAGCTAGCTAGCTAATTACTGTACCTGGAAAAAATTATATATATGGGGGAAAATACATTAGCTTTTACTTATGTGGGAAGTTTATTGCTCTGAGTGGTATTCAGTTAACTTTAATGTAGGTCAACCATTCTTTATACAGCAGGTTGCTATATTATATACTTTGGCCTAGTTACCCTCTGATGGCTTTGAATGCTACGGTGTTGTTGCTTTTAATTAGAGAGGGAAGGAAATGGATGAGGGATGCAGTTTGAGACAACATCCTTAATTATTTTCTTGTCAATTTTCTTTACCAGATATAACCACCAGTAAAGTTGAACAAATTCCCTATGGGGAGAGAATAACTCTGCGTCCAGAACCTCTGTCTGAGAGACAACCATTTCCAAAAGGTAGGCACTGCTTCGTTAACTCTGCTGTGCTTTGAGAAAGGTAGGCAGGTATCATGTGGATAGCTCAGACCACTAGGCTCCTTTCCATGCTGCAGATTGTGTGCTGCTTTCTTCTTTTAGACACCCATAACTATTGCGTTATTACAGTCCTTCTCTTGTTCCCTTGGGGTTCTTTTAAGGGTTGGCTTATACAGGGCTCAAAAAATCCTGGGCGCTGGGTCACTATAGTGCCCAAAAATTTGGCCATGGTGCCTAGCTGTGCCGCAGTACTTAAGAAACAGAACATCCCCCGGCACCTAAAAAAAAAAAAGCTGCAAGTGCCAACACTTTCAGGGCTGCTGCTGCTCTCTGCTGCCGAAAGCATCCTGGGAGGCAGGTGATGGGGGGAGGGAGGGTCTGGGGCTTTTTCGCACCACACCACTCTGAAACTGGTGGCGGCGGTGGCTGCTTTTTTCAGTGGTGGGGGGGCGTTCTGAAGTGCTGTGGCACAGCTAAGTGCTTTAGTTTTCGGGCTGGCTCCTAGGTGGGCAGCACATTTGTGGAGACCTGGCTTATATCTTTACAGTTCAAATTTTGGGGGTTTCTTTTTTTAGAGCATCCAGGCCAGCGGGATCGTTACAACAGAGAGAGGGATCGTGAGTCTTACTTTGAGCGTCAAGGCAATGCAAACCCTGATTACCGAGATTTCAAAAGGGAGCGGGAACTGCACAGAGACCGAGGCTTTGGAGACTATGATCGGGAGAGGTTTGAGAAAGAACGTCATCTTCGAGAGGACAGGTATGCAGTGCAGAACAAGCTGGATCATGGTTGCAGCCACGTGACTGACGTTCTGTTAGGTGCTGTCAGACTGTCAGTTTCATTTGTGGGACTCGTTCATATACCGATTGGGAATTCAGTGCTGAGCTTTGTAGTAGGAATCCTAGAGCTATACAAATGCTGTCTCTTCTGGCAGGGCACCTCCAACTGGGCCTTCAAGGACTCAGTCTTACCGTGACAAGAAAGACCATCCCTCCTCAAGGCGAGGGGGCTTTGAAAGACCATCATATGAACGAAAATCTGATCGCCCAGCCTATGATCATGGACCTTCCATGTTTGGAGGTATTGTTCCTCAGCCGCAAAGTAACAGTAGAATGTTGGAAAAATGGAACCAGGAGTAGATTTACAAGGAGATGAGCTTGATGGTTGTATTACTTTATTAAGAATATAAATGTTAGTGGCGTTTATCAGGGCGGTGTCTGTCTTGTTCTTGCGATCTTTGTTTCTCACTGGTTATGAGATCTAGAAAGTAATAGCGAGATACTTTGACCACCAGTTACACACGTCTGTGATCAGAATTGCTCAGGACTGCAGTTAGTGACTCACTTGGTGATGACTTCTGTAAAGTCTGACTCCTGACATTAAAAGTTCAACAAGTTCCAAAGCGGTAGCCATGTTTGTTTAGTTCAGCAAAACACACAAGGAGACTGCTGGCACTTTTAAAGACTAACAAATTTATTTTTCACATCTCCCACAAAAGCTCTTGTGGTAAATAAATTTGTTAGTCTTTAAAAGTGCCACCAGACTCCTTGTTTGTTTAAAAGTTCAACAATATTTCAAGACTCTGTGATATCATATGCATTAATTGCGTCCCCATGGGTTCAGCTTATGATTTCAGTTCTCAGAAAGAGGAAAGGGTTATGAGAGTCCCCACATCTCAGGAGCAAGAATCTCACAGATCAATACCATGTAATGAGAATAATGAACTGTCCATCTTTGTACTTATAATAAACTCAGCACAGCAGTGTTTAAGCACCTAAGTGGAAGCGAGTCAGAATAAAACTATCAGAAATACCTGGGAGGCTTTGGGTCTTCAGCACACTGTTATGTAGTATGGATCCCAATAAAATAATTTCCCTTGGTATTCCCTGTTGGATTTGACTTTTTTCCTATTTTGCAGAATTGTAAATTAAATAACCATAGACTGGTACATGCTGATCATAGAAATTACAAAGACCAATCCGTTATTCTTTTCTATACTGACTGAATAATGATGCTTAGCATTTATGTAGGGAATTTACATTTTCAAAGCATTTTATAAACATTAATTAAGCCTCAGAACCCCCCTAGAATTTAGGTCATTATTATCCCCATTTTACAGTTTACAAAGGGGTTAAGTGACTTATAGAGGAAAGATGCTGATAAAAACTGAGACTTGAATTAAAATCTCGTATTCCAGTCTTATTCCTCTTTGACTAGATCATTCTGCCTCTTAGAAATATGATCATATTTCTATCAGTCTAGATTTTCTGTTTTGATGGCATTGGTTAAATGGGACTGCCTTTGTCTTTTCCTCTACAAATCAGATCTTAAATTGAAGCTAAAGCAAACTGTATTGGAAATCAGTCAGTTCTGTTAGAATTCTCTGGATTAGGATAAGAAGTCTTAGATTTCTGATTTCAGTGAGCTGAGAAAACATTTGTGTGCAATTACTGAAATTTGTAGGTGATCGGAGAAATTACCCTGAGGAGAGGATGCCTATTTCTGCTCCATCAATACCCCGCCAGCCACCTCCAGCCCCCCGGGTAGAGAGGAAACCAGAGTCTAAGAATGTGGATGATATTTTGAAGCCACCAGGACGGGACAGCAGGCCAGAGAGGGTGAGTTGCATGGAACTGCTATCTATTCTGAAGGCAACAAGCAGTGTTAAGGGGCCTGTATTCTGATACATTTCCCACATATGCATTATATGCATTTCTGAAACAAATCCCTGCCCCTCTAAAGCCATTGAATAATTTGTGAACCTTAAAATTCAGATTGAGCAGCGGAGCAGATTGAACATCTAAAATGTAATTTGTTAATTTTGATGTTCTCAGAGATTGAGTAAAGACTGCAGGAAAGGGACTGGAGGAAAAATAAAGCTGTGAAAGTTTGGGGGAGCTCCCAGGAGACTTTTGTGGCCGATACAAATAGACTGAATAACACACCATATCTGAGATTTAAGCCTCTTAGATTTGGGAATGCAGCAAGAATAGGATTCCTATTAATTGGCAATATTCTGTATTTCAGAATTCTTTCTAAGAGCATTGCTTGACTGTGTGGTATGTGGGTGAGGCAGTTAGGCCATGTGCTATAGAGGGAGGGAAAGAAAAAATTGGTGTATGCATAGGGGCAGAGGATTGTTTAGTTAAGATAGGATAATACTAATAACTTTATTTTAACAAATTCTATTACATTTTACATGAGAGGAGCAGTTCTTCAGCAGGTGTCGGCTGAGGTTAAGGTTCTTACTGACCGCAATGAAACCAGTTAATGAGCATATCGTAGTGCTGACTTCGTTTTGTGATTCTGTGGCCACAGGGCATGCAGGATTGTGAGCACACTGGTTGGTAGATAGGCTGTTTTCCATGCCGAGAGACGCAGACTAAAAAATCACCTTTCTCTTACACTTTCTTTACATCAGATTGTCATCATAATGAGAGGATTGCCTGGCAGTGGAAAGACGCATGTAGCAAAGCTCATCCGGGTAAGTAGTTAAATAACCGTTTCCTATATGTTGCCAGTCTCCTTAACCTTACAACATCAGCCTGTTTCGGCACATGTGCCTCTACATGCACACTCCTTCTCCCATTTCCTTTCTATTCATTCAGTGTACACGAAGAATTCATATTAGTTCAGTCCCTTGACAGAAACTGTCTTGGATCTGGAATCTCAGTCTTTAATTGCTTTAGGTTTTACTTCATCCATGGTTGGGTAGCCCCTTACAGAACTAGAGGGAAAGGCAGCTGCGTTGACTGAAATGAAAAGAAAGGTGTTAAGTTGCAGGAGATAGTAAAATGTTGTCTTCTGTCTTCTACTGAATGTGGATCATATTGCTGCGGGGTGCCCTAGACATTCTGAGGACCCACATGTTAGAGTGGAAATTGTATTCCTTTGTTATTTCCTTCCCAGGACAAAGAGGTGGAGTGTGGAGGACCTGCACCTAGAGTTCTCAGCCTGGATGACTATTTCATCACTGAAGTGGAGAAAGAGGAGAGAGACCCAGATTCAGGGAAAAAAGTGAAAAAGAAGGTATACTTAGTTTGTGTCTCTGTTGACTTAGATCTTTGCTTGAGAAAGGAAGGAAAGGCTTATTGTTAAAAGAGGCACATAGCAATGTAATTACAATTAGGGCTGGAACCTACTGTTTGGGTGCAGTGATGTTTTTTTGAATATGGCATTTCTATGTGTGGCCAAATCAGATATAATATGGAGACAAGTTCTTTAGAAATCTACTTGCAAAAGGAAGTTTGCTTCCGCTATCCCTAAGCCCAGCGGTTGTGATATCAGGAGTTGAACTCCAGATATTTTAGAACACTTCCTGCTTTCTCCTGACTTGCTTTTGTCCTTGACCCAGGTGATGGAGTATGAGTATGAAGCTGACATGGAAGAGACCTACCGCACCAGTATGTTTAAAACTTTCAAAAAGACTTTGGATGATGGATTCTTCCCTTTCATTATCCTGGATGCCATCAATGACAGAGTGCGCCATTTTGAGCAGTTCTGGAGTGCAGCGAAAACGAAGGGTTTTGAGGTAATGGTGTCAGCAGTCGTTCACACTCACTAGTACCTTTAAAACAATGAACACCCCCCTTCAGGAAAATGAAACCCAATGGAACACCTAGTCAGTCTTGCTAGTGTTTAGTGTTAAATGCTCACTCGTGTCAACATCTACATCTTCGGCACATGCAACACTCGTGTGCACTCACTCTGTAGGAAAACTACTTTAGATATTAATGTGTTTAATCTGACTTTCTCTTTCTAGGTATATTTAGCTGAGATGAGTGCAGATAACCAGACTTGTTCCAAGAGGAATATCCATGGACGCAAGCTGAAGGAAATCAATAGGGTAACTGTATAAAGTTGTGGAGTCACAGGGCTATTGAAATTAGATTTCTTTGGACTTGCAGGCTCACTGGTTTTGGTAAAACCTCATATTCTTTTAGAACAAATATATCCCTCTCTCTTTTGAAGATGAGCCATATTCCCTTTGATTATTTCAGTATAATTGTACTCAAGAACCATCTGTTCAGACTCATTTTTTTCAGTGTGATGTGTCATAGAAAGTGCTTTATTTTGTATGTCTATTGTTAGATGTCTGACCACTGGGAGACTGCACCACGTCACATGATGCGCTTGGACATTCGTTCTTTGTTGCAAGATGCTGCCATTGAAGAGGTGAGTGTCACTGCATTTGAATGACGTGGGGAGTATATGTATTCGTGTTTATATTAAAAATGTAAATTGCAGAAGAGAAGTCTGGTTATTGTTTATTAAGTACCAGCAGTATAGTTAGCAGTGAACAAGCCAAACATGATTAAGATTCACCAAGGCACTAAAACAACTTGAGGGATTTTACTGCTGTGTTTGTGGAGACTATGTTCACATTTCTCAGGGGAATAACGGAAACTATTTTGTCCTCATGACAGATGACTATCTGAGTGTCTTTACCCTCTCAGAAGAAACACAGCATTTCTGCAGGGTAGTTGTAGCTGTATAACTGATTGATTAGTGAACTTACATGTTTGAAAAATGTTGGAAGCTTGGTAAAACCTCATTGATTGCTCTAGGTCTTTGCTCTGGGAAGTCCAGAGAGTCTGTCAGAGAAAACAAATATCTGGATCCATATTATATGGCTGGAGAGGGGTGTTTGAGAGAAAAATATTGCTTTCTGTCTTTCGAGGGGAATTTGCTTTGATTTCCATTCTTTGCATCTTAGCTTTTTGTATCGCTGTACTCTTCTTAGTCAGATTGTGACGGGATGCACATTTGTGCAGCCCTAGGGGATGACCTTTGTAACTTTTCTGTTCAGTTTTGCAGTGTAATTGTGTGATTTGATGCCAAATATGCTATACCAAGTTCCTTTGCGAATGCTCAGAACATATTCCACATGAGTACCATGGTGCCATGTTTCCTACAGCAACATGTATGTACAGATGTGAAGCATGTTACAGGGTTCAGACTCTCAGGACTATCTCTAACACAAAGGCTGGAGATTTACATGTCAAAGGGGATGCTAATGCCCTCCCTGGCTCAGGTAGAAGTGAAGAGAATCACACAACAGGACAGTGAGGGGAGGAGCTGTCAGCAGTTTGTAAAAACAAAGACACAGAAATTGGAAGGGAGAGAAGCTGCAAGCTCTGGCCGGAGAAGACAACATCTTGCAACCAACTTCAAGCAAGATCAGGGCCCTGCATGAAAACAGGCAGAGGCTGGCTGTAAAACACCAAACAGCCGAACACCATGTGCATAATCTTGGACTTTGAGGTCAGTTTAGGTGAAGATGTTAGATTAGTATGCAGTTTATGCCTTTTATTTGATAGTGGTTACTCCTGACACATTTATAGCATGATTCTGCCTTGATTGGCCATGTTCTCACTTGAAATCGTACTCTGATCAATAAACTAGTAGTTGTTTTATCTAAAGCTGTGTGATCTTTAGAGGGTGTGGATGTGGAAGGCTGGGCACAATCCACTTCTTTAAGTGGACGGATTTGAGACTAAGGTGATTCGGAGTGGGTCCCAGTCCCTGTGAGGCAGTGGCTCCCAGTGTAGTGCCTGGGGCTGGGTGTGCTCGCTTGGGGACCAACGCCTGTGTGGCTAGTGGATTTACATCCACTGCCTGGGACCAATTACAGGCTGGTGGCTGGTGTGGACTGACTCAGGAGTGAGTGGTCACCCAGCAGAGTGGAGTGAATTGGGGTTCAGGAGCGGGGTTCGTGAGGTCATAGCAGCACACCAGACTGGATTTGGGGAGCAGCCTGTCACACACATATTTTAGTAAATCAAGATTTGGGAATAGATTGGTGCACAAATTGTGTACATTTTGAGGGAAGCACAGATGTATGCTGATGTCAGAGGATTATGGACATAGAAACTCCTGACTTGTGAATGTAGGAAAGCAGAATTTATTCTTTGCATCTGGACAACTCAAGGTTCCTTACAAACTATGAGGTCAGCACTTCATTTTCCAGCTAGAAATACTAATGCTCTTGAAACTAATAATCTCAAAGAGAGGAACAAAAGTCTGAGCTCTCAGGAGGAGAGAGTGTGAGCATAGATTTGGGATTTATTTTGCTCTAGTGTGGGCATCCAACTTTCATTAATGGTATGAAGAGCTGTACACTCATTGAGTGGGCTTTATAATCCTTGGTGCGTATGTGAACATGAGCAAAGAGATGGTTCCAAGAAAGTAATCAGTTATGTGGGCGAACAATATTGAATATGTGTCTAACTTAGTCTGATAATATTCCTCTATCTGTTTTTTCCAAGCTGTCTGTCACTATGGTATCTAAAGTATTCAAAGGTAAAAACTCAGTAGAAATGTGTTGGCAAGTAGAGAGGGCACTTCCCAGTACTATATATGGTACAAGTTTGGGACCCTTTTTGAGAATTCAGATTTTGACATGAATTTATGCGTGTGTAAAATGAGAGAATATCTTATATTACAGGCTCCTGTTGCACTAAAAGGATATGTATGGAGGAGAAGGAGGCTATTATTGTGACTTCCCCTCACCAAATTCCCCATTTTTTTCTGCGGCAATGATAGAAACTGAAATGAAACCATATCTGTAGGGAAGAAAATGGAATCTGTCTCCATACAGCGTATGGCACCAGTATATTTGTCTGTATGAATCCCCTCATTCTGTTTTCTTTCTCTCTTTGTTGGCCTTTGGAGCCTACTCTACACCCTTTGGATAAGCAAGTAATACTTAGAAGTCAAGCAGTGCAGCATAATTCTGTGTGTGTTGTTTGGACCAGGTGGAGATGGAGGATTTTGATGCTAATATTGAGGATCAGAAAGATGAATCCAAGAAAGATACAGCAGAGGAAGAAGAAAGCGAACTGGTAGGAAACACCTCATCCATCTCCAACAAAGTGTATTTTATTAAAATAATTAAGATGGAGTTTACCTGTTATAAATCTCAATCATCTGCCACTCCCAGTAGCGTAATGCTTATATGTACATTTTTCGTGTTTGGTTTCTTATGCATATCTGAGAGGATTTTAGTACTAAATCTTGGTCTCTTTTTCTTAATTGATTTAAAAAATCCATGACTGTATTTAGCATGGTACCATGCTCCAGGCACAAATCTACAAGCTACAACCTGTTGGAGCCTACTTTTGTAGACAAGTTTGAAACTTCTCAGGTGGGGAAAGAAAAAGCACGTGTACTTGTTACGTATGGAATATCCTGTGTAAATGTGAAGAAACCATGTGATGGGAACAGAGTTGCTTTAAACTTAGCTTGCTTAAACTTACACTTGTCTTACAAATGCTTCTGGACTAAAGTGGTGTCTGACACCACTTAATACTGTACGGACCTCTTAGAAAGGTTTGGTAAGAAGCATATCATTTTGTGCACAGTCTTTGGTTGCTAATAATAGTTGATCGCTGAGAGGAGGTATATCATTGAGATAACTGAAACCTGGAGTATGGACTTTAGGGTTGGCTTTTATTTGCTAAGTACTTAAAAGGCTACAGTGAGTTATTAAATGCAACTTCTTGGAGCTGCACCTACTCAGTTCTTGATGAAGTGCATGTCAAATCCTGGCTCCCTCTGCCAAAGAGCTAAATTGAAATAAACAAGAGGTTACAGTGATTCTGAGAGACATTGGGCCTTCTTCCTGGTGAAAACTTACTATTCCTTAGGAATAGGGTCAGCACCAATAGATTCTAGAAGAGAAAGGAAATATTAAAGTTAAAGAAAAAATCTCCTTAGACAGAGTAGAGATTAATAAATATATTTTCTCTTGATGTGGCTCATTTATTCTCTTTACTCAAGTTATCCTTTGACAGAGAGAATAACCCTGAACATAAAGTGTCATCAGGCATTCCATCTAAAGACACTTCACTGTTTGCAAGACATGGCTATAACTTCTGATTGCTTGGAAGTGGGCCATACCTAAGAGAGACAGTAGTGCCTTTAGTTTTCTGGAATGTTCTGTATGTGTGTGTGCGTATGTGTGATTCTAATATGCAGTCCATATAACTACAGATTTGAGTTGCGTAAATCAAAGAGAGAACTTGGGGGGGAGATTAAAATTGAGCAAATTAATAATTAAAAACAGTCCACGTATAAATATGGCTTCCATTCAGAAACGCAAGAGGAAAAGCAGCAAAGAGTTATGTATTACAATTCATGTCTACTACTCATGACTACTGATGTGGTCAGTATAAGAGAGAGGCATGCCAGAAAGGTGGAACAGTGCACTGGCTTTGACATATGTTGTCTTCTTGAGAGCAGTTGGTGGCAGTTCTTGATTCATTTTGTTATACATCCATTAGACCCTTCAAGAAGGAAGGGTCAGAAGCTCCTGCTGCCTGGCAAATGTCCCTGACAGGCTTTTTCACACTAGAAGTTGAAATCTGAATCTTCTTATCCTGACTGAAGGTAGAGGATATGGAACATATTCAGCATGCAGTACAGAGGGCATTTAATTCGATATATCGAATCTGTTGGATTCTTTGTAGAGCTCAGAAAAAACTTCCTTTTCTGTGCTTAATGGTATGAAATATTGACATTTCTAATTCAGTGATGTTGTCAGCATTTGGGTCAAACTAGTACATATAGCTCAGTATTCCATAAAATGCATTTTTCTAGTGGGAGATGAACTTTTGCGCAGGTTTTAATGCACAATTTATGAAAAAAATTATGTAAAAGCATGTTTGTTACAGTGTAGTATTGTGACAGACACTGACTTAGCTGCTACTAAATACATATTTGATTTTTAAAACTACTTGCAAATTAAAATCCGTCATCTGTAGTAAACTAAAAATCGTGCTTAAAATGCTGAAAGGTAGAACTGTATAAAACTTTGGAGGAGTCATGCTGTGGTATATGTAAATACATAATATGCTGCAGCAGCATGCCTGTCTGGAACGATGTACACTAATCTAGTATTCAGCTTGTATACTGCCACTAGACACTAATATCTATAGAGAGAGCCTATAAAGAGAGTAGAAATGGAGTTAATATTATAAAACTGATCTAAGAATTGGGGCTGATCTCTTGCTGAAATATGATTATAGGGATGCTTACCCCTTTCTAGAGAGAATAATACTTTGTAACAAGTTTCTCATTCAAGATCTGTTTCTGTCTGGTTTTTTAATATGACTACATAGCATTATATAGTGTTATAACAAGTTAAGCAGCCGAAACTGGAGTGTATAAGAAAGCATGGACAAGTAGTAGAAATAAATCCTCACTAAGCAAGTACTATAAAATGAAAAGATCATATGAGAATAATCAAGTGGATACTTGCAGAATTTTAAAAATTTGAGTCACATGAAATAAAATAGCTCAATACTTTATTACATGTAAAATGCAGTCTTTCTCTTAAGTTATTCCTACAATATTTGTATGACAAGCAATGTTGGAACTAGGATAAATTTGCAGTTTTTCAATAAGCACCTTTTTTAGTGTTTTAATGTTTAGTACATATCTCATGATTCAACAAAATCCAACACTAAACTAGTAAAAACTTTTATATAAAAAGGATTCACTGTTTAATATTAACATCCCTATAAGTTGACTTAGCATACTACATTTTTGATTGTTCCTTTAATTGGAATATTCAAAGAAGTCTGGATGTAGTGAGTTTTTCTGGAAATACATTCTTAAAGAGCATATGGCTAATGTAATGTTTTTTGCAGTTATACATGTAATGCATTAAATATTTTCAAAACCTGATAATCTGTGTTACAAAACTATACCATGCTGGGCAATATAACACAGTAATTTTGCACACAATTTCCATACTATTGCTGACTGTTAAATTTGTTCTGTGTTTGCAGAAAACAGCACTTTTTGTAGCAGTGCATGAGGGCTGCTAAAGGCACTGAATATAAAGTGGATAGATAAATTCTGAAGTATCTAATAATCTGTTTCCCTCAGTTGCTGACTGTGAATTGCACTTTACCAAAAGAAATGTTGTAAGCTCCCATTATAATGCTTTTTCCAGTTCAAAAGTGATGTGTGTGTGTGTCTCTCTAATCCTTCGAGCTTCTCTCTGTGTATGATTTAGGGCTACATTCCGAAAAGCAAATGGGAGATGGACACTTCTGAGGCAAAGCTAGGTGGGTATTTCTTTTTTCCTGTTTTCTATAGTTGGTATCTGATGGTATGTGCAGAACTTTAATTTGCTTATTTGTGCTGTGCCTCCTTGCCAAAGACCAAATGGCTTTTATTGATCTGATAGACGGGTATGTGATTCTACAAAATATTTCTCTTCCATATAAAAAGTAGCTTTTCTTTTCTGCGATAATAAAGGTAGAGAGAGTCTAATGTTTCTAGCCATATTTGTTTTATACCCTTTGACACGGAACACACATTTCCATTTTGGTTCTCTTCTTTTTGTTCAAGGAAAGTGGTTTGTCTAAAAAAAAAAAAGAGGCAATATTTCATGCTTTATTCATTTTCTCTTAGTTGTAAATAGGCAACAGAATCAGTTCACATTACACCACATTCTTATTCATGCTGCATACATTTTTTTTCTTTAGTTTAAATTTTCAATTCAGAAAGTGTCCATCTTGCAACATGAGTGTCCTGCTGGCTGAAGGAAAGGCTAGTGTGCCCTACTGTTGTGTTTTCATTCAGTTTTACTAAGCCATCACAAAGGGCTTAGAAACATAAATACTAAGCCTTGTCATCCTTCTGTTCTACTTGTATTTTTTTGAGTCAACAGGAAAATACAGTTATCAAGGAGAGACTGTTTTTTCTTGAGAGAGTTTTCTAGGGAACAGCACTGGAGCGCCTTCCAACACAAAATCCGTATGCTAAACCTGGTTCTAAATGATCTAGTCATAATTGCTTCCTTTCAAAAACATAGATATAAAAATTACAGAAAGCTGTTCAAATGAAATTCTTTGAGAGTGATGGGACACTTTTCATAGAATTCAGAATGGACCTTTCTGGAATAGGAGATGATTTAACTCCACTACAACTGTCATTAGTGTTGCTGTATTGTGAGTTATCTGTTATACCTGATATTTACATCAAAATCAGAAAGATTTCATAGAATGAAATGCAAGCACAAGGCCAAGTGATGGAGCACTTGTGTGCATGCAGTGGAATTTCCATTAATATTCAACTTTTGAGCCCCAAGTTTCTTTCAAGAATGGTACTAAAACAGGATCTTTCAACTAATCTGTGTAAAAGGATTACTTTTGGTCACCTTAGTGTTAAACTAATAAATATCTGAAAGCAGGTGTATAGTGTAAATTTCAGAGAGAACGTCCACTACATGTAGCAGACTAACCATTTGTACTGTGAGTCTGGTATGGGATATATGCTTCTATATCCTTGTTTTCAAACCCTAACCGCACCATAAAAATGGCATCGGAAGACCCTGTTTACCCTTCTGTTTCCTGCAGTTTAAATGCTTTACTGTAGCATCTCTTCTTCTGCCACATTCTCTTGATGAGCCATTGAAAATCTCGTGGAAGATCCTGACTTCCTGATACCTTCAGCACCACTGGAAGAGCCTTTACCCAATATCTGAGGCCCATGAAACAGCTAAGCAGATGAAGAAGAAACTCATTCTGAAGATTGTGTGCATTCTTGCTATAGAGTTCACAATCCTAGTCTCTTGTTAAGCTTATTTCTTAGGGCTTGCCAAGATCAGTTTCAAGAAATATTGCTTGGGAAATCATAACGTAAAATACTCTATGCACAGTTAAAAAATAATCAGCTGTTCATCGTGTTATACGCCAAATAACTGTTGTTTTTCATTTAAATATACATAAGAGGAATGGAAGTGTCGCATTTACACACAATTAACATTTTTAACTGCCCACACACCCCTAAAAGCCCTCAATCATGCACATTTTACAAATATCAAGCACAGAAACCTAAAATATGTACGATACATAGAACAATTAAACTGACTTAAATATATATCATTCTTTTTGTAGCATCTTCAGCAAAATGGAGGGTGGGCTGTAGCAGAACCCAACAAACACAGCTTTTACAATATTCCCCTGCACCGATTGTTAAATCTCACTAATAAAAAAATAGAAGCAAAACAATTATTTTTAAAATACACTTCCCAGATCATAAATCCAACTATAAAAAAGTCATATAAGATCATCTCCATTTAACCTAAGTACACATAAATAAATGTATTATAAACTCCAGAGTTAAATTCCTCACAAAATGACTGTATTAACCACTGATCTTGACACCATTTATACACGTATCTAGTAACTCATCAGGATCTCAGCTAACAGACAGAACGCCAATATTCCAGAGTTGCCACATCTAGTTGCTAAAGAGATCTCAGCCTGGAAACAGACTGAATCTATCACTGTTTTGATATAAAAGAGCCCCTCCATCCTTAAGTCTAAATTCAACAAAAAGCTATTGAAAACACAAATTAAAATGCACTGAAAACAGGTGGAATGTTGCTACAAAGAGCCCTATATTATAATGGATGCTGTTGCTCTATCAACTGTCAGCCAAAACTGTGGTTAAAAAACCTTACATATTGGGACTTACAGTGGTTCTGTCTGACGCATCCTAGGATTTTCAGGGAAATGCTTGTGAACCAGAGTTATTCCTAAGAGTCTATTTCAGCTGTGATGGATTAAAACTGTATACTGAATGGTGTGTAAAGTTGTAATATAGATTTGTTTATTCCAGATTTGGGTTGTTGCCTGAGAGATGCTGGCCTGTCCAGCATGGTTATAGCTAGAAAACATGCTTTTACAAGATGAAAGGCAGAATTTTAAATCAAGTACATTTCTTTGGTGGATTGGTACACCCAAATCCCTTGGCAGCTACAAATTCTGTTGTGCTTTCTATTTTCATTTATAGATACTGTTACAAATAAAGTACAACAGGATTTTACTGGCTGCAATGTGTCATGGAGAATATCTGAAATGTTGAGCTTTTGGCTGAACATACTTGTGACAGTCATCAAGCACATTAAAATCTCCTTGCCCCCGTGTTCTTGCTCTAGTTAATATTTATTCTGGCAGGACTAGTACATTTCTCTTCTGTATCCTGTGTGCCTGCATACTGCTGCCCATCCATATTCCATACTTGTTCGGGATAAGACACAGCCACATTTCCATTTAAAATGTAACTGCTGTTATATCAATGTACCCTTCTGTATTTGTGCAGCAAGTTCTTCCATTAACATCTTACTGAAATGAGCTGATTCTTGTCTTGACTGAGGTATAATTGCCTCTTCTAGCATAATCCTCTCTTTAAAAGTTTAATAATGCGATGGTTTAATAATGCAATGTTCAAACCTCACAGAAGGGGAAACTAACTTGACAATATCTGAAGTTTTATCTCCACTGTAAAACTTTATTCTAAGATGCAAATAACATTTAATTTAGGCCACGTTGTTGTATAAAAAGTGTGAAGATGCTAACATTTTTGGGGAAGTGGGCAGTGTTTAGAAACAAAAAGTTATTGGCTGATTTCAGGTACTTTTATAATAAAAAAAATAAAGGTGAGTTTTTGACAAATTTTACAGATTTTAAGGATAATGCCACTTTGCTATTTTTAAAATTTTAAATGGTAGAATGATTAAAGTTGGGACTTGGATACTAACTAATCATTTCCTTGTATAACTACCTACCCAGGCTCCATGTTACAAAGTGAAACCTTGTTCCATAACAAGGAACCCTTCTGAGTTGATGTGCCAATGATCAGTGCAATAGGACTTTGAGAATGTTTCAAGGTGTGTCTGCTCTGGGGCACCTCTGAACGTTTCTTGAAGTACCACAGCACGGATGGAAGCACATCTCCCTAGAACAGCAGCCAATTTCAAACACAAAAGGAGGTTACATTTAAAAAGATACTCTATGCAAAGATAACTGAATCATTAAAAGAAGGATTATTCAAACTGTTGGTACAGTCCTTTTATTACAAAACTCTCAGGAACAAATATGCAATTCTTGTCATACACAGGCAAAGTGGAAGAGTTAACTTTTTCATCCTGGTGATCAGATGTACTTGCTCCTCACACTTTGTATCAGAAAATTCTGACTGCCAGTGGTGAAGTGTCAATATGATTGCCTTATCACAGAGTTCCTGGACTTCTCGATTTGTCACAACTTAAATGTTTCTAAATGTGTGTACTGCTCTCCTTTTCAATGTTATTTATTCTGGAGACCCTTGCTGTGTTGAGCAGTCGGTGAATAGTACTAGATGAGCTTGGAAGCATGTTTACTGCTGGAATTTCCCATGTTGAGAGTTTCTCTCCTGAAAGAAGATGGCATCTCTATGGAATTGTAGCCACAAACTTGGCATATTTGACTTAGAATAAAAAAAGAAACTTAATACAATCAAACCATTAGCAATTCAGGATGGTAGATACAGCTATTCTATGTTGATTTTTACCTCTGTCTTTGGGGAGGAGATTTGAAAATGCTTTGCGTGGATGAAAGGATTGAATCTGTCCCAATGAAATGGAGCATAATGAATTCTTGAAAATTCTAGCTTGGAATGAGGTATAGATTATTTTATTGGTTTTCATATTAAGTATTACTGCAGTATGCACAAGTCACAAATGCTTTTCGGTCTTGCATGATCTCCAGTACTACTCTGCTTTTTGCTATTTTAAATAAAACAACTCATCTACGTACTGAAATTCTTTGGATGCGCATTTTATACTGTTCTTTTCTGCTGCCCAGAAAATACGCTGCTTCGTATTTGCTTAGTTTCAGAGGTTTCCTCTTGGGTGATTTAATAACATTGACTTCTGAGGTAGTGTCACTGTCATCACTGGGAATGGTTCACAGAGAACACCAAATAACTGTAAAAAATCATCCTACATGTATTTTAATGTGGCAGTGATTGTAGAAATTGTTTAAAATATAGGGTCACAAGCCTGCTATGTGGCATTATGAACCAGTGAGTAAACATCAATGGAAAAAAGATAGTGGAATTATTTTTAGCTCTGTAGAGCCAATTTCGTATCTTCACACTTGCTAATCCTTATCTTATGTACTTTGTCTCATTTACCACTAGCACTATGCCTTGAATAAATGGCCAAAAAGAGGAAGCTCTTATAACTCAATAAATGTCATCTTGTTTCACCTTATCTCTCAGGTTGATCACTCTGGTTCAGTAAGCAAAAGAAGAAAAATGTGACTTTTGAACAAACATGCTTCTACAGCATTAATGTATAAGTGATCTATTACACTGTAAATAATAGATTCTGAAACTTTCAGCAGTCTCAGGATATTGTGTTCAGTAAAAGCAGTTCTTCAAAAACTTGTTATACAGTTCTTAGTAGGTTTAACAACTTGATGGACACCAAGTTTCTGATATTGCATGATATGCCATGTTTGACACAATATTAAACCAAACATTGGAAGAAAATGTGTGGTGTTAATACTGTGTTAAACTGTAGAATAGGTGGGACCATCCCACCAACAGCTTCCAGCAGCTGCGTTATGCCTGCTGAGCATGGACTCTGAATGATGTGAACTTCCAGGAAGATAATTATCCTCTCTCATACAAACAACAATACTGAGTGTTACTGACAAAATTAAAGTGAAAAATAAATAAAAGTTGGAAATGGGATGAGTCTTCAAAGTTGAAACAAACTAGAGATCATTCCATTCATCAACAAAATCTGGATATGCAAGTTCTGCTTCTGTGAATACAGACTTGTTTTTTTGGAAGTGTTCCCTCTCTCATCTTGTTTGTGTGAGTATTACACAAGTTTTCTTCTTTAACGCTGAGGCTCTGTGTTTGTTCTCAGACAAGCTGGATGGCTTGCGGACAGGCACAAAGAGGAAACGTGACTGGGAAGCAATTGCCAGCAGGATGGAGGATTATCTTCAGCTTCCCGATGACTATGATACTCGTGCTTCTGAACCTGGCAAGAAGAGGGTAATAAACTTCACCTAGTGTCTTAATTTCTCTAAGGGACTCGTATAGCATTCTCTCCATGGAATGCAATCTGTACCATTCATTCAGTTTGCCTCCAGATAGGACCAGTGTAGACTCATTGTTTTCATTTCATTGTCCCAGAAGATACCATGGCAGACTGTTCTTAAGAACCTTGTCTTCTAGACACAAGCAGATTTAATATGATAAAATGAGGCATTGAAGATATCAAAGATTAACAGCATAGAATCGTAAAAACTGGAAGGGACCATGAGAGGTCATCAAGTCCAGTCTCCTGCACTCAAGACAGGACCAAGTACCCTCTTAAGCCATCCCTGACAGGTGCTTGTCAAACGTGCTCTTAAAAACTTCCAATGATGGAGTTTCCACAACCTGCCTAGGCAACTTATTCAAGTGGTTAATCACACTGACGGTTAGGAATTTTTTCCTAATGTCCAACCTAAACCTCCATTGATGTAATTTAAGCCCTTTAGGCATATTTCTTATATTCTGAAAGTTATAAAAAAGATGTGCTGTTCTTAAGGAAAGATACTGTATAAAGAGGCAGACCTTCAAGAGAAGCCATGGAGATGTGTATTCTGTGTGTATGGTGCATGTTTTGTGGAGGAACTAAAGGTATAGTATATAGCATAGGTTCTGAGTAAAAAGGCTAGAAAGTTTACACTGTGTTTCATATTAGAGAAGAGGAAGATAAAATGTGTCTTATGTATCTGACTTGCATTCTGTTACCGTTAACCTAATATTTTTGTACTAGGCTTTCTAACAAGGATAGTGGAGGAAACAGCACATGTTCTTAAAGTCAGGGCAGGTTCAGTTTAAGAGACTTACTTTGGAAAAATAGATTCCATAGAAATTAAAATTTATCCTTTATTATCCTGGATGGTGTGCTGCTGCTTGAAACAACGCTATGAATGGTAAACAAAAATGCATGGAGACAAAAGAATGTACAAACCTGCATTCTGAGCATCACTTAAAACAATAATCTACCATCAAGTTAGGTATCTGAGAGTTAAAGTTGCTTAACTGCATTTCCTATGAAGATAGTCACTAAAAATCAAGGAAGCTGTCAGTCAAATTACTAACATCTATATACACAATGAACTGTGTCTTACTCCCTAAGAATTAATAGAAAACACTGTTGAGTCCTCAGCTCCACAACAAACTCCCTTGTAATTCCAGCATACATTCAGTAACCCAAACTTTAATCTCAGTAAGCTATATTTCCTATAGATGTGCGTAATTATAATATCTATAGAATTTGAAGTTCAGGTTGCTTTTCAGAGGAATCTAAGAAACTGATTGTGTGTATTGTGGTTAGGTGTATGTTAAAACTGAAAGCATTTATTGTGAGCTGAGAAGTTTATAGTTGTGTCTGAGTGGTAAGATGTAAATTGAGGTTGGTGTGGATATTAATGTTGACCTTTCTAGTGATAGCCTTAAATTTTAATGATCATGTTCATAGGAAATGCAATTGAGCAACCTGTAGTCTAAGCTAATTTTTGTGGAGAGTTTTTTGATTTTTTTTACAATGTGGGTGGATGGTTGAGGGGGTTAGTTTTGTTCAGTGGATCTGGGAGGAGTGAGGGTATTATAGAGGTTGTGGATCTGGGAGGAGTGAGGGTATTATAGAGGTTGTGGCAAGAGGATAAAAAAGTGATGGGGTAGGACAAACAGTAGTTGGTAGGCAATGAGAATGGGAAGATATGAGATCATTACTTAGAGGGTGTAGACTGGGAAGATGTTAGCAGGAGGGTGATGCTCAGTGTGGGTATGTGCTTGGTGGCTGCATTGAAAAATAAGGCTTGAGAAGAAGATCCAGGGTTCTCTTTTGATAAGTGTTTTATGGTTTAACAGACAGCAGCTCTGTTCCAGTGGACCACCTGTTCACATTCACAAACCATAAGAGATCTGCAGAGTGGAGTGGGGCGCTAGATGGGGGAGCAGCTCTCCCTGGTTCCATTCCCACCAAGGCTCCTACTTGACTAAACAAGGAAATAATTTTTACATTTATTAACATTTTATTTTTATAAATACTAACATGCAAAATCATTGGTAATAGAAATAAATGTAAAAGTTCTTTCTTGGTACATTAGCTTAGCAGAATGAGGGCATTGAACTAAATAGACTGGGGAACTGAACTAGTAAGTGACGGGCAGGCATTGTAGGCCAATGAGTCAGTGGAAGATTGGATTGGGGTTGGAGGCAGGGTCGGGAAGAGATCTGTTCTTGAGGGTATGTCTGCACAGTGAAGAAAAACCCAAGGCTAGCCCATGCCAGCCGACTCTGGTTTGCAGGGCTTGGGCTACAGGGCTATTTCACTGCTGTGCAGACTTCTGGGCTCCAGAGCTCTGGGACCACCTTAACCTTGCAAGGTCCAAGAGCCTGGGCTCCAGCCCAAGCTCAGAAGTCTACACAGCAATGAAACAGCCCCATAGCCCAAGCCCTGCAAGCTCAAGTCAGCTGGCAGAGGCCAGCTATGACTCTAGTTGCTGTGTAGACATACGCTGAGTTGCCTGCAGATATTGCTTCTTGAGCTCTGCCATTCTCTCTTCCTAGCTGTTCCTTAGTTACAACCTTCCCATTAGCTACTTTTATGCCTTCTTTCACAAACACCCTTCCATATATGCAGTATGAAAAAATTGTAGCTGAACATTGTGGTATCTGCCACTTCCTTGGGACCAGGAGAATACTGATTTGTGCACCCTACAGTGGCAAACATGGAGAAGTAACCCAATGTAATTCTTCCTTATGGAAGTACTATTGTGTTCTGTAGCTTTCTTCCAGTATTCCTCAGTCTCTTTACACAGAAGAATACTTTCCAGTGGTCACTTGTCTTTCTCTTAGTGTATGTTATGAGCGGTAGGCACTCAGCCATACTCTCCCTCTAAGCCTTGGAAAGGAGAATAAATGCCGCCACTGTGCTCTGAATCAGAGAATTATTAATGTTAAAGTGAAAAAGGCTTACTCATTTAATCCATGCCCCTGCCTGTGTAAAATTTTTCTTCACTCTGTGGTACATTCAGGACATTCATTTAAATGGTGTAATTAGTGGGACTTCCATTGCTTCCCTTGAGAGAATGATTTGAGTCTTTTGGAATCAAAACGATTGAGTGCAGATTAAGAATTGTCCTTGTAAGCTAGGCTGTGAAGGAAAGGCCTACTGGAGTTCCAGTGTTTCTCTTTGAAGGGCTGTCTTACTGACATTGTGTTCTTCATAGGTGAGGTGGGCGGACTTAGAAGAAAAGAAGGATGCAGACAGGAAGAGGGCCATCGGTTTTGTGGTTGGACAAACGGATTGGGAGAAGATCACAGATGAAAGTGGTCATCTTGCTGAGAGAGCCCTCAACCGCACTAAATACATCTGAAACAATTATATGGAATTTTTGTACTTTTAAGGTAAGTGCTTCACCACCTTACAAATTTAGTCTGTGTTTTAAGAGTTGATGTGTTTAAAGCACCCAGGTTGCTAGGATTCTCCCTCTAGATATTCTTGTTTGGGACCTTTTATGGTAGATGGATTTGTCAGTTAGGCACGTTTATTGGTATGTAATTTCCTGTGTAGCATGTGTAAATATCATGAAAAGGGGTATCAGACTTCAAAATCTACCAGGATTGTTAGTAATAAGAGTGTAAATATTCATTATAAGGACAAGAGAAATATTTATCAGCTGGTTATCTAGTTCTTCCAATTCCAGATTCTACATTATTGTATATGAATTCTAATAATTTTTATTGATACATTTCTCAGTGTGACAGACTTTTCCTTTCTTTACAGGATGTTTACTTTGAGGAGGACTGAACCCAATGTGGCATGAGCATCCTACATGGATCATGTCACTCCCATCTTTTGTTTCTTTTGTTATTTTAGTTTGTGAAAGTTCCTTGAAATATTGGCAGGTGATAACCAGTGTCTCCAAAAGACATAAAATCCTGCTGCATCTAAGCGAGAATGTTTTCATTTTAATATTTTTTTTTGGAGAGGAGGGAGAGTCAGTAGTTTTAGATGCTATGCGTGAGGTAAGGTGGAAGAATTAGGCAGAGAATGTTTCCTCCGCTGTACTGTAACAGAATGTCTGTATCATCTTTGCTTTGTGGCCGTTCTCATTTTATACTGTATGTACCTTGTAGCTTATTGTACTAGGAAGTAGAACAATAAACTTTCACTATAAACCCAGTGAGTTTGGGGGGCCATACAGCATGGGCCTTTCTCTTGGTGTTTATTTTACCTTTTAAATGTGGTCTATCTTCATGTGCTGACAGAATATTCAAAATCGCCATCATCCGGAAGGGCCATCATGCTCCTCTCTGAGTGCATGTCCTACCGAGGGGCTCCAGGAGCACCTTGCCCACCTCTTTGTAACCAGTCTTATTTTTTAGTCGTTAGCTCTTGGCCTACTATAGTTTTTCATCTTCTCTGTCATCTTGGAGTGCAGCTGCTTTTTAAAGTGTTTTCTGGATTGTTAGTTTCTTATTTGTGTTAAATTTCCCTTTTTACCTGTGGGTTTGAATTTAATTCAGTGGTATTGAAATACTCCTCATAGTAATGAGGGTGTGAAAAAATGTTACTTTATTGCTGAGTTTGAAATTAAACCAAGTTATGGAAAACTGTGAATGTGGGAATCCCTCACAATGGGAACCCAGAAAGTCCTTGTGGTCACAATAGGTCATGTTGTTTATCTGATTCCCCATCAATATATAATAATTCCCCTGACAAAATTTAATTTCACTTGAAAAAAATAAATAATGATTTTCAGATCTAGAATTAAAGGATACCTCTGACCTGCCAAGAAATGGGCTTCACTTGATGTAAAAGATAGATAAATAATTGTCCCCATTGAGAGCAATGGGGAGGATTTTTATGTACAATATCAGTTGTCCTCACTGTTGCTGCAGAGTATCACAGATTTGCCAGTGACTAAGTTGAATAGGTCATTTTGTCCTTTCAAGATTTCCAAACCAAAGGTTTATGTTAAGAGTTGTACAGAAACAGAAGACGCTAGACTGTCTGAAAAATGCTTTAGTTAATGGTGAACTATTTGAAATTGCCGTCCTGTACACTTCGAAGAAAGTGAAATTCTAAAGGCTTTTTCTGTGGTCTTTGTTGCTCTGCTAAATGATTACATTGCAAATTACTTCTAAATTCATTAACCAATTATTACTGATCAGAGCATTGTTTGTAATATTGAATTATTTTGTTTACCTTCTAATACATTTTTGTTTATTTGATATTTCTCAGCCTTATTCATTATGTGTGATTGAAAACTCTTCTCAGAGTGAACAACAGAATATCTGAATGCATGTCCAGAATGTATGTTTGAATACAAGGAAATGAGGCTCCTTGAATGCAATGCTGTGGCACCAGAGGGTAACAAATGTGTATTTGTATGTACACGTTCCATAATACAGCCGTATTTTTTCCTTCTGTTTTTAAATGTTGCAAAGTATTCTATTTGAATTCTCACACAGTTGGCATTGCCAACAAATAACAAAGCAGTAATTGCCAAGATCTCCTGGAAATTAGAGAGCATTTGTACCCTTGTGGAGTTCAGTCAGGGGTTGCTTTCTCATTTCTCTGCATATTGGTATCAGAAGGAGTCTGAGTCCACCAACTGGAGGCTGTGGTCTATAACAAACCTGGACAGCTAATGATATATCCTGAACCCGTTTATGCTGGAAGTTTGCCAACATCCTCTGAGTATGTTGAAATTCTTTCCATCAGCCGCATTGATGTTTATTCTTTACAGGTACTACAATGCATTCAAATCCATTTTATGATCTTTGCCATCGGTGTTGCAGTATGATGGTAACATTGAGCCCCAGCAGATCAGCCTGGGGCGGATTGTTGGGAACTGGCTCAGGAAGAAAGTACTGTCCGCATGATATCAAGGCATCAGCCTCCACCATGTTGTGTGCACTCCAGTCCTTCAAAGAATGAAGTAATCCAGCACTTGGAACAGCTCATCAGCACTGCTGGCAGAATTAGAAACAGCTAGATTGTCACACCTTGGTTCAGAAGAATGGTGATGCTGATTGGTAACTGCTCTTCAAAGCCCTCAGCTGTTGAATACAACCAAGATCCATCCTCTTCGCTGTAATACCAATATCCACAAGCAGCTTCTGGAACTTAGACCCCACACTGACGCTGGATTTATACAACATTGGGAATAAAAAATGACTCCTACCATGTGTGACTAAGTAAGAGAATGTACCCCATTCTCTCAGATTATGACCTGGCTATGATCATACATACCTTTGTTTACTTCAGATTGTACTGTTGTAGTGCAATATACTAAGGGTTTTCAATCTTTTTTCATTTCCAGACCCCTAAAATGTTTCAAATGGTGTTGCAAATCCCTTTGGAAATCTTAGACATAGTCTGAGGACACCCACAGGACCATGGATCACTGGTTGGAAACCACTGTTTTACGGTAACAGCAGCCTTTCATGGACTCCTTACACATAGTCTGTGGACGCTCAGGCATCCGTGGACCACAGGTTGAAAACCACTGCAATATACCTTGGTTTGAAAACATCATCCTTGAAAATGCAGTAACTGATGCAGAATGGAGCACCTGCCTCTTCAACAGAATTGGCTAGTTAAAAGCGTTTCATACCTCTGTATCTCTTTGCCCCACTGCTTCCTTAGAGACTGTCCCACGTTCTGAGCCATCAGTGACTTTTAATATTTCTACTCTTCAAGAACAATGAACCTGGCTATCTTGAAAGTAAAGCACGTGTGCTTGTCCACAAAGCAGCTCACAACCAATTAGTATTTTCAGGAGATTAATTTTTTTTAAATTTAACCTGCTCCCCACAAGCAAGATGGATGGTGAGGAAACACTTTGTAAATTTTGTATGGTTTTACTCTAGAAAGTCTCAAGACCCTGGAGATTGCTATGATGTAAAAACCTAAATAAAAAAGAATCATGTATCATCTTTGGTGCTATCGTTTGTTCTTTTTACCCTTAGGGGCTGAGAATAGTTAATCAGTGTTGGTGATATCTCACATTAGTTCCCTGCAATTACAAGAGAAAAATTCCGTCTTAGTTCTTCATAGCTTTACCTCTGTAAGTTGATATGACAGTCATTGGATTTGCTTCAATCAGCCCTGTTAATCGGTGAATAATTTGCTTCCTGCCCGTCAGCTGCACTACATGTTGCTGCTATTACAGGTTGATAAAAATGTTGCGTTAAACATTTTGTGAGGCTTTTTGAGGTCTCTGCACAGCCACATGGAATTGGTGGAAAAGATTTCAGTTTCTGTCGAAGTACTGATCTGAAAGATGGAGTATCTCTGGTGTAATAACATAGTTAAATGTATTAAACTATGAATATGTATTGCTTTAAGCCCATTTACTTTTCATGTGGTAAATCTCAAAGGCAATTATCTGATACTAAATGGGAATATTGGAATTGTTTTACGGATCAGACTAGTGGTCCATCTAGTCCACTACATCTTGTCTTCAATTGTGACCAGAACCAGCTGTCTCAGAAGAAGGTGCAAAAAATCCAAAGAGGACATTTAGGATCATAACAGTTTTTTCCTACCCCTCCCTCCACCCTCAGTTTAGTGATTAACGTATGTTGAGAAGCATAAGGGTTTATATCCTTTCCAAACTTAATTTTTAAAAATCCTTTCTAATTGTAACTGTTGATGTTTCATTATTTGTCCAGTCTTTTTATGAATCCTGTGAAACTCAATTTCAATGTTATTTTATGGCAATGAGTTATATAGGCCAATTGTCTGTTGTGTAAAGCAGTGTTGCATTATTCAAGAAGCTCTGTTTTGATCTCTCTAACTCCAGTTTGTGGTCGTATCAATATGATGGCCAGCAAATGTGAGTGGAGAAGTAACAGAGCGTTACTTGTTCCTGTTTTGATACATGTGTGTTTTACATTGAAAATACTTCGTGCTATACAGAATCAAGAGGAATCTGCTGTTTCTGCCCTGTGACTCTTGGAGTCTAAAAATGCCATCAAAGTGAAGCTGTTTGCAGGACGGTTCTTGGCAATAAAGATCATTGATTGCTATACAGAAATTCAAGACAGGCAAAGAAAAGTCTTATCCAACTGCAACTGCAAAATGTACTTGTTCATTTATTGTCTGGCAAAAATTGCTGTTAGATAATAAGGATTAAGGTGGATCAGGTCTTAGTATGCCCCTTTTCTAAAGATATTTCATCACAGCAGCGCATAGCATCATGCTATGGTATTGGTGCTCTGTTAAGTAATAGTCACTAATACCACTTCTTCTGACATCAGAATTTTCCTTGTCTTTTTCCCACCAATCCTGTGACCCTAACTAGATCAAATCTCTGTTAATAGGGGAGCAAGCTTTACTTGCTGTTCACTACTTGTACGTCATTTTTGGATCGTGACACCACTGGCACACTGCACGCCTTCAGAAAGGAATGAAGAAATCCAACCCTTTGAACAGATCATTGCCGCTAATATGAGGTGGTAGTTTCTGGCAAAAGTGCAAAATAATTCTCTTAATGCAGCTGCACTAGTGGCAATAGCATTTTGTTCCTTAAAGAGCAATTCCCAGTTAACAGAGGACACTATTTTACTACTGATGTTACTGTCCAGGGAACTACAGAAATAGTCATGCTACTGGACAGATGAATGAGCTTGGAGAAGCCACTGTTGACTTGGGATAGTGTCTGATAATATTTTTTGCTCAGAGTTGATGGCTGTCAAGTTCCTGGCAAGGAAGCCCATCATGTGTAGGTGGCGTGGGCGGTCTAAACAGAATTATAAGATCCCATGAGAGTTATATAATTCACTATACCTAGGACTGAAAGTGGAAGCAGTACATGGAAGGGTCATCTTGTGCAGAATGTGATGGCCCACATCCTCCGCAAGTCAGACATCCAAGAATACATTCTTGTTCTCTCCTTCCTTGGATCCCCGGTTTGCCTTTGATGCTAATTCAAGACATTGATCCTCAGTTTCGGAGCCATCAATAGTCCAGGATCCAACCATGAAAGCTTTGTGAAGCTTGTCTTTCTCAACAACAGAAGTTGGTCCAGTAAATCATATTTCCTTTCCCACCTTTTGTTTCTTCATATCCTGGGACTGACATTAAAACAACATCACTTATCTTCTTCCATGATCATCTAAGACAATTTACATTATCCTGGGACAGTGCAACTAACAAAACTCGGGACAAGTGTGAGGACCAGAAATAATGTACTCAGTTGAGAGAGCTCATCTGTAGAATAAGCCATTAGTGGAAATAGATTAAGCTGAATTTTGACCACATTTGGATCATGGACCAAAACCTACCTGTTGCTAAAGCTTTCTCACTATAGGAAAAAAAAGTATAGCTTATTAGAACTGGGTGGGTTGAAGAGCAGAATTCTTTATGAATTCCATTCAGGACACCACTGTACAGTTCTAATATAGTTTTTAAGCACTCCTCACCAATTCTGCCAGGAAACTAGAGTAGAAATAATTTTCTATTTTCCCATTTGCCAGTTCTTGCAGATGCTGAATTTTGTTTGAGGCTCTTATTGAACACACTTATGAATTCTGAAGATTTCTGATCAAGGTGAGTCACTTTCATTTCATAGTGGAATGATTTGTCTTTCATTCTTGCCAGTGGAGTGCTCCTATAAAAGGCATCCACCCTTTAGGGATTCTAAATCTGGTGAAATGTCCTGGATCTGGAGGCTGAAATACTCTATATACAGAGAGGATACATTATGAGAAATGACAATGCTGACAGAGGTGTCTCACATTCTCCTTTTCTTTGATATTTCTGAGACTAAGCTTCAATCTGAGATTTCTTCCCCACCCCCGCCCCCCCAGTTAGAGTGGTTGGTGCTACATCACCGGTGTAGTCACTTTTTACTGAGATATATCATCACTTATAGCTGACTTGACTTGTTTGGAAAAGGAATATGCTGTCCAGTTCGTGATGCTCAAACCTACGCAAACCAGGTAAGCATATGTACTGTTTCAAAACAAAAAAAGTCATTTTGCTCCACTAAAAAAGGAAGAGAATCCAAGTGTATTGAAATGATCCATATTTTCCTCATGAGTACTAGTTTTTCAGGCAGAAAGCTTATTGAACCTTTAAATAGTTGGAATTGAGAATTACATAAGTATAAGCTAGAATCTGACTGGAAAGAAGCGGCAGAAAAATACTTTCCTTCATTTCTTATATTCTTCTGACTTGTGAAAACCTGAGATGGAAGAGCATCCTTTTTGAAGCAGACCTTTCTGTAAAGAGTTACGTCTAAATAGAAGACCATTCAAACTATTTATCCATATTGCTTTTCTGCATTTGTGTAAAAGGAAGGCAAAGGTGGTTTCATGCTGTCTTGGAGCAACCTGGGTAAGGGAGTGTGTGAACACATCCTGCCTAACTTGCAGAATATTTTAAGGTAGGCTTGAGGTATTTTTCTACATCTGACTACTGCGTAGCATCGAGGTATATTTGCTGTTGAGGTCATACCTGTAAAATGTAATGTTGTCATCCTGTCATTTCACTCACCATTGAACTACCACTGTCTCTAAAATGGAAACACAGCAGCAGTGCTCCTGGACAGAGTTTTAGGAGGGGGAGTGAAAAACTCTTTACCAGATGAAGCCAGTTAGCTTTGACCATACCTACCTGAGATGGAATTTGTCTGGCTTGGCTCTGACTTCCAGGCATCTTCAGTGAGTGAGGCATTGACTGCAGTCACTTGCTGCATATTTTTTTTCTTTGGAAACTCCAAACCATTCGTAGTGTGGCAGTTGTGTTAGCCAAATCAGTTTCACCTGGAGGTTACAGTGCATTTGGGCCATGTTTATATTAAAAACCCTTAACATCTGATTTCATTCATGGTTATCTGAAAACATCTTTTAAAACTTGTTTAAGAGCCCAGGTTATTAACAGAACATAGCAAAGAAAAACACATAAATGATGAACCTGAGAAGCTCTTTTCAGCCTAGACCTGGATAGAGCATTATATTTCTTCTCCTCAGAGCTGACAATATTAATATACAAATGGGACGTGGGACACAAAGCTGCATTTCTTACCCTGCTGCAGTGTGTTAGTGACTTCATCATCTACAAAAGGTGAAGAACTGAGTGCAAGTCTTAACATGTAGGAGGTAAAGCAGGAGATGACTTTCAAATGGTTAGCTTTTAAATCTATACATTGTGATCTCAAACATATTTTAAATTATGTTTAAACAGATATTTTTATTTTAATTACATTTTACCAAACCAAGTGCATACAATAATATTGGAAGGTGTTTGACCAGTATCCCTCACCAAAGTGCTACTGTTTGCTTGGCTTCTGCTCTGTTAGAATGTTTATGTTATTGGTAGAAGAATGGATGACACAGTTTTACGGGCAGATGCCTGGACTGCCTTAATTTAATATTTCCTTGTAGGTGCTCAAAACTTGTGCTGATGTTCTTGTAGAATTTGTTGCTGTATCACTTTTGGGCTGGGATTTGCCAGCTGGGTCAACTTGCTACTTGGAAGAAAACAATGACCCAGCAAACATGTGTTAACAGATCTCCTTTTAAGCTATTATTAGCATTTTACAACAATCAAGGCTTTTCAGATAATGGCAGCCAGATGACTCTGAAGCTTAGATTTTAAGTTTAAAATAAGTTGAAAAAACTCCCAAGAACTTGAAATCGCTTTACTGTAATTAAATTTTTGTGTCTTTTTGTTGCTTAATAAAGAATGAGTTGCTTTAAACCATCGCCTTTTACCTCATGAAAACAAAAGCTATCACTTTCCTATGGAAATTATTTCAGTGGATTCATATTATGATATAGTTTCAAGTAGTAGCCAGAGTCCCCAATCAGGATTTGGGTTCTCATTGAGCTGAGTGCTGCACAAACATATGAGAAGTCATGTCATCTGCCCCAAAGAGCTTCCCCATCTAAATTACGTAGTCTGTACATTCTGCCAATATTATTATTCAGTTATTGACAATCTAGTGGACAGTTTCATTTAACGTTAGTGTCAGCTGCTGATTTTGGTTTCCAGGATCCTCAGTTAAATTATAGCAAGAAACAATTCTGATTAATTCCTTGCTGGCTCTCTATCTATGCCTCCTCATGGAAGGCATGATTTTCATGTGTAATGAGTAGATATAATAGAAGACATTGAAGATCCTCCAGTTGGAGGTAAGAAAGATACTGTTATGCAATTATGTATAGGAATGAGGAATTGTTCTGTTGTTTGTTTGATAAGACAGAACGGTAACTTCTCATCCTTCCTATTTTCTGAGACAAAACAGGATCGGAACAGTGGGGTGCATTAGCAGTTGCCGTTGTGTGAAGAATATTCTACCAGATTCAGAAAGATATTCTTTTTACTTTTTCATTTTTGCTGTTTCTAAAGTGCTCTAATGTCAGAGGGTAACATCTGTGGAGCTTTCTTAATTTGTCATCTAGGATGAGGAAAGGGCTCAATCATTGAGTATTTTGCCGAAGGCAGAAGAAAGCCTGTCTGGGCTCTTGCTCTAATGCCCAGCTCTATGCAAGTGTTGGTGGGTGAAGAATGCCAAGATGGACACAGTGAAAATAGTAAATAGGACAGACATTCTGGCTACTGGTGAGATGGATGCTGTAAAAACTTTAGAGCACCTGTTAAAGTCTGAATGTGGAGAATTTTATCCAGGGAATTTTGCTGATGCTATTAAAGGAAGCATGACTTTGCGACAAGAAGAACTAATTCTTCAAGATTTCTGGAGAAGGAATGCTCCCTACCAATTAGGGAGTCATGTGACTTAAACTAAACTGGGACCTGATCTTGAGGGTGTTGTCCTCAACTTCCATTGAAGTCAATGTACTCTTGAGTGTTCAGCGCCTCCTAAGATCAGACCTGAGATCTTCCACAAAGAAACCACTTCTCAGAGTGGAAGCAAGGGCATGGACTGTCCAAATAGGTATAGTGCAAATACATTGAGGCCTTTTTATTTAATATTTTCATAGTGTGAACAGTGTGGTGTTCATTTATATAGACACACGTGAATGCAAAGATCTTTCCCCAAAGAGTTTACAATCTAAATATTCCTTTTCTAGGAATATAAAGTGTTTGTAAGTCTCTTCCCCTCTAGGAACGGGCTGGTGTAGGAGAAGTGACCATAGAATAGAGGTTTCCTTGTTCTCACTTGCAGTTCTGTATACTGTATTAATTCAGATTTGGACTCATTGCAGCAGCCAGGCTTCAACAGAGCTACAGAGAAATATCCTGTCACCTCTTACTCAGCAAGTTTGTGAGGCTTGTCAGAGAAGATACTAAGATTCTGTATAGGCTACAATGCCCACAGTATACCGACAACAGCCAGTTCTGCATTTTCTATTTGTTGATTATATGCCTCTGGATATAAGGACATATGAACGAAAAGAAGCTAGCTCCATCTGGCCAAAATAGAGATGACAGCCATTGGCAAAGAGAAAACTTAGAGAAACTGACAGAATTTGTGACTAACTTCAGCTGAGAATATCGGTCCACTCCATCTTCCAATTGTTGATGGCGTGTAGCAATGGGTTCTTTTAGATTCATGTCTGCTCCTGGAATCCCAGACAGCAGTAGTCAAAATCATCTTTTATCCTCTATAGCTGGCCAGAAGATTGGACCTTTTTTTTTCGGATGAGGATCTTAGTCGTGAACATCCATGCTTTTTTTTGTTGCCTCTTGGCTAGACCTGTTATACAAAACTATATAGAGGTTGAACATGAAGGCCACCCAGAAATTAAGGCTGGTGCTACACATAAGTGAGCCATCTTAGCAAGCAAGAAAGTGTTGAATATATCTACGCTATTGCTTTTCACTCTATCAAAGCAATGGTGTGATATGCTGAGAGTTGCTTATTGAACTCTGAATCCAGTTTAAGATTCTGATGTCATTTACAAAGCCAAGTCTTGGGGTCTGTCCGTCTCAGGGTCTTGTCTCTCACTACGTGACAAAGAAGGGAAGTTGTGTTCAGCTGGGACACTTCTGTTATTAGTCTCAGTTATGGATAGAGCTTTCTTGATAGAGGGCTCAAGTTGGTTGAGTAGTCTTTTTCTGGACATTGTCTCCTTCAAGGCACACTGAGTCTTGCATGCATTCGGGTATTTTCTACGACCCTTCTCTTCACCCTGGCACTTCCCTATGGAATCTGACCCTTTTGGTGTTAAGGTATGCAAGAGGAGAAAGTGGCAAGCAGTGTTTTATTGAGGACAACCTTTGTCCTCAGCTATCACAGAGAAAGGAGACTTAATTCATTTATTACTAAATTAGCATCACTAATGTGGAGCCAGCAAGTGTTGCAGAGCTGATGGGATTACACTCACACAAGAGCTCATGTAAAATGCTTGCACAAGTTGGGTTCTTGCTCTATAGAGCAGCAGTTGCGAACTGTGGGTTGTGGCCCCAAGTGAGATTGCTTTCATCAGCAGATGGAGTCACGGCAATCCCGAGTGTGCAAATGATGCCATTTTTCAAACAGCTTCCTCTATGCCGCGTCTGCTCACACACACTGTATGCACAAGTTCATGTTGCACAGAGGATACTGTTTTGCTCTACATGCAGCATGACCTTGTACGCACTGAATGTGTGCGAGATCATACAATCCAGAGGATGCAAAATGGCACCCTTCTTGCAGCATGACCTTGCATGGACAGTTTGTGTGAGGTCACACTGCCTGGAGGACTCCATTTTTAAAGGGCAACTTCCATATTGTCTGAGGTAGTGGAAAACAACATATCTGAAAATGGGGTCATGCAGGGAAAATATTTGGAAACCACTGCTATAGAGGACTTGATGCTGAATATTTGTACAAAGAAAATTCCACCTGCATCATTTCTGCCAACAGTGTATTTGAAACCTCGTGTTTGCATAGTGCTGATTCTTTTCTGCCAGAGACTTGGTTTTGTTTACTCCAGGTTCCATGTCCTCTGCACTAACAGAGGTTGAAGACAGCCTTTATCCCGACAATTATGCTTAGAGAAAAGAACTTTATATTCAGTTTCCTACCTTTTTGCTATGTATGTGATTTCTCCTTTTCAAGTTTTCTGCAGTAGTTCCTTTAGTTTCATTTGGCCATCTCATTGTGCACCAGGATCAGGGCTCTTTGCGAAGTTGGGGACCTATTCATCAGCCTCGATCCTGTTCACAGGAGAAATACAGAAAGTACCTTTTTCTTTACAAAAATTAGAGTCCGCCTTGACGTTCCTTCTGTGGCCTGGTGTAGCACAAGATAGGAACACACCGTTGAGGTACACGAGTGGATGCTTCCCTTTCCATGTTCATCAGTTATGTATGTTGTGTAAAATCCAATCAATAAAAATGAGATGTTGAAATCAGTTGTCTTTATTCTCAGTTCTCCAACTGAATCTGTACAGCCCAATATGGGTATGGTCCTTCATCTGACATCCACATCTTTCAACTGTAGTTCGCCTGTTTCATTTCATGCTTTTATTTTCCTCAATTCATTACAATATTAAATTGTATCACCATGGAGAGCATTAGGCTTAACATAGTGGAGTACTGTTGGGCTGCTGCAAGTATTAGAGGAACAGTGTGCACTATTTAGTTGTCCTTCTGTAATGTGTAAATAGCATTCTTCAGTATTACTGGATTTGTTGTTCCCTAACCTTGATGTATGTATTCTGCTCACAAAAAGAAAAAGCCTCCTGAAATACTTGCTGGGCTAGAATTGCATTAGGCTTAGTTAAAGTAGTCAGTCATAAAACACTTAGCGTATTTACATATATGTACCGTACATGATTTCTGTCTTCCACAGCAAAGATAATTTCAGTAAGACATCCACTAACTAGCAGCAAAATGAAGACTGGGAAATGTTAAAATGGACATGAGAAATTGCAGCACTGTGAGTGGCAGTCTCTCAAAGAGTAGGAATTGAATTTTTTTGTGCTGGGGCTGGTTACATTTCTGCTAATCATAATGTTACTTAATTGTGATAAGGATGTGCATTTTGAAAATGGGTGAATAGATAAAATGCCATTTATCAGTGGCTTTATGAAGGAGAAAGGTCCAGTTGCAGTTAGCCTGTGCTAAGAGCAACCCAGCTTTATCTTCTGAGCCGTCTTTTGCGCAATCTTTCTACTGCCTGTGCTTATTGACACACTGCCTTTGAGCCTGGTTTGTTTAGGAATTACCTGACCCTTCTCCAGCAGCAATCACTTTGTGATTTTTCAAGCCTCGACTCACACAAAGGGACTCCTTCCTGCATTGTCTTTCATGGCATTTTATCAGGAAGCAGACATGCCCTGCACCTCAGGAGAGGTCACAAGAATAAGTGTCTTCAATGATGCTTTCCCACAGATCAGGATTAAGTTGCATCTGTGTGCTGAGTTATACATAAAAATTTTAAAAAGTCCTTCCCTTCTGCATTTTCCACATGGAATAGAGGAGGCTATATCTTAAAGCCACAACTGTCAGTATGCAATTATGGTTAATGCTCAGTATGATGTGTTTACCTCGTTGGGGCCATTGATTGTCCAAAGCCACATTGTGATTGGGCATCTGGGTTGATAACACTCGTGTGCTCTAAATCCCAGTAACAGAACTGGGACCTGCATACACCTACTTCTGTTAAACCTGTTCAGAGGAGATGACAGAGCCTGAGAATGTCACCATAAAGGTTTCTGCACATCACCACCAAACATATCCTCACTAGAGCTCGGTGCATTTCTTTTGAACAATAGTTTTTTTGGTTTGTTTTTTTTGGTCAAATGTTTTAGTTCCCTAAAACTTTGTGAATTTAGGTAGAATTAGACAAGTAGATGGCAATTTTGTTTTAAAAAACAAAAAAGTATGAAAATCACTCAAATAACTGAACTGAAACAAAAAACTTTGTTTATAATGCAAAATATTTTAGTCAATTGAAAACTTTTTTAAGTTTTTAGTTTTTTGATTTGACAAATTTTGGGGAAAAAATCAATTTTTGTTCAAATGAAACTGGATTTTTTTCAGATTTTTCAGTTTTGGTCTTCAAACTAAAGAATCCAGTATTTGCTCAGTTCCGGTCCTCGCTGCTCCTTTATCTGTGCCGATTGCATAGAGCAATTGTATGCAATTATTTTATCTGTGGGGCTGATTCTGCTTTCACATTGTTCTTACCTTGGTGTAACCCCATTTGCTTAGGTGGATTTCTGTGTGAAAAGCAAAATTAGGCTGTAATACCTGCACTTGTTTCCCCTTTATTACTAGGTCATCATTTTGTGACTCAGAAAATTCCTTTATCTTCAGTACCCATCTACTTGTGTTCAGGGCACTGACTACTTTGCCCAGAGTTTGGTTTGGGGTGATAATCCTGGTGAAAACTCATTGCAAACAGAAGACCATTCAGCAGTATAACTGAGTACCACTGAGTATAAAGGAAGGGTTGAATTGGCACTAAAATATACCAGAAAGGTTATAAACACAGCCACTCCAGTATGCTGAACTGAGCTGCCACACTGTTAGCCAAGTGATCCTAGGAGCACGGGCCCAGCTGGTGGGGTCTGCTGTATAGGTAGTGGTTTTACAGCAAATCTTCAGTGACATTAGACAGCCAGTGGGTTGTGGTGCTCAGCGCTTAATGCAGTGGTCCCCAAACTTTTTTGGTTTATTGTTCCCTCTTACTGGCCCATTCCCCTCTGGGGGCCAAGGCTGGGAGCAGGGACAGAGTGGAGCTGGGTGGCACTCCCTGTCTCTCCCTGGGGGCCAGCCCGGACCCCACCATCCTCCACTGAACATAGGGGTTGAGCCCCTTAACACATGGGCTCCAGCACCATTAGAAGACAGACAGCTGCTCCAAGAAGAGCCACCAATGCTTCTAGCCACCAGATTCACCTTCCTCCATGGATCTTCAAAGGCACTGCTCTGTGGCTGATTGTTGGCTGTGATTACCTGATAGAACACGCAGTGCTGTTATCAGAGGTAAGGGTTTATAATGAGAAATATCCTTCTATCTCACTTCTCAGAGCCTTCAAGTCTTTAGAGGTGTCTCTGTTCTCCATTATTCCTAGTGAAACAGATCATGACAGTTGCATTTCATATTCACGCTGTAGTAAAACCAAAACTTGTGTCTCCCTAACAGCTGGCTTTATAATGGGAGGGAGGAGAACCCTATAGTTTGTTTCAATCATTTATTAACCAGGGGACACTTGTATAAAACAGGGTTCTTCAGAGCTTGGGCGGCTGCTGCTGCTACTCATTCTAATTCTCATCTGTGACATCACAATCTACTCCACAGCAGCTCCCTGTGCTGTGCCATTCAGAGAATTACTCTTACTTGTGGCGAATGGGCTCTTACTAAAGAATAAGGTGCAAGCACCTTGTTCATCAGCACAGTAACCACAAGGATCTTGTACTGTATACTGACCCACTTGCCCATTCAGAAGGGGAAGGTTTGGCAGCCAACATCTTGACAACTTAGCTGGTGCAGAAGATATTAACAAATCTGGTAAGAATCCTGGAGCCAAGTGTTAACAGGTGCCTCCAGATAAGAGCTGGGCTATGGGTAAGTACGGTAATGTAGTTTACCTTCCATTAATAATTAGAGCTCCAGAAACTTTCAGAAATAGAACCTTTTTTGCCAGATCAAATGCTCCTGCTTTGGCTGGGCTTTTGCAGCAGTAGGTTCCAATGCCATCAACACAAGCTCTCAGTGAAAGGACAGTTGTTCATTGAAATAATGTTTCTATTTCCAGATGCTGCCTGTGTGCTGCTACTCTTTTAGTTCCTGATCATCTGGAAATGTAATTGTTCTCCATTTTAACAGCTGTTGTTAAATCAGGTTCAGGTAACATGACTGCTTATCCATTGTGAAGAACGTCACATAATTTTCTAAACAAATCTTGCAACTTGGTCATTTGCAGTAAACTGTTGCATTTTAAAGGTTGTGCACTGTCCTCTCTGAGTCAGCAATAACTGGTACAGTTGTGACTGGAGCTGTTCAGTAGTTAGAAATACACAGTCAGTTTGACATGGACTCAACAACAAATAAGTTGAAAGATGTGATTAATGTATTGGAAACAGTAATATCTGATCTGTAAAAGCAGAACATGGTGATTACCCATTTGCTCTCACCACAGCAGTGCCCAAGAGCTTGCCAAGGATTATTTAATGAACTGTTAAAATTTACATTTTAATATGAACAGTACACCGAAAATTCCTTGCAAAATACTCCTGAGGTGCAATCTGCCAGAGCCACAAAGGAGTAAATAAGTTCAGCAAATGAGCAGAGAACTTCTTTGGTCACCCACTGCCAAAGCAGACAAGATGCAGATTCCATGCTGCTGGGCCTAAATCAGAGCAGCAGTCAATGACATTTGTAAAAATTAATGGCTTAAAACTCCATTCACTCAAGAAAAGAGAGCATTTTACTTTAAAGATTCATAACCATCAATTTTTTTGTATCTCTGATTTGTTTAATAAGATTATTTAACAAACAATGACAGTTCCTCTATTTAAAGTACAATTTCACAGCACAAGTTTGGGGAACATAATGAATATGCATATCTCTTGGACTGAACCCGCTCTACCTGTGGCCTTGTATGTAGTCAGGGGAGATCTGTCCTTGCTACACCCAATTGCCTTTTTCATAGAATCCACAATTAAAGATAGAAAACATTTACAGAGTTATCTAATCTTATTCTCCTGCTGTCTGGGGGCCAGTGCAGGATTGTTCCCTTCAATATTTTCTCCAGCATTTTGCCCAGTCTCATTTTAAAAGTAACATGTAAACATTCACTTTTATAATGAAACATGTTTTGTCCTTAAAGATAAATCAATAAAATTTCTTTCTAACTCAATACTTAGTTTTGTCCTTTTTCAAGCTTCTGCATCTTTCTGTGTCAGACTTTTCATCTGAGCATGTATGGATCTTCTTTTATGGGTTGTAACTATGATGCCACAGAAAATGAAGAGTGATCCTGTCAATTACCATCTGACTTCAATCCTTACTAAACTAATAGAACAACTGTTTAGAAAAACAATTCTCTAGCACCTAGAGCCATGAGCAAGAAACAGCAGCGAGGGAGTTATTTTAAATAACACATCATTCCATGGAAACTTGACTACTCTGTTTGATAGAAGTACAAAATTAGTGGAGAAAGAGAGAGGCATAGATGTCATTTAGGCTTGTAAAGTGTTTGGTACACAGTCTCCATTTTACTAGAAAAACAAAGTCTAGTTGCTGTGGATATAACCCTGAAACAGTGATTGAAAATTGTTTGAAAACGTATCAGTTGTTGGTAAATAGCAAACTATTGAATTCAGGAGTGATGTGTATATTAGTGTTGCAGGTCAGTGTTAGGTCTGATTTTCCATTATAAATATGCTGAAGGTGACCTTGCCTGGGAAAAAATTGTGCTTGTGTCCTCCCCTCTCTCTCCCCAGCTTTTTCTTGTGCTCCTTTGTAGTGTATGAAGATCTTGAAAGAGGTTGTGCTTTCTTTTCTTAGAAATAACAAGAATGTCAGGTCCTAGTTTCCCAGGTTTTGATAGAGAATTCATTGTGGGGTTTCAGGGTTGTGGGGATAGTGAGCTGTCTCGGCCCTTAATTAGAGATGGGAATATTAAATCTTTAACAAAGAGAGCTTTTCTCTCAACTGCTTGTAGAACATTATAGTTAAATAACTATTACTATAAACAAAGTTTTAAAGAATTCAAATAAAAATAATTTTCTTACTCAGTAATTGTAATGTCATAATTCTACCACTTTTCAGTTTTCTGTAAAGCTTTCTCCAAGACCAAGATCTGAACTGCTAGTATTAACAACACAGACAAGCGTCCTCCTCCCCAGTTTTTTTCTTTCAAAAACCTTTTCAGGTCTTCTGTCAGTCATAAAGAATAAGAAAAAAAACTTTAATGGGGGGGGAGGGGAATCATGGGTCACCTTTCTTGATGCAGAAGCGGAGTTAAATAGCACCATGGACACACTAAAAATACTTGAATCAGATTAAATTTACAGATATTATATTGTAGACTGATACGCACAAACACCATTGAAAGGAGTGAAGTGATACACAGATTAGAAATAAGATATGGAAATAGTGAAATGAGATTCAAACTGCTAACCTGCGAACTAATACAGCGAGAAGGAGAGGAGTTTAAAATGTGATACTCAGGGGTACTGAGTAGCAGCACCTTTTCTTCACAGTGATGTGGCCCTGGCTCCTGCCAGCAGCCCCAGGTCCCTGGCTGAGTACCAGCACCTTTTTTTTTTTTTTTTTAAACAAACAAAAAAAAGCATTGGGAATATGTAACACTTGGTTGCAGGTGTTTGAAGAGTGATCACCTGGGAGGGAGATGGAATTGTTTTGGATGGTCCCAGCGGGTGTAACAAGAAGAAATGGGATAAAATTGAGAGAGAGGAAATATAGGCAGGCTACCAGGAACTTAGAAGGAAGATATATTAAATAGGAACAGCTGAAGTCATTTGACCAATCAGAAAAAATCCTAACATAAATGGAATTACAATTTGAAACAGGGAACACAAATTAGTCTCTCATGTAGGTATTTTTATGAAGTCAGCTTATGTATTACTAGAATTCCAAGAGGGAGTCTTAACATTTGGCAGAGTATCAGGACTTAAAATAAATGGCAGGTCAGAACTCCTGGTTATGGATAAGAACTCTGATCTTAAGAAAGATATAAAAGATAAATACAAATACAAATGGGGAACTACTTCAATAAAACACCTGGGAATAAACATTTCTAAATGGTGGCATGACTTCTATTAATTATATTAATTTAATTAAGAAAATCAAAACATCTGGAAATGAGTCAAAATATGAAATTTCATGGTTAGGCAAAACTGTGCCAATTAAAATGAGTATCTTTCTCCCAGATAAAGTTCCTTTTCCAATCACTCCCAGTTTTAGCCTCAGGAAATCTCTTAGATCGGTGCCAATCCATGATAAATTCGTTTGTGGAAATTAAGAAACTCAGAGTTAATCTACTTTGCAAAGTTCATGGCATAATGGAGAATTGGCTCCATCAAGTGTTAAGTAATGTTATGAAGCTAGTCAGATCAGAAACCTAATGTCCTGGATAAAACCAAACTGTAAATACCCATCGGGGTAGATACAGAACATGTAGATGGTAGTGTAATGAATCTCTACACAATCCTCAGGCTAAAGAAATTCTATAAGCCAAAATCAATATAAATCATCCTTTTATGAAAGCATCAATAGAAATTTGGGATAATTTATTTAGAAAGTTATACCTCATACCGATCACCACTAATGCCTATACAAGACAATAGATAGAGTCTTTAACCCCAATAAAAGCCTAGGAAGTGTTCACATTTGGGAAATTAAAGGTGTATCAAAATTCAGCCAGCTGTTTAGAGACAACACATTCGGATCACTTGATGAAATACAACAACCTGCGAAGGATGTCAACATTCTAGTAAATCAATACCTGCAATTGAGACGTTTTCAATCCACCCCCACAAAAAAGCAAATCTAAGCAAAAATCTGACAATTTAAAAATTACTCATTTCATCCCTGAAACACATTTGTTCTATCTAATCTATGTTATTTAAAGGAAATCATTCATGGAAAGTTGACATAGAGATAGGCACCCAAACCTTGGAATAAGAGACTCTACGGAGCAATGGTCCCCACACAACAAACACATTTACAAAAGAAAACTACATTAAAATTCTTTATCTGTGGTACCTAACTGAAAATTAAATGAAGATATGCCACAGGGACAGACAAATGCTAGAGAGTGTGCGATGAAATGAGAGAATTTCGCCATACATGGTGGACATGCCCAAAAATTCAGACACTTTGGAAAGCTGTTGAAAACCATAAGAGAGATGATAGGATGTCAGCTATCCAATAATCACTTTGTATTTTTATTAAATGTCCTGAAAACTTCCTTCTATAAAAGCCATAAAAAATTGATCAGGCCTCTCCTAGAACTGCTATAGTTGTTAGAACTATATATAGCAAGGTGGTGGAAGAGGAGTGACTCCTGTAAATCTACAGACAGGTATAAAAAAAATATGGAAAATGTGGGTTTCTTGAAAAGTTAGCTTATTACCTCAAACTCTAACGGGAGAAGCAAAAAGATAGCTACTTGGGCATTTTGGTGGAACTTTTCGGAGTTTGCTGAACAACGGTCATCACCTACTACCACATCTGATAGTTTGAGAACCTTTTTTTAATACTAAGGAAGGGAGAAACCCTTTGACAATCGTCAAAGTTAAACTCAAAATTAAGATATTAAAATAAGGAAAATAGATAAGGCAAAGAAGAAAAGCTTAATTTTGCATAGAGTTTTGATAGGGCAACTAATAAATAGATTACACCTCTAACTGTCAGGAAAACAGACGTTAACACTTAAAAATAAGGTGAAAGCCTTTAACTGGCTATCAACTGAAAAGACAGAAGAGGAAGACAAAACGTAGAAAAGCATTAACTACAATATCACAAAGTTGAGTAAAGTGTTTGGCAGCTGGTCTTGTTAATAAAGCTTTAGGGACTTCCATAGGTCAATATATAATTGTGTATTTGTGTAATACTAAGTTTATCACTATTTAGTTTGGAAAACAAGACAAAAGATTTATTTTATTAAAAGAGTGGATCTTTTAATAAATATATGGGAACAACTAATCTCCAAAAGGAAGTGGTAGAATCCTACTGGACGAAGCACTAGAGAATATGCTGAGCTCTAGGGGATAAATGACAATTAGATTATAATGATCTGATATTTTTCTACTGTCTTCCATCCTGAAGGACACTGAAGTGTTTTACAAACTTAAATTGAGCTACAGACTTTACATATGGCTCACTTCATCCATCATTGAAATGCAGGCATCCCGAAATGGAACAGAGCAGCTGTCCTGCAGCATAGAACAGTTCTGAACATTGGGATTAGAAAGATAAATCAGATTGACTTGGGAATCTTTTCTAGTACGCTGTTCAGTGCCAACACATTTTGTTCATTATCTGGAGTAAAGCAAAAACAGAAAAGTTTTCCTAGCTGTGAAAGTTCCTTTCCAAGCTATTGCATTGGTCCAAGCTGGATGATTGGATTGTCTTGTCCAAGAGGAGCCTCATCAGGCTTATGTTAGCTTTATCACAGAATCTGTCTATAACAGACTGGCTTAGTGCATGTGGTAACATCTCCCTCTTTTGGCTGCCACCAAAAAGAGTAAGAGCCTGGAGTTACTTGTTGGGGGTCTCTCTATTTAATTTCTACTATTTGGCTGTGTTGTCTATGTAGGTGGCAGCACATTTGCCATAAATACAATTAAGGTATAAAGAGTCATACTGAAGAATTGTTTTCTGTGTGTGGTCTTTAATTAATGTAATAACTATAGCTGGATTAAATGCAAAAGTAAAATAACTGTTGAATGATCCTTATTGCAGGTGACTGGATTTAATCAGTCTAGGAGCTAGGGGTTGGAAGTGGTTTGTCTGCTTGGACGTGAGGGATGTCGAATCTTTGAATTTTGATCTTCTTAAATTCTGGTTTTGAAGGAAACAGGACAAGACAACGCAGGACTCATCACAAGTGATGGTTATCAACTTCTGATTATAGTTTTTAAAAAAATAACAGACATTTGTATGCAGTGAGAAATTGATTTTTAATAAAGCAAATTTACAATTAGCATGTTTAGTTGAGTGTATTCCCCAGAAAATTTCCTGCTGGATTAATTACAAAGCACTAAAATTACTATTGTAACTAACAAGCCATGTCACTTATCACCCTGATCACTTTATTGGCCTACACACTTCATCTGTTTGTCTTTTTAGTTAGAAAGCTTTTTGGGACAGGGACTCTTCATTGTTCTAGAATGTAAATAATAAAAGTGTGGAATAAGCTCAAGATACAAAGAGTAGCATGCTTTGTGGCTGTTTGTGTCACTCAGGCCAGCCTCAAGAGGATACAAATGTGTCATCGACAGCACCCATAGGGTCCTGATTGTGAGGTTGGAATCCTTACCCTGCTGCTTTCCTTCTCTCATTTGGAAAACAAGGAAGGTCTTCCTCAGTGGTACTCAACTGCCAGCCTTTGTGCTGAGGGCCCATCACTAGAGACAGCAGAGATTAATGAGAGGTATTTTCTGTGCTGAGATAATGCTGTGATCGCTACATTTAATAGAAGAAAGCCTGAAATAGAGCAGTTGTATTGCTAACTGTAGCAAAATATTGCAGCGCTGTCTTGCCCCGCCTCCTGCACCTGTAGTGCACTTTTACTGATATTCAGTAACATAGGCTTTGAAGGAAGAAACAAGCAAATGGAACCTGAGAGAGGGAAGTGCTCTATAATCCTATATCCAACATCTCCTAATGACTGAGCTGCATCCAGAGGAATTTATAAACATGGGCTTTGTGCCAAGAGAAAAACAACTGGTGTCAGTTTCGTTCTCTATTGGGGAGCCTGCTGCATTAGTTTGGCTGCCAAAATGGTTATTGTGTTCCCTCTGCCTGCAGTTGTAATATTATGACTGGGCAGCTGTCCCTGAAGTATGTATTTTAATACTTAGTCCATGACTTCCAAGTGCCTTTTCTGATTTTTCCTGATTGGCTCTTGGTTTTCCTTTTAACTGGATTTAGGTGGCTTAGGATAGTGTTTTAGGGGGAAATTCCAGTCACAATTTCTCCAAAGTGAATGAAGGGAAACAGGATGAAGTTCTTACAAATCTGGAAGAGGGATGCCTAAGGACTGATGGGGGAAGGAGGAGAGAGTTAAAGGACTGAGTTTTTGGATAGCCACAGCTTTACTGTGCTTAAAAATAGTGTTGAGAGACACACTTGAGACATTTTCATATTCTTTAAAGAAAGATAAGAAGTTCTGAGACCAAAGCTTTAGAGTTCATGTTATCAAGAGATTCCTAGTGATACAAAACAGTGATTAGAAATAAGTATTTACTTTAAAAATAGAGTAGGTAAATTTGCAGTAAAGGCTGTAAAATGCTTTAAAGCCTTATAACTTAAAATATTAAACAATCAGAAAATCCTAGAAATTATCCTTGAAGGTTCCAAGGGGACCTTTAACTCTGCCCCTTGTCCTCAGCTCCATCCCCTCTAATTTCCAGTGGTTTCCCATTACCTTAGAAAACTAAAATAGTTACGTGGGCCCTCATCCCCATGCTCACTAATCAGATCCCAAAGCCCAAACTCTTGCCTATTCAATCCTGTACAGATTCTTATACCCCCACTCATCACTGTAGTGTCTGAAGATCCTCAAATGTATTTAGGTGCTGAACTCCCACTGATTTCAGTAGGAGTTTGGCACCTAAATAAATACTCTTGAGGACCTGGGTCTGAATGTCTTCTACTGGTACATTAAGCATCATAACTACACATCTGTCACGCGTTGTTCTGTCATCCTCTTGCCAGGAAGAGAAAAGTGTAGTAGGGTGTTTTCTTTGGAATTTATTTATTGACACACCTATTGCTATATGTTCCTTGCTGTCACAGCACAGGTCAGAAAGCCCTTCATATATGATCTACACAAGCTTCTTCCTATATGTACCACTTCTCTATACCCCCGGAGCGCATTCACTTTCTCCACACTGGTCAGAAAACCCACACTCGGAATACAGGCGGCCCGCCGAAACTGTTACAGACTGCAGGACTCGGATGCCCCACATGTACTGGCAAGATAGCCCTTAACTCCCCTGTCTTTGATACAGGCCAGAAGGGTGAGTGTAGGGTAGATTATTTACAAGACAACAGCAGATTGAGGCAATTCCTGACATAAAAGGGACCACTTACATTTTTGACTTGACAGTTTAGGTCCCTGTGCTACAATGAGCTTGTGCATAGATATCTGCGCCCAAACGTAGAGCTTTGCAAAGGGGTCATTGCAGGAATGGGCGTCTCAGACCCAGGCAAAGAAATGAGGGTAAAGTGTGGTTAAGATTGGGGTTTTGGAGGGTTTTTGAAATCGTAACCATTTCCAGACTCTCATGTTTAGGGTTTATTAAGCACATCCTAATACTTTGTGGACTTCTATTGTGTGCTTAGCTCAGACATCTTCACTTTCAGGGTTTTTTTTTTTATAACTAAAGCTTTTGAATAATGTATTGCTTTAAATCGACCCAACTCTACTGATCAGGAACACAGAGGCGGCTTTTGGGGTAGGTGAAGCAGGCATATGCCTGGGGCCCCTTTGCCTGCTTCACCTACCCCAAAAGCCACATCTGCCTTGGTTGGCAGCAGGAGGAGGAGCTGGTTCAGGGCAGGGGGCTGCGGCCACGTGGGGGGAGTTGGGGCTGGAGGGGGGGGGGCGGGCAGCAAGTGGGGGCTGGGAGCAGGGCCACAGAGGGTGTCCTTGTGGGCCTAGAGGAGGGCCCACAATGGACCTTTGCCTAGGGCCCCCACTAGCCAGAGGCTGCCTCTGCAGGAACAAGTTTCAGTGGTGGCAGTCTATAGAAGGCATTCACCACCTTCAAGCAGTTTCTGCATGCCCCTGTATTCCATAAAAGCCACTTAGCTGGCTGAGGGAAAATTTCCCCTGGTGTGTGATACAGGACCTGACATCCCCCAGGGCAGGGAATGTGCACCCCCAGCTCATGTATGCTGCTGTGATGATTCTTACCTATTGCAGACTGCACTGCAACCTTTAGACAGCACAGGAGGGGAGGAGAGAAAAATTAGAGCAGTTTTGGTGCTCTATGCTAGTGGCTGCATTGGCCCTTAGAGCAGTGTAGCATAAGATGAGTGCAAAAGAGATTAAAGACTCCATGAGCCCTAACTGCACCTTTCTACCTCATGGAGCTATAGTACAGGAGCTCAGTCTGTCTCTCTACAGACTGGAAGAATGAGGAACATAAGGAACTCATGTGTCTACCTGTTTAGGTACAATACTTCTATGGCCCTGGTCCTAGTAAATGAGTTCACAGTAATTGTTTCTATGTAGAGGGTTCGATAGGGCTTTCCTCAAAGATTTCAAACTCTGAGGAATGACAAGTGAGAGGGAGAAGGACCTTTTCCAGAATTTCCTGTAAAGAACATTTTCCTCACTGAGGTGAATCAGTTCCCTGAATTTTGGGGTCTTACGGCAAAGAAGTGACCTAGAGTTTCTTGCGTCTAATGCTGAAGGAGTTGGTGTTTTACATCAGTGATGCTCTTCAGCTCTAGGAGCAGGAGCACTCCTGTGTGTTGGTTGCTCAGACACCATTTGCTAACCAAACCAGAGGGTTAATCTTGGCTATTCCCCTCTCCTTCTAGCTAGTAGAAGAGTCCCCTGGCCATCTGGTATGCCAGCAGATAAGAGATAAGATAAGCTAAACAAACAAGGAGTCCTGTGGCACTTTTAAAGACTAACAGATTTATTTACCCATGAGCTTTCCTGCGAGAAAATCCTACTTCGTCAGATGCTTTGAAGATGAATTTACAGAATAGGAGGAAAATAAATGCAGGGAAGTGTAAGTCATAGGATCAGGTCAGACTGTTACAGCAAACAATACAGTTGTTTAGATTCAAACAGTGCACACTAATATATAGGAGGAAGGTGAGGGAAAAAGGAAAGCAAAATTACCTGTTGTAATGGGGAAAAAACCCTCCCTGCTAATTGCTGTTCTCCACTGTTTGAATCTAAACAACTGATTTGATTTGCTGTAACAGGCTGACCTGATCCTATGACTTTCACTCCCCTGCATTTATTTTGCTCCCATTCTGTAAGTTCCCCATCTTCAAGCGTCTGACGAAGTGGGATTTTCTCCCACGAAATGTCATGTGGTAAATAAATTTGTTAGTCTTTAAGGCTATGTCTACACTGGCAAGTTAGTTCGAATTAAGCTTCCTTAATTCAAACTAACTTAAGCCTTGGCCACACTAGGCTTTCATTAGTTCGAATTAAGGGCTTCCTTAATTCGAACTAATAAATTCTATTATACTTTTTGAACTAACGGTTAATTCGAACTAGTTAGTTCGAATTAACCCAATGTGGCCATGTTAGTTCGAACTAAGCGCTTAGTTCTAACTAAGCGGCACATTGACCTTAATGCAATTGGCTAATTCGAGCTAAGCAAGTGCCATGCTAGTTCAAATTAAGTTAATTCGAACTAACTAAAATTAGTTTGAATTATTTAGTTTGAATTAACTAATTCGAACTAACTTTTGTAAGTGTAGACATAGCCTGAAAGTGCCACAGGACTCCTTCTTTGTTTTGCTGAACTACACTAATACAGCTGCCCCTTTGGAAATAATCTAAGCTAGTGATCTGTAAAGGCCTTTCCTATTCAAATGCTGAGGAAGAAGGTGGTCACCTTCAGAAAACAAGAGGCTAACAAACCATTGCAAAATCAAACTGCTTCAGCCCCAGCGCTTTGGTATTTACTCATATTTAGATTGTCCATAATCCACTTACACTTTTATGAGCATCTATAAAAGCCAAACTATCTTATACTATCTTTAAGGCATTCTATCCCATTAAATCTGACAGGAAAGGAACAGTGCAGCTCAGTACTATTCATACACAAGATGGCTTGCTTCCACTGTTATCAAGAGAAATGAGAATTTGGAACCATCTATTGAAGCAGGCAAGAGAGCCGCTGCATAGGATGTTCCTACCTGAAGCATAACAGGCTGGAAGCACTGCACAGCCTGTGGGAGTTGATGGAGCTCTCAGCTTTAGTTGGTTTGGTTCTTCCAAGTAGATGGAGGAAGAAGCGCCTGATAAAGGCAGAGTCATCAGTGGGGAGTTATAAAATGATTGGTGAGGGGAGAAAGCTTTGGAGGAGCATGCTGGGTGGTAACAAAGGGCAGAGTAGGCTAATGAGGGTGCATTTACAATACTAGGAAGAATTCAGAAAGATGCTTAACCTGTGTGCAATTTTAAACGTGCATAATCCCCATAATTTCAGATTAGGCCTAATTCCTTCCAGAGTGTGGGCTGCTGTCACTAAAGATTGTAAAACATGGGTATTTTGGTACAAAAAGTCTCCATCTGTCATCCCAGCCAGCCTGATATTGATCAAGATTCTCTGAATGTTTGTTTGACTCCCTGTTTGGCTAGTGTAGCAGAGTGGGGAGAGTGAGGTGGGAGTTTTAATGGTTTTTAAATATACTTTATTTTGCAATAAAAAGTATTTTTCTAAAAATGACCTTTTGGCATTTTTTCCCCATTAGTGTGTTGCATCTTTTACCATGACAAACCACCAGCCTTAATTATCTTTCAGCTGTAGAGACAGCTCTGGAAAGGGGAACGCATGTAACTGATGTCTGGCATCCTGCTTAGTCTGACATGGATCTTTGTGAAGTTCTCTGGGAGTGAGATCTGCCAGAGCTTTAGGGGAGAGCTCTAGGATTGTATCTTGCTTTGTCTCTTCTGGAGGAGAGACTTCCTACCTCTCAGATTGCCCATCACACTCCTGGAAATGAGAATGGTGGGTGGATAAATGACTTGGATCCCAGGGTGTACAATGACCTCAAGTCTTTATACCTTCCACACAAAAAGCTCTACTAGAAGATATACTGCACCTGCACATTGAACAGAACGGCTCACAGAGGTTTTCAGTATTATCCGGTATGCCTATCTACACTTCAGATTCTTGGGGGATACGACCAACAACACTTGTTGGTATGTATGAAACTACTATGTAGGTGTGATGACAGAATAGGTCTTTCACTTGGCTTAGTAAGAGAGACATACATCCCAGCCTGTCCCATCACAGAAAAGAGGAGGTACAGTTTGATTTGGAAAAAGCAGGGATGAAGGACTGACAGACCCTAAATTACAACTATCTCAAGAGCATTGGCATAAAAGGAAACCAAGAAGCTTATCAGATAGGTGAGGTTAAAGGTGGCCCCAGGATGTTAAGGACATTTATGTCAACAGAAATATGTCAGTACAAAGAGAGCCAGAATGTGGAGCTTAATGTCATGAGTTCAGTAAGTTTCCACCCCCAGGCAAGTGGCTGATCAACAATGACATTATAAAATGAATAACCGTTGCATTCATGGCAACTGATTGTGGGGCTCTGCTCAGGTCAACTGCTCCCCGCCCTCAGTCTCCTGCAACAGCAAGGGAGAGAATCACTGGTTAGCAACCTCTTTTGCTAGACTAGTTCAAAATGCACACTAAAAAGTACACTTGTTTTTGAATCCAGTGTACAAAGACTAAGAGGCCCTCTTACAGTAGGTAGCTGGGGAAGCAGGAAAGAGACCCACCTTTTCTCATGCCACCCACCTCCTCCATGTGTTCCATTACGAGCTCCATTGTAGGAATTACTGTTTTGCATCTATCACATGGGCGTATTGATTGTCCTGTTCATAGTTAATGCACTTGATGCACGTCCTGGGACCTGGAATTTTGGAATTGATCATTGCAGCATTCAAAAATTACCGTATTATGTCCAAAGAGATGGAAAAGCAGAAATGCTGTTGACTGTAGGACCTCACTTCACTTTGCCAAGAATCCTTTGCCCTTTATTAAGACCTTCCATCAGGGACCTCTGTGATTTATAAACAGGAATGGTATTGGCCTTCTTTTACAGCTGGGAAACCAATGCACGGAGAGAGAAGGTGACTTGTCCAAGATCACATAGCATGTTAGGGCAGCATTAGGAATAGAGCTTAGATCTTCCAGCCGGATGATGTAACCACCATTCTTCCTCCCTATAGGTCTAAGGCATGAGGCCTCAGTTGCTTCGAGCTACCGAGTATAACATATGAACTGGAAGTTCAAGTATGTCATAGACAGACCTCACCAGGAGGGAGGCCATGCTTCAGACCAGATTAGAAATAGACATAACAAAGGGTGCTATTGCTGTTTTGTGCTAATAAGACAATACCCACAATATAGGCTGAGCCAAACAGCTGCTTAGCTCAGGCCAGCCGCTCTCTGATCGGGCTGCAGGATAACACGATCTTGGGCCTCTTCCCATGCAGATTTAACTCTGGAGTAGTTCTTGGAGGCAGCTGGAAGATTTAAACATATCTGGGATGTCACTGTCCAGTTTTGAAATGATTTTGTAAATGGGTTTCTTCCATGAGGGGTCAGAGTCCTTCCCTGCCCTGACAGCACTAAAGAACTCCCGCAGAGTCAAGCTACCAACTTCCAGGAAGCGATCAGGGACCTGCAGACACAGAGAGAGGGAGATTTAGGAGAACATGCTATGTTGGGAAGCCCCCAGGATGGCCAGGGCTGCTGTACACTCTGCCACACACACACACAAGGAGAAGGGTTACTTCTGTCCTCCACCTCTGGCAGAGACAGGTACTGGGAGCCTTCCCAACCACCCCAAGGGTGGGTACTCAACTCACCAGCCTCCGCACCTGAACCTCTCCCCAATCTACCCTCCCACCTGGTCACTCAATTTAGCAGGGTTGTTGATTTCCCCACTCAACTACTATCCTATATCATGCTTCCCAAACTGGACACTGTTTCAGCCTCAGACAGCACGGACAGAAACCTGCTGTAGTTCCACCTTTTAGGAGAGAGGGTGTGTTTAGCCCTGTCCTACAGGAGAGGGTGAGCAACCTGTAATGTTCCATAAGGAATCCATGATTCAGAATTAAGAGGGCTTACTGCTCAGACTGTGCCTCCTAGTCCATGGTGATTCCCATGAGGGCCACAAGATGACAGGTTGACCCAGAGTACATGAAGCACTTCCCAGAAACCTGGCATTTATTTTCCTCCCATTCTTTAAGTTCTCCATCTTCAAGCAACTAACAATGTGGGATTTTCTCCCACAAAAGCTCATGTGATAATAAATTTGTTAGTCTTTCTGGCTATGTCTACACTTGTGAATTTAAGTCGACTTAGCATGTCCACACTTAAATTTTAAGTCAACTTTGAGGGGACCCTACAGAATCGACCTAGAGCGTCCACACTGGATGCCTAGGTTGACTTCTAGGGGCTAGGTGGACCTGGGACAGGTCCACGGTGGCAGGGGAGGCACCCCTTGCCAAGTGCCAGGGGGCTCAGCCTTTGCCCATTGTATTTTGGTACAATGGGGCAAAGGGGGACAGGGACCCTGGCAGAGCATAGGGGCAGGGTGGGCAGGGCTCTGCCCTGCCCTGTGGGGGGAACGCCAGGCTGTGGCTGTGCCAGCCACCCTGGCACGGAGGGCAGTGGGGAAGCCCTGGAGGCCCTTAGGGCTACTCCACGCCTACACTGGCTTCAGTCAACTTTAGAAAGTCAACTTAAGCAGAAAGTCGACTTAAAATGAGGTTTTTACAAAGTCGACTTAATTTTTCCTTAAGTCGACTTAAGCAGCTGCTTAAGTCGACTTAAGGAAAGTGCAGTGTAGACGCAGTGTAAATTAAGTCGACTTAAGCAAGCTTAAGTCAACTTAATTTACAAGCGTAGATGCACCCTAAAAGTGCCACAAGACTCCTTGTTTTGTTTTGCTGAACTAGACTGATCCAGCTACCCTTTGGAACTTCCTAGAACCCTGACCTTCATATCTTCAGGACAGTTAAAGGCTTTCCAAAGAAAGTCAGCGTTTCATCTGGGTACAGGGGGAGGGGAAGCTGTGTGTGTGTGACAAGTCACTCCTGAGCATTGGACACTTGACTGTCATCTGGAGAGGAATACAGATAATCAGATGGAGAGGTCTGATCAAGCAGAATAAGCACAGGACTGGAAACCATGAAGTCCCAATCCCAGCTGTAATACAGTTCCCCACTGGGGCCCGGTGTAAGCCAATGACCCTGCTATGTTTCGGATTCCCCATTTCTACAATGGGGCTAATGCCTATCTTACAATCCTGGCTCCTGTGAGGAGCAGTCCACTGATATTTATTAAGTTCTTTGAAGAGGAGAAGTGTGAAGTATGAAAGGGCTGATTTCCCAGCAATCTTTGCAACCAGTGCGAGCTGCAGGTTCCCAGGCAGTGCCTGTGAAAGTCAGCCCATAAATGAGTTACCTGAAATTGTCTTTTTACCATCAAGCCCCTAAATCAAACCCTTACAAGCAGATTGGAGCACACACTAAATTGACTCCCTCACAAATGCTCACCTACAGTGATGCCAGAATGAAGGCTTCAAGCCCTTTTTCCCCCTATCCTTTGTAATTATGGTCAGAAGCTGTTTTCCCCTCTCTTTTTTCTTTGTGATGGGAACTAAGGGATGGCACTGATCCCAGCTTGCACACCTGATGGCTAGATGTCCTCTGGGGCACCAGGATGTTTCCATCCTGGCTGACCTCAGTCTTACCTCAAAATCATTCCCCTTGTTATAGTGCATGTTGAGGACCCGGAAAAGCTCAGAGTCTCTGGAAACCATCAGGTGCTTGGAATCCGTGACTTCCTCCAAGATGGCTTGTCGGGCAAACTTCTCCATCTGGATGTAATAAAACTCACGGAAGTTGCTGAACCATTTGATGAGCTGGGAAGTGATGCAGCGGTTGAACTGGGAAAGGACATGCACCAGAGGAGCAAGAGTTAAACGTACCCGTCTTCCCATTAGACGCCACCAGAAGGAACCAGATTTCAGCAAAGAAAATAAGTGCAGAAATCTGAGACACCAAAGATATGAAAGAAGTCATTCCAGCTTCCTCAAAAACACGAATACCCACCCCCTGACAGTTCGCATGAGGAATGATTGGGTGACATTCAGGGTTCATCTGCCAACAGAGAAGGAAAGATTCTGCTTGTGTTTTTCTTGCTTTCCCTCTCCCGACCCCCCAAGAATCGCTGAAATGCTGCATTGCACCTTAGGCCAGGTATTCAATGGGGAGGTTCAATGTAGGAGGACGCAAAATTAATCAACAAGCCGGGAGGAAAGTGCAGCCCAGGTAATGTGTCCCAGGCAATGCCCAGGAATGTTAGTGTGGACTTTCCCTTGTTCCCTCAGCCCTGGCAAACCATCCGTTCTAGCCACACTCCATATCCATTACACAAGGGTGCATACGTGCAGATGTAGCTGGTAGTGCTACAGACTCCCATCCCTGCCCAGAAATTTTGACCATCCTTTCCTCCTGTTAGTTCCGTCCCCTGCATAAATACATGCTTTCTGAAGCAACTGCTGTCCCTGCACTTACTCGTATCGCCGACAAGGTAGGTAGGACCTGTCTTGCCTGTGCCCTTCTAGCATGAGATACCTGTAGCCCTATCTACCAGGACAGTGCTGCTATCCTAGGTGATTTTTTAATCATTTGGGCTACTTCTGAAAGGCCTCAGCAACAAACAAACATAGTTGAACCAGTGACCGGCAGCTTTTTAATCAATGCGACCCTGCAGGGGGATGAATTGCAGCCCAGATGTAAGGGCGGTGCTGTAACTTCCTTGTATAAACACCATGGATGCAAACTAAAAGGTACCTAGCTTGCCTTATAGTCAAGTTCCAAAGGAGGAGCCGTGTTAGTCTATTGTAGAAAGACAACAGAGTCCTGTGGCACTTTTAAAGACTAACAGATTTATTTATCGCATGAGCTTTCGTGGGAGAAAATCCCACTTCATCAGACGCTTTGAAGATGGGAAACTTACAGAATGGGAGGAAATTAAATGCAGGGGAGGGTATGACATAGGATCAGGTCAGGCTGTAACAGCAAATCAAAATAGGTGTTAGGATTCAAACCCTGGGGAACAGCACATAGAGGAAGGTGAGGTCAAATCACCTGTTGTAATGAGAGAAAAATCCATAGTCCCTGCAGAACTCGAACTTATATGCAAATTTGACTTAGTTGTCTTGGGGTTAAACAGGGACTATGGATTTTTCTCTCATTACA
>ML685764.1:21545816-21569776 GCA_007922175.1 Pelusios castaneus
GTTTGAATCCTAACACCTATTTTGATTTGCTGTTACAGCCTGACCTGATCCTATGTCATACACTCCCCTGCATTTAATTTCCTCCCATTCTGTAAGTTTCCCATCTTCAAAGCATCTGACGAAGTGGGATTTTCTCCCACGAAAGCTCATGCGATAAATAAATCTGTTAGTCTTTAAAAGTGCCACAGGACTCTGTTGTTTAGCTTGCCTTATGTCATACTGCTTGAATGCAGCCAGGGCACCTTTTAGTTCACACCTCTGACATCCACATGGGGGAGTCAGGCACAGCATTTCTGTGCAAGCGGCAGTTCACACCCTCATAATCTGCACCACAGGGCTCCTGTACAGTAGACATAGCCTGAGAGCCCTGCTGCTCCCCAGTGTCTGCCTCTTTGCTGTCAGCTGGTGGCCTTTTGAATGAGCAGCTACTGAGGCACATGCACAGCAAGGCCAAATCCATCCCCCCAGCTAGCAGAAGCCATGCGGGGCAGGCACCTTCGGGACAGAGCCCTGCTAGCGGTGACCGTGGGATGTATCCAGTCGGGAGGGGGAGTAGCCAATGGAGAAGCAGGGAGGAGGTATAACCCAGAAGCAGCTCAAATGCAACTGCACAGCAGCTGCTCTACTGCGATGCTGACCGTGGGGGGTTTTGAAGCAGTACCATGTGGTGACTTTCAGGCAACTTCTCACATGCAGTTGGCAAACACTTGAGCTTTGAGGTTGGCAATGTTCAGCAGAGCTGGGTTAAGCAGTTGTACCTGGACATCAAGGAAGTAGGTTTTCAGCAGAGTGGAGCTGGGGTAGCGAGTGAAGAAGAACATCAGTTTGGCCTTCTTCAGGTGGCCAGGGGTCAGCGCATCCTGGATTTACTCCGGAGTCAAGGAAAAGCTTTTCCCTGTTCACCTGCACATACAAATCATTGAATTTTCACAAGGCCATACATTCCCGAGGGTGTCTCCAGGGCTCCTGACTGTACCTGTGGTAAGTCTCCTCTGCACAGACACCCCATTCTGCTGTATGGTAATGAGGGTGATGGAGGGGCCCTCTAATTATCTGACACCAACTAATTATCTGATTCCACTAGTGAACTCTCATCCCCTTGACAATCCTAGGGGAATCTCAACCAGAAGGAACCCCCTAACTGACAGTAATGTGGAAATGTGTGGAAAATCTGTTTTCAGTGGCCACCAGGATTAAAGAGGTGGACTGAGAATGGGAATGGAAGCAAGGAACTCTTGGTTTCTATTCCAAGCGCTGTCACTGACATCCTCTCCTGGGGAAAGTCATTTCACCTCTATGTCTAAGTACCCACCTCCCCATGCACATAAAATGAAGACATTGATACCCATTTACTCTACCTCAGAAGGGAGTAGAATAATACATTAATGTGTGTAAAGTGCTTTGGCATGTGTAGTGCTGAGCATTTGTGCCAAAAATGGGCATTTTGCTATTCTATTAGGCAGTTTTGCTGAAAATCAAGTTTGTTCACTCTGGGTGAGCCGGAAGCTTCAGTCCCTGGGCTTGTATTGGGGAGCATTGGTCACTAATGGATTCTCTGCTGAGGTCAGATGGTGGTGGGGGTGGCTCCTGCAGGCTGAGCACTCAGATTCTACCACAATGAGATTTCCCTTTGAGTCTTTCAGATGAGCAGTGCTAGCTAGTAACACCACCTTCTAGTAAATCAGGGGTAGTAAAAGTGAGCTCTGAACAGAGTTCAGTACAGCCATCCTGAATGGAGGAGAAGGAGCTTATATACTGGACCTTTATAAGAGTTCAGATCTGAGTGAGCTGGTCTCTTCTGCCCAGCCCTTCTGCCAACACAGTGTGAAAGGGGGGCATCATGAGTGGTACATGAAACCCTGTTAGCTAATCAGTCTGTCTCTTATTATCTTACCATCTCTTATTCATGCATGTTGGTAAGGGGGCAGCCTTAAGAGCAGTCACTCATGCTTGAAGTTTAAACTGCTGATCTTTGATGGTCACTAAAGGATATATGGACTGAAGAGAAGGGCATCCCATCCATCATAGTCTGCAACTCCCCACATTCTGCCTTTCTGGCTGGAAGAAGAGACAAACTTTCCATTTCAGCAGAGTTAAGGGACATTGGATATGGCTGGTGTCTCATGATGGATGACTTCAGTTTTACTGCTCTCCAAGGCAGATCTTGAGAAGACTTATCTGGAGAAGAGGTAATTCTGTGAGGGCTGCTGTTCCAATGGCCATTTTGACTGTACTCTAGTAGCTGGCTAAGAAACTGTTTTTCTTGAACTTGTGACGTCATGACCAAAGGATGATTCATGTTAGGTACATGGCAAGGTTTTCTAGCCATTCTTGAACTGACGGAGCGAGCATGAAAATCTGGAGACTTCTCCATGACTAGTGACAAGGCCTCTGTCTGGGCTTCAGTCAGTGAGTTTACCAAATTTTGGGAGGAAGCCTCAGGGTGCCATTTTCTGTGAGAGTATCCCTCAGTAGTGAAATCCTCTCTTCTGCTGTCTGGCACTGCAACTGGCAGGCTGTTGTACAACTGAGCCAGATGGCCTGATGACTTGAACAATATTTTTTTCAAAACAGCATCCACAGCCTGAGATACCACCCTGGCTAGTTCATGCTTTAGTGTCTCTGAAAACATTCTTTTTTCAGAAGACAGTTCACCCAGATCACCCACTGCCCTTTCTTCCTCTGACATTTTGTGGCCTTCCATCTCTGAGATGCTTCTCCAGAGATGAACTCGGTGTTGGTCATTGGTAGCATCAGGAATGCTCTCATCTAGACTGTAGCCACACTTCCCCTTCAATAAGGGCATAGTCTTCTCCATCCCTTCTTGGCTTTGATTTGAATCATTGAACTCATAAACCTGCAAGAACTTCTCTTGAAGCTGCCTCAATTGCTGCTGCAAATCTTGAAGCTGTTCCTTCAGTTGATGGCACTCTTCTGCCTTGGTGCTCCTCATCCCTCTTCCTGCCAGCTGTGCTACATGTGGGCTTTGCTGCTGGGGAAGCTTCTGCTTTCTTTTGTTCTCCCTATAATTCTCTTTTCTTTTCTCCACAGGGTATTCTCCATCTCTTTCCTCATTGGTACCAAGTGCTATAGGGTTTGGTGACAGACTCATACCTTGGATAATGCTTTCTACTCTGGCCCTCTTAGCTCGTAAGTGTTCATTATAGAACTGGTCTGTGTCAACAAAACTGGAGATTGGGGTGTAGCACAGTGGGGAGGCTAGGGTTTGTGTCCCTTCCCTAAAAGATGGGCAGTTCCTGGCTTCTTGGGATGCTTCTGTTGTCTGGGAGGAAGGGAAAAGGAAGTTTGGATCCAGTCCCCTATTAGCTATTGTCTGGCTGAGGAGCTGTGATATGATGGACACACTGGGGGAAGAAAACAAAGAGTTTCTTTGGAGACAGGGCTCTTCTTTCTGCCCACCTGAGTGTCCTGAATTTGAGCTATCTCCATCCTGCTCAGATATACTGCTCCCATTCATAGTTTTTTTCCCCACTCTTGAAGATGAGGAGCTGAGACTGAACAGTTGTCAGTCAGCAATTGTTCTGATGATGGTACATGTAATACAGAAACACCATAGGACGTGGGAGCTGCTGATTTGCCAGGTCTTTTTTGTTCCTGAGGGCCAAGGAGCTGGAGCAGAGAAAAAAGCAAGAAATATTACCCAATGAATTCTAACACATCAGTTCTCCATTTGTGTGGGAATAGTACTTCCTCGCTGATTTCCTGTGACCTCCCTGCTCAGCAGTATCCCACTGCAGCCACCAGTGCTGAAATGCCTCCAGTCAGTTGAAAATGGGTGAACTTACCTGCTATGCAACACAGGACAGCACGAGCACACTTTCTTGGTGCTCAGAACAGTGCAAGGGCTCCCCATTCAATATCTGGTTCTGGGCCTAAACATCAAATGGTTTGGGCTCAGGTTCTCTCTGCAGCTACAGTGTTCTGCACTGGCTACATACCCAGGAACGGTGACATTGTCAGCTACAGAAGGCGGAACTTTCCTAGTAGCTAGTCTGTAGCCTTGAATTATCCTTCCACAAGAGATTAAAATAATCACAAATCTTATTGCTGCCTTCAGGACAAAAACAGGTTCAGCTCCTTGCCAGAGCTTCCCAATAATAATATTAAATGGTTATATGCGCTTCCCCCTCCTCCAGAGGAAGAAAGCCATAGGCAATGTGTGCCATGTAAATGCCTAGAGACAGGCAGAAATAAAGAACAGCATTGATTAGGCCACATAGTGAACCCAGGGAATTCTGTAAGGCACTCAGGTACAGTGGTATGAGCATAATATAAACACCCCAAGAGATTTCAGATGAAAGCTCTGTTTCAACCAAGCATCAGCCTTGGTAGAGGTTCTCTGGGATGCCCCTTAGCTCAGGAAGGGAAGCTCAGGGCTGCATCCTAGAAGTTCCTCACCACAAGCTGGGTGTTGTAAAAGATGGTACTTACAGATATACTTCAGCTCAGATTGTCCTGACTTTACTCTCATTGCAGAAAACCCCATTTCATCACTCTCAACCAAGAAGTCTGGCTGCTTCTCATGAGCCCGACATCTCTGAGTTTCAGCCATCACTGGTGCTGTTGAGTACATCCAGCATTCAGTGCACCCCTACACCTCACAAGGGCTATGTCTACACTTGCACTTTTAAGTCGACTTAGTGCGTCTACACTATAAAATTAAGTCGACTTAAAGGGGACCTAGCAAAGTCGACCTAGAGCATCTCCACTTGATGCCTAGGTCAACTGGTAGGGGCTAGGGGGACCTTGGGCAGGTCCATGGTGCCGGGGGGGGCACCCCTTGTGTGCAATGGGGCAAAGGGGGACAGGGACCCTGGCAGGGCATGTGGGCAGGGTGTGACACTGTCTGGATTTAGGGAAGCATTTATGATATTATTTTCTATTCATATATCATAAGTGCTATAATCCATAGGAACTATGTCATGTTGGTGTTATATCTATACTTTAACTTGTATGATTCTGTGGGAATGCCCCAGACAGGATGTCACCAACCATTGTCTCCTTAATGTTAAGGAATCTGCCAACTACAATGGGCCAGGGAGTAACCTGATGAGCCATTAAGGACACAATGGTTGTATTCCTTATGTCCTTAATGGCTCATCAGGTTACTCCCTGGGCTCATTGTAGCTGGCACATTCCTTAACATTAAGGACACAATGGTTTTACACAGCTGCCTGTCTCAGGCATTTCAATAAAATCACATAAGTTAAAATATAGATATAACACCAAATTCCTAACTAAACTAACTTCTAATCCAAATACAATTCCTAGACATAAACTATATAATCATTCCCAGCAAATTACTACCTTTCTATTGATACCAAACATGACATAGTTCCTATGGATTATAGCATTTATGATATACGAATAGAAAATAATATCATAAATGTTTCCCTAAATCCAGACAGCATCACACCCTGCCCACATGCCCTCCCAGGGTCCCTGTCCCCCTTTGCCCCATTGCACACAAGGGGTTCCCCCCCCCCGCCACCGTGGACCTGCCCAAGGTCTCCCTAGCCCCTAGAAGTTGACCTAGGCGTCCAGTGTGGACGCTCTAGGTTGACTTTGTAAACTCCCCTTTAAGTCGACTTTAATTTTAAGTGTAGACACACTAAGTCGACTTAAAATTACAAGTGTAGACATAGCCTCTGTGATGCCTCACTGCTCCTTCCTTCCCAGGGTCTGGATACGTGAACACTAATGTTCAGAAAGTGACTCCCTAAGGATTTTACATGTGTTTGTGCTGTCATCCACATGGTGTAAGCCAGGGGACTTTGCCTCTGCCTGCAACAAACAGGAATCAGACATTCTACTCAACTGAGCTTGAGTAGCCAGCTCGTTGGTACAGTCATTAGGAGATATAAATGTATGTGAGGATGGGCATGGATGCTCCCCGGCTCAGCCTGCACTGGTCCGGGTCACCTAAATGCACACATGAGGGGGCAGAGCTGGTTCCTGGGTAAGACCACTGTCAGCACTGGCCACACCTGGGCATAGGCACACATGAAAGCAGGGCTAGTGCTTGAGGGTCTAGCACACACCGACCCAGATACCGCTGAGCATCGGATGCAGAGAAGCCCTGCGGAACTGGCAGTGCCACCCAAAGATTTCAGTGATCCAGAAGCAGTGACTCCTAATGTTGCCTCCAGTTATTGATGTGCATTAGAACAAAGGCATTAGAACAATGGTTTGCATTTTATTTCTAGGTGTCTTTTTTTTTTTAATGATGGGGTAGAGGGATGGGGATTAGGTGAGCAGAGTTAGTTAGAGGAGCTGACCCTTAGCAGTATAAGAACTGCAATATCCTATCAAAGCCATGCTCCACCCAGTCCAGCACCTCTCTCTGGCAGTAGCCAGTATCCAATGGTCACAGGAAGACAAGGGCTATGTCTACACTGGCAATTTAAGTCGACTTAAGGAGGCTTAAGTCAACTTAAATTAAGCCACGTCCACACTAGGCTTTCATTAAGTCGACTTAAGAAATTCCTTAAGTCGACTTAATGAAAGCTTAAGTCGACTTAATAACTACCACTCATTAGATCGACTTAAGCCTCCTTAGGTCGACCTAACCCTTCCTTAGGTCAACCTAAGCCCAGTGTGGATGCATAAGTCCACTTTGTTAAGTCGACCTAAGGGCAGTTAGGTCGACTTAACAAAGTGGACTAAGTCGACTTAAAGTGTTGCCACTTGTTAAGTCAACTTTAATAAGGTCGATTTTAAGTCGACTGAAAGTCGACCTTATTAAAATCGACTTAACAAAAGTCAACTTAACTTTTCTAGTGTAGACATAGCCAAGAAGCCTTGTAACAGAGAAGTATAGAGTAAACCACCCATAGTGCTTTCTCCTTCTAACCGCACCAGTTGACGGCTGGATTACATCCTGAAGCAGAAGGGTTTACATCACTTCTAACCATTTAAAAATAATATCTAAGAATGTCAGTAGTTGTTCTTATTACCCTCAGAAACATCTGATCCTTTCTGGAATAATACTAAGCTCTTTGTCTCAATGCTATCTTGAGTCCCACAGGTTAATTATGCATTGTGTAAAATGTACGTCCTTTAATCAGTTTCCATCTGGCTGCCTTTCAGTTTTTCTGAACATCCCTTTGTTCTTATTTGATGAGAAAGGGTAAACAGGAGAGCTGGATTTATCTTCTTTGGGCCATGCATTATTTTTCACACCTCCGGCATATTGCCTCTCTAAATTGAACAGTCCTGGTTTTTTTCAGTCTCTCTTTACACAGAATCCTTTTTCTGCCTCTCATCATTTTGGTTGCCCTCACTGAACCCTTTCTACTTATGCTATGTCCCTTTGAGATAGAGTGACCAAAACTGAACAGCCCTCCAGAAGAGTATACTATTGATATATATGCCTTTCCTTATGCAGGCTAAAATTTTGATTGCTTTTTTAACTGCACATTGAACAGAGGTTTTATTAATCTTGAGGGTTTACAGTTTAGGATCTATCAATGTGTGTGAATAATTCAGACCATTACTTGCTCTGTGTCAAAAATGAGTTTCATTTGCCATCCTGCTACCCATTTCCTTGGCTGGTATTAGGTTTCTCACTGAATTCCCTAGACTTGACTTACCTAAATATTTTAGGGTATGTCCACACTGAAACTGGGCGTGAGCTGTCCCACACAGGTAGACAGACTTGTGCTAGGTGAGCTTGCGCCAGCACGCTAAAAATAACAATGTGAACATTACTGTGGAAGCCCAGTTCAGACCACGAGTAGTCTGAGCCCTACTAGGGCAAGTCTGTCCATCCTAGCAGGAAGACTGCTCCCAGCTGCAGTGTAGATCCAGCCTTTGTGTTATCTGCAAATTTTGCCACTTTCTTTTCCATGTCATTAATGAATATATTAACCAGCACTGGCCCTAGTATGGAACTTTGGGAGATTTTTTTGCCCTGCTGGAAATCAGCTACTTAGTCCATCTCTTTCGTTCCTGATCTTAGCCAGTTTCTAAGCAATCAGTGAAAATATTTGGCCTGACACCCAATGACTATTTAGTTTTCTTAACAACCTCTTGTGAGTGGTTTGGTTAAAGGTTTTTTTAAAGGTCTGTGTAAGTTATAGCAACCATTCCTCTTTTCCCCCCTGCTGGTTTGTAGCCACACTCAGAAATCTGTGCAGCTTTACAGAAGCCCTTCTATTTTGTCCCCATCATATGCTCATCTAGAAATTTTATCATTCTGTCTTTAATGATCATTTGAATCTGTTTACCTGGAACTGAAGTAAAGGTCTCTGGTCTAATTTCCAGGATCACCTCTAGCACCTTTTTAAAAATTAAACTCAATATTTGTTACCCCTCCAATCCTCTGGAATAGCAGCCAATTTTAATAAAGCCATATGTAATTCCTATCTTTGCATATTTCTGCCACTTTTCTTGGGCTTTTTCAGACCAGGTGGATGTATGGCATATGTTGTGGAGCCTTGTTCTTTAATGTAACAGAAGAACAACCTTTGTGCACTTTACCCTCACACAGTGCTTCATCTTTTTTACCTAAAAAGATAAAGTCAAGGATCTACTGCTTAAACTGAAGCCTTCTTGCTTTAGACACCAAGGTGATATGTTTCTCATGAATACAATACACAGCAGTTGAGTTGGCCATAAACTTTTAACTTGTCCAAGAATACTAAAAACTTGCTTTACCAAAATAACCTGAGTTGCTCATGCCTACAATGATTCAGAGAGAGGGATGCAAGCCTTCAGTTTCAATCTATGTTTCTCCCGCCTGACAAGCTCTTTACACCTCCTTGTCTTTCTTTGGAATGAATGAGGGGTTTTGTAAATATGCATGGTTATCTTTTAAATCTTGTATCAGAGGACTGCTGGAGCAGGGGTGTGCTCTGAGTCCCTTGTGCATCTTAGGAGAGCTAGGTAGGGGAACTGAACGTTTGGTGATCGAAGGAACATTTTCTAGCTGGGACGCCTTTTGGCTGAATTTTCATGATTTCCTTCACTCTTTCTGTAGCCAGTGAGGGGTCTGGCATGTTTGCAGGAGCCATTCCCCAATGAGCTATGCAAAACTAACAAATTAGCCACAGAAAGAGCAGATTTGGAGGGATGAAGCCAGAGGCTGCATCTCCGTGACCTGGCAGAATCCCTCCATTCACACACATGAAGTGGCCCAGGGGACAAGCTCAGGAGAATTTTCAGACACCTCCCTCCAAAGCCTCTGCTCTTAGAAGCAGAATGTCTTCTGCACCCTGCCTTCCATGGCAGATGGAGACCTGGTGCTCGCTCCCTTCTGATTCACACATGCTGGATTCTTCAGCAAGGTATGCTTCTTCTCCAGGGCCCAGAGCAACTCTGTTGCATCTCCACTGCTGCCGTGGATGGAATGAAGCTCTCCTCCCTTCATTGAACACACAGCTTCTCATAGTCTCTAAGACACAGGCAGCCTCGGGTGCCAGGAGGACAGGGAGAGGCAGGATGTGTCAGGTCAGTGCCCCCTATCTCCTACGGTGTGCATGTTAATGCCCTAAAGTTCAGGTTCTCTTCAGGTGGTGTTTGTGGCCATGGAGGGCCTGTCCCTAGTTGTACATTAGCTCTTGAGTGAATTGCTCCTGCCATTTCGCTGGCTGAGCCCTCAGCTCCTTCATCAGATTGCTTAGTGGATGTTTGCAAAGCATGCTGCATGTGCTGACTGTTACTACTAACTACCCAGGCTCCTTCACAAGAAAAGGGGAGAAAAACCCAAAATGAGGTTACTCAAAATGCAGCAGTCCACCTCACTAAGCACAAACACCCGAAATTAACAGAAACCCCCTCAACCTCCCCAGAACAGACACTTCAAATGGGCAGACTGCCCCCCAACAGCTCCTGAAAATAGCTGCCTTTAAACAGACAGTACTTCAAACTTCTTCAACTAGCACCTGCAAACCTCCTCAGAAGAACCATGCTCTGCAAACCTGCCCTATGGAGAGACTCCCTCAGACGGCCTGATTTCAATGAAAACCCTGACCAGCCTACTATCGGTCCTCCCCAGGCAGACAGTGCACTCACCTTGGTCCCCCTTTGTAGAAGGAGAGGGTGCAGGCTCCTGCAGGATACCCTGTGTTCCCAGAGTGGCTGGAGAGTGTGGCGAACAGAAAGAGACACTAAAGCACTAACACTGGCATTAAAGAATCCTCCCAGCTTGGTTTCCTGCTAAAGAGGGGGATGGGGAAGCCAATAGCAGCCAACCAGCTTCAAGGTACTTCTGAATATGCAGATGAAAGAAGAGGTCAGGTTCAGAGCCAGGGAGCAGGGAGACCTTCCATCTGCAGCTGGGCCACGCAGGTATGCAGGAAGTCTGCTGCCTCAGAGCATCTTAATGTGTGAAATCTGCATTTTACATAGGGCTGTCCGTGCCCTCTGGTAGAAGAGCTCTGTGCATTAACCTCTGGGTTCTGACTTGTTGCAAGTCAGGATATCTATGCACTGGCATGGCAGAACTGTGTGTGGGGAGGCCAGGACAGGAGAAGCAGGTGCTACCATGTATCAAGATTGAACTGTAAGAGCAGATCATTGGGGTAGCGGGAGCAGGACTGGAACGGTGGGCTTCTAGAGGAACCCCAGGGCTGTGGTGCTGAGTGATCAGCCAGTGCTCAAAGAACTTGCAAGAGTTCTGCTGCTTTTTCTGTTTCCACTACTAGCTGGCTGTGCTTAATAACAAGACCTTCATAGCATCCTGTCCAGGCTCGCTATCTGGGAAGCTTGGCCCTGAATGGTACAGTCCCAAATACCACAAGGGTAACTGTAGCCCAGTATCCCACCTCTGCCATGCCAGATAACACCATCAATTCCTCTAGGCCAGTACAATACCTGCTGTGTTTCAGAGGAAGGTGAAATCCCCCATATAGCACCTGGCCAGGTATGCTCTGCTGCACATGGAGAAAATGTTTTTCTGACCCCTGTGATAGTTATTGACAACCCATGATACGAGTAAGAGCTCATAAGGACTTAGGAGCTCTGTGATAATATTAAGGCTGGCTGACAGCTTCTCTATTGAAGCATGTGAAGAAGAAAAACAAGGGCTGTCTCTGTGTCACAGGAGTTTGAATGGTAAACACTGTGTTCTCCTGCAAGATTGAACACAAAAGAGCCTTGCACTGTCCAAGGAAAACCACAATAATAATAGAGATGGGAAGACAGCAACATCCTACAAGATTTTGCAACTTGAGGAACCCGCTGTTCCTCACCTGATGTCCTCATATCCATGATGATGGAGAAAGGGCTCAGGAGACAACCGTGCAACTCACGCAGGCTAAGGCTTCTCTAGCATAAGCAGGAGTTGCAACAGGTAGTAATGAGTGCTGGAAAAGAACACAGGCCATCTATGGAAACTGGGGGGAGCTAAAATTCCAGATATCCTCAGAAATACATTGTAGTGACCCACCATTCCTAATGTGAGAATCCAGTTCTGGTGACATTACAGTGGGGGATTTTGCTCTTCACAGTAGCTGGAGAAAGCTCAGACGTGTATGTGACACGTAGGAAAGGTATAATGTGTAAAGAACAATGGCACTTAGTATGTTACATCTTCAAAGCACTTTGCAAAGAGTAACTTGAACTAGTAGTTGACAGTACCTGATAGGTAAGTGTTTTCCTATTCTCAGAATCAGGGCCACCCAGAGGGGGGCTACAGGGGCAACTTGCGTTGGGCCTCCACCATGGAGGGGGGGGCCCCCCTGCCCTGGCCCCTGCCTCATGACTTATATGTGGAACAGTGAGGGGGCCCCCTCACATCAAATCTGCCCCAGGCCCCCTAAGTCCTCTGCGGGGCCCTGCTCAGAACTGGATGTAAATATACTGTGGCAAGTAATGTACCTGGTCCCAGGAATGGACACCAAAGAGTTTTTCACCACTCATTCATGGGGGAGTATGATTGATCAGTGAAAGCTTCTTCAGATGATGTCATGTTTGTAACTAGTTATCTTGCTGGAGTGCTTTGGTGTGGATTTTCCCCAGAGCAAGACAAAATCCATCTGCTCAGCTGAATTAATCTATAACTCTGAATAAGATACTTATTTCTCTAATTTGCCTCCAGATACTTAGAGAGGTGCTTAATAAAAGCTTATCATATATATTTTTTCCAGGTAGGCAAGAATCTTTTGTTAAGGGCAGCTGTTTTCCAGTGGTCTTGCTCAAGGACAGCAGCATAACAGTAAAGAATAACTGAAAATGTTCTAGGTAGGTTCAGAGCTTTACAGGCTCTATTTCCATTTTTTTACAAGTCAGCAGTTTCAACTTTCCCCTCTCAAGCAGATGCCTCATTACAATACTGTTGTTTATTACATGATCACAGACTACTGCATGATTTAGGTGAGGGGTTCTCAAACTTTTAATAGCATTCACCACATGTGAAGAGGGAGACTTTTTCATGCATCTTCCCATTTACAATTGTGCAGGTGACCTCCTCTCTCTTTTCCAACCAGGTATCATCTCTATGGCAACTACAGCAGTTGTTTATATCACATGTAATGTCCAGAAAGTAATTTATTCTAGCGATCTCTAGTGGAATTAGAGCACAGGATCTGGGAATCAGAATTCTTGGGTCCTGTTCCTAACTAAAAGAGACCGTGTGGTCTGTTAGTCAGTCAAGGTTACTGAGCTCCATTCCTTGCTCAGTAACTGACACTCTGTGATGTTTGTCAAGTCACTTGATTTCTGAGTCTCAGTTTCAGCATTTGTAAAATGAGGATGCTTTTATAGGCTTTTGGGATCCTCCTGATGAAAGGATTTGTGGTTATAAATCATAAAAATTTGCCCTTTGTCTAACTACAGTTCTTCTCCAGAGCTATTTTATTCTATTCTAGTCAGACTCTTACATCACCTTCATCCTTATATATCTGAGCACCATTCAGAAGTACAGTGTCAGTGAGTTGAGTGACTAGCATCTGTCATATGTGGTTCTTACGCTCCTCATCTCTTCAGGGAATAATTGTGTGTGGGAATGCGAGAGTAGGGTATTTCTATTTGTATAATAATGTAATAGAGGTATACCGTGCTGTGCATTTATATTAGCAAAGCAAGGATGCAGAAATACTCACTGCATTTGAAATGGAAAGTGGTGAGAGTTGTGGTGAATCTCAATTGCCATAGGAGTTTGTTCTGCATTTTTTGATTGGCCCAAGAACGCTCTGTCTCTGCACGGAAAACCTTTGCCCTTACTTTGTTCAGTTCCATTACCCCTTCTCTTGCATCCTCCTAACTATAGCCTCTTCCTCGCTGACTCTCATATTGCTTTGGTCTATTCAAATGATGACTGCTAAGACCAACTTCCTGGCCCATCACTGATCACAGCATTGCCCTTCAAAGCCTCCGATGAAGTGGGATTTTCTCCCACGAAGGCTCATGCGATAAATAAATCTGTTAGCCTTTAAACGTGCCACAGGACTCTGTTGCATTCCTGTAAGGACTCCCCTGGTGTCACCTCTCACTTGAATGGCTCTGCCCTTCCCCTAATTCAGCCACCCACGACCCTGATTATGACCCCAGTCTCCTCTGCTCCACCAACCATCGCAGCTTTGTCCACCCATCCATCTGCTTCTCACACAAACCGCTCATTGCATACCGCAGCCCTCCCTGAACTGATCCACTCCCCTCCACCAAATCCTTCTCCAATCGCACTGCTGACACCAGCCCTGGGAGAATTCAGCCAGGCAGGGATGGCTGGGGTGGGGGAGTGTCAGGCCCCTTATCTATTGATCCACAGTATCCCCCCTCCCCTCCCCTCCCATACCCTGCGGCTGTCGCTGGGCTGTTGTGTGGCTCTTCGGGGCAGGGACCGTGTGTCCAGCACTCAGCACCACCCACTCTGGTCTGAGCATGGCCCTGCACCACAGCCATGCAACTAACAGCGTCGCCCATCCCCGCACCACTCATGGTGGGACACATGGGGATAGTTCAGTCCCCCGGAGGTGGTTCAGTCCTCCCTCCACAACCCCCCCCCCCAGTTTTGCCCTTGTGGTTCAGTCCTGCTCCTCCCTTAGGGTAATTCATTTCCCCCCCCGGCTCCGTGATTGGTACGATCCTCTGCGCCTCCCCATCTCCCCCAGCTGCCCCCGCGGTTGGTCCGCGCCGGCCCGCTTCCGGCCTGCGCCGGGCCTGGTTCCGGTGTCCGCCGTCCGGTTCTTCCTGTCCCCGCCGCCGCGATGCTGCTGCTGTCCCGGTCCCGCTGCCTGAGCCGGGCGCTCCGCCGCTCGCTCTGCGCCCTCCGGCAGGTACCGCTCAGTGGGGGGCCGCGGGCGCGGGGCCGACGGGTGCAGCGCCAAGGGCACCGGGACGAATCGCGGGCTCGCCCCGGGCCGGGCCTGTGACCGATCCCCCGCGGACACCTTCGGCCCGGTCCCACCTGCCGCTCCCCGGGGGCTTCCTGCCGCGCCCCCCGCCCGCCTCAGGAGAGCGTGACCCGCAGCCCCTCCCCCAGCTCGGGCTCCTGTCAGGGTCACTCGGGAGTCGGGACGGGGCTGGTTCAACCGTCCCCATGTGACGGTTCCTGGGGGGGGAGGTCTGAGGGTGGCAGCTGGAGGTGGGGCTGGGCAAGCCCCACCTCCCAGCCCCCTGTTCACCTACCAATCTAACGCAGGGGCATCGGGGCACAGACCCGCCAGGGTGGGGCAGGTCCTGAGCACAGGCCTTTGGGCCAGTAGGGCCACGTAACCTCATCACCCTGACAGGGAGCTGAGAGGACAAACGCAGCGCAGGCTGATACCAGCATTATCGGGGGGCAGGCCGCTATACCTGTTACAGGCTGAGTGCTGGAGGAACCCTCCTGAGAAGGAGCTACAGGGGCAGCCCTTTGTTTGCAAGGGCAGTGTTGTTGTGGGGAAATAAATAGAAAGGTATAACTTGTGCAGCGGTGAACAGTTCTGTAGCTGCTTGATACCAGGATTTTCTAATATCTACTGATCATCTGCTCTTCTAATGCATATTCCCTTTGGTACACAGGTACTTCCCCTCCTCATACCAGCTCTTTATCTGGTTTCTCTGTCTTCCATTGGTATTGTTACCCAGAGATGCCAGTAATTTCTACAGCACTTTAGGTGTGCGTAACACTTTACAGACACACAAGAACTGGTCTCTGCTCCAAAAGTAGCATTGTAGGAAGATTTGGTAAGGTAGGAGAAGCTGGCAAAATGTAAGTGGATGTTTAGTAGGAGACAAGAGAGTGGCGATTGGATGCCACAGTTATGGGTGAGTAGTTAGGGCAGAGAGATGATAGCAAGGATAATGCATTTGTCCTTGATGTAGAATGAGCCAGGAAGTCAATAGATTAGGGATGTGTTTGGGATGAGAGGTGATCAGAGCATTGAGCAAAAAAGGTGATTTTCATTAGTGTGTTGAATATAGAGGAAAGGGGAGAAAGATAGGGAAGTCAAGGAAGTGGTAGTCATCCAGGCAAGAGAGATTAGGTACATAGAAGAAGAGTTTTGACATTGGGAGTAGGGAGGAAGAAGCAGATTTTGGAAATAAAAAGAGAAATGCACCAGGATTTGGTGGAAGTCTAAAGTGGACTTGAGTAACTGAGAGGATAGTGGAGTGGTCAGCAAAAATAGAGAAAGGAGGAAGGAAGAGAAGTTCGGGTTTTGACATGTGAGGAAGAAATAAGATGTGCAGGAAGAGATGTTGAAGAGATAAGCTGCACTATGGGGCTGGGGAAGGGAGATGAGTTATTAGCATAGGAATCACGAGAGTATACAAGTGGGGAGTGAGAAGGGGGGGGAGATTGATGACTATCACTTGGATGCAACAGTGAGGAAAACTAGCCACTTATGGAGTGATTGAGCAGGGGGGCTCCAGGAACTCTCAGAGGAGAGGGTCTTAAGAAAGATAGTGTAGTATACAGCACAGAAGGCTGCAGAGTTCAAGGTGAGTGAGACCTTTGGATTCATGGAGATAAAGGTCATAAATTAGTTAGTGGAGAGGCTGGCAACTGTATGCAGGGGTTCAAAAAAGGAGTTAGAGCAGAGGTTCTCAACCTTTTTTCTGTCGCGATACACCTGACAGATAATGTCCCCCTGTGTGACAGACTACAATCTGGCAGTGGTGGTGGCAGCTCTTGGGCTGGGAGCACTTTGGAGCACTCTGGACGATGCAGCACTCTGGGACCTGGTTGGGGGCAAAGGCAAGCCAGCACAGGCTGGTGCCCTAGTGGTCTGGCTCGATGGGGCCAGGTTTATTTTTGTGGGGCAGATGGTGCCCCCACAGCCCAGAATCTCTGGGTTGCAACCCTGAGTTTCATTACTCATCTGGCCCTGGCTGCTGCCTGTGTTGTGCAGCAGGAGTGGGCTGTTGGGGCTCATGCCACCTGCCTCTCTCTGCTGCCCTCAAGCTGAGCTGCCAGCTTTCTATGACACACCTCCCAGCTCTTTGCAACATACCTTTGTGTACCGACACAGTGGTTGAGAACCGCTGAGTTTAGAGGATAGGTCAGTCTGCCAGTTTGGTAACAATATCTTCAGTCTACTCAGCATTACTGTCTGCATCTCATCTTAGCATCTGTCCTCTTTACCTACCTGATGCTGTGTGTAATTACTGACTGTTGAAACCACTGAGGAAGGTGGAAGAGCTGGGTCTTTGTGTGCAGCAGTGAGTTGTGCTGGCTCTGCCTGTTAATGCAGTGATTTCTCTGCTGAAAGTGGCTTTTCCACCACTACTTATGTGTGGGATGCAGCCTTCCCCACAGAGCCGATTGCTGCTTCACTGGTCCTTTTCTTCTGTGTTGTCCCTGCCATGCCATTTCCAAAGCTATCCAGCCCTTAGACTCAGTCTAATGCAAGTTCCACTTAGGGCCATGAACCTGGCTTTGCTTTGCATGGCTCTGTTCTCTCAATGCCCTTATCTGAACTGGAACTTTCTTCCAGGGTAAGAATGAGAAGATGGTAGGGGGAATTTGCAGACACAAAACATGCCCATAGCCATCTAGGGATTTATGTGTTCCATGGAGAGGGGTTTCAAATGTGCTCTGGTGCAGGGGTGGGGCCTCTGCTGCCACCCTGGTTCCAACATGTTGAACAGACCAGAAAAGTTATGTGGAGGTGAAGTAAGATTAAATAAATTGATAGGTTGGTCTGGGAAGGTATTAGTTAAATTTTTATTCGTGATTCAGTCTTCCAAATTAAAGTTGGCTCTCTTAAGAAACCCATTGTGCTAATAATGTCAGCTTGCTAGATCTGATGCTATTGCTTCTTGTTCAGGCCCTTTTTACCTGTGAAGGGTGTGTACGCCAGCATTAGTTGTTCGGTCAAATATTAATGCCAAGTGCCCCCAAGAGTAGGTAACAGTCACAGCAGGTTTATTCTGGAAATGAGTTGTTGCCTGTGAATGACTCCCCCTACCAAACATCCTCTATTGACTGTGTACTCTGGAATATCACCCCTGAGGAACAGAAGCAAGAAAGCCCTAAGCAGCACAGGGCAGTGTATAGAAATCCTCAACATCTTGAATTAGAATGTCTTCCCACCTCTGTCTTCACACAGTGCATAGTCAACTTATGGAACTCGTTGCCAGTGAATGTTTTGAAGGACAAAACAATAATAGGGTCCAAAAAAGAGTTAAGTTCATAGAGAATACATCCATCCGTAGCTGTTAGCCATGCTAGTCAGGGTTGCAGTCCCATGCTCTGGTAGTTCCTAGAGTCAGACTCTGACTGCCAGAAGCTGGGAGTGGACAACAGGGGATGGATCATTTAATGTTCATTCCTTCTGAGGCACCTGGCATTTGCCGCTGTCAGAATACAGGATCCTGGGCAAGATAGACCATTGGTTTGTTTCTGTGTTCTCTCTCTCACTTCTGCCTCTTCTCTTACAAAAGACTTCAGTTTTTTGGGGTGCAGTGATACAGTTTCATTAGACCATTTTAAAATTTCCCTGGGCATAAAGCAGCTCTCGGAACACACACAGACTCAGCTCCCGTGGAAAGTACTATCTGTGGGATTTGTTCCAAAGGGATAGCCATGTTAGTCTAGGTCAGCAAAACAAACAAGGAGTCCTGTGGCACGTTTAAAAACTAACAAATTTATTTATTGCATGAGCTTCTGTGGGAGAAAATCCCACTTCATCAGATGCTTTGAAGATGAGGAACTTACAGAATGGGAGGAAATTAAATTCAGGGAAATATATGACACAGGATCAGGTCAGGCTGTAACGCAAGTCTGACATCAGAAATCACAACATTCAAGAACCAATAGGAGAACACTTCAATCTCCCTGCTCACTCCATTGACGATTTGTTAATAGCAGTTCTCAAGCAAATGAATAACAAATCACAGCTTCAAAGAGAAACTGCTGAATTAGAATTAATATGTAAATTCGACTCCGTTACCTCAGGGTTAAACAGGGACTATGGATTTTTTTTCTCATTACAACAGGTGACTTGACCTCACCTTCCTCTATATGCTGTCCCCCAGTGTTTGAATCCCAACACCTATTTTGAGTTGCTGTTACAGCCTGACCTGATCCTGTGTCATACATTTCCCTGCATTTAATTTCCTCCTATTCTGTAAGTTCCCCATCTTCAATGCGTCTGACGAAGTGGGATTTTCTCCCACGATAAATAAATGCAATAAATAAATTTGTTAGTTTTCAAAAGTGCCACAGGACTCCTTGTTTGTTCTGTGGGATTTGGTTTTTCACAGCCACCCATTGCAGCATGGGCTTCCCAAAGTCCATGTTATAGAGAGCTGGATCCTAGCAGTTCAAGATCTCCACAAGCACTTAAAGGAGTATGTTGCTCTTACAGAATCTGGGACAACACAGCCTGTTCCTCCACAAAGATGTTGATTAGGATGCTACGATTACCCCTGCCAAAAAGTACCCTGAGAGCCATCAGTGGGCAGAAGGGGGTTCACTTTGCTCAGTATATTAGGGAGCCATGTAACAGGAGCCTGTAAATCCACCAGGGAGCTCTTGTGACTAAACTGAAAGCTGCAGAGCTCCAGTCATGAAAACCCCAGATTGAGTTTCCTTGTATTACACTTTGCAGGTTTTTCACAGTAAAAATGTTCAGTTTATATTCCGTATTCTACAGAATGCCAGTTCCTGTGGACGCTTATGCATCTTTAACATCTCATTGATCCTGGCAGTTTGTGTTGTCTGATCTATAAGAATTTTCAGAAAAAAATACCACCCGCCCAAACACCACACCACCTCCCCTAGACACACACGGGTCCAGGAATCACTATCCACTTATAACTGAGATCATGTATCTTGGTGAGGTTGAAAGCAGGTTTCATCTACAAATGCTCCTTCCCTTCAGAAGTTGAGCTTGAACTGAAGTAGGATTCTTTCACTCCCTGCCTTGACTAATGAGTCATAGTGCTTTGAAGTACTGAATAACAGTTGTGTCCCATCTTAGAGTTGGCTCCATTTCAGTGGTGGTTGAAGTGAACCTCATGTGTAGTTTGTAGGAGTTTGTGCTCCAGGTTTGAAGGTGCTGTATGAATGTAAGTTACAATACTTAGTATGGCAGGGATCTCCTATAACCGCACCTTGAAATTTGTTTGTTTTTAAAATCATATTGAACTGAGTGAGGAACATTGTAATCTTCCATTTAACCCCCTGGAAATCACTAACAAAGTGTGAGATTCTGGCACCTTTCATGGTCATTGGGAGTTTTGCCTGGGAATTCGGCGGGGTTGAGATTTCACCCAAAGGTCCCTTAACTAAAAATTAAAAAATGGGCACCAAAAGTTGGACTTGTTGAGGCTGTGGGAGCCAATAGCTTGTCATTGTCGCTTCCAGCAATTGTAACTTCACTACCAGTTGCCTTATCGTGCAATGGCAAATCTGAGGTGCTTGGGTTTTAGGAACCCGTTCCTTGTTCAGCACCTGCAGGCATCCCTTTTCAAGGACACGACAGCAGGAGATGCAGGTAGAAGCCAAGGAACTTGGTTTTAATTTCTTGCTCCCCAGACCCTTTTCTGTGGAGAAGGACGTTGGAGTAAAGAAAACCAGGAGGGTGCGGGGAAGTGGGTATTCGAATGATTGTTTGGTGCTGCGGTGCAGTAACATGTTCAGATATTGGGACACGTGAACCGCCCCCCACCTCCTGGGTTCAGGCCATAGACTGGAATGAGGAACGTATGGTCCCCTCTGGAGCTGGCTCTGCCTTTTGTTTGCAGTTCTGATAGTATCCCTCTTCTCTCTGACAGGGGAACTGTACTCTGGGGAGACGCTCCCTTTCTGGTGAGTCTTTTATACTTGGGATTAACAATTTGTATTTTATTTCATTTCATAACGGCATAGGCAACAGGAAAACACAGTTGGTTACAAATGAAATCAGAAGCGAAAAAAGCTGTGTCTCTGATGAATTAGTATGAATTATGACCAGTCCATGCAACAAAATTGAAGATTCCCAAAGGCAAGAAGAGATCCAATCAGGCTACAAGTGTTTGAAACAGGTTCTGTCACAGAGAGATTGAGTGTAATTCCTTAATAAGACCATTGGAGTTGAGGGTGGGGCTCTTAAAGTTTACATTTTTTTAAGAATCTAGTGTGAATGAGTCCCTCAGGGCTCTTCCTGTTGGCCTGAACTGGATCCCAAGAAGCTCTTGCTCTGGACCGCACAGTCCATGTCCACCCTTCCATTTTTCCAGTTCTGCTTTGACTGTCAAAGCTGCCCACTGCCTATAGTCATAAACCCCAAGCTTTTGATCTTTAAAGGTCATATGTATTTGAGCAGGAAACAGAACGTCAGAGTTGCAGCCTGCCTCCACAAAATCATTTTCCCTCTTCCTTCTGCACTTGTGTACCACTGAGGAAATGTGTGTATTCTCAGATTGCTATGCCAAGCCTCCTTACTCTATAAGATTAGGCCAGAATCTTAATTACCCAGTGCCCCAGTAGAGACAAGATTAAAACTGCAGCATGTGATTAAGGTGGCCTAGTCTCTGGCCCCACACCACAGAGTGTGTGAACATGGTGGGGCCTACAGGGTTTAAGAAATGCAGAGAAATTATTCAGGCAGGACCATCCCTCCTCCCTGGTGTTTTTTCAGAAAGCAGTTTTCTTGATGGGAGATTCTCCCTTTTGTGCTTCTCACAGGGCCACAGACTTTCCTGTGCGTGCTTCTTGGGGATTGAGGGGCCTCTTGTCCTAGCCTTTATTGGAGCCCTCTGTTGGTAATGCCAACAAGTATGAGGTTTTAGCAGTCCTCCAGAGAAGGTCCTGGCCAGGGGGTGTTTGGTTTGGGTTCTCTCTCTAGTTGGTCATTTCCTAAATTTGGTGGCTCTGGGACAGCTGCTGCTTTATGTTGAGCCCTTTAAAAATGATCCAAAGGAGCTTAGATCACAGAGCAAAAGTGTTTAGAAACCCATATGAAAACAAAGCTGCTGTTACACTCGGACAGGCTCTGAGTGGGGCAGCTGCTGTAGAGGTCCCTCTGTACAGCCTCCAATTGCACCCTGTCTCAGCTGCAGCCCCATGTTCAGTCAGGATGGGCAGCAATGGCCTGGGGCCTTTTTAGGCTGTTAACATCTGAATAGATTCCACTGAGCACTCTCAGAAGGGTCTTTGAGTTGTTTCTAACCTTATAGACCCTCCCCTTTGTGGTGGGTATATGGCTGGGTAGCTGCCTATAGGAGAATGAGGTTTTCAGTTGAAGTGGTTTCTACCTTGCAGGTGTATCTCGGAGCCAGGGGCTGGCTTACACCAACAGCAGCAAGCTTGTGTAAGTATCCATGGAAAAGCTAAGGCCTGCTGCAGCATGTCAAGGGGAGGGGCTGCCCTAGCCCTGGTATCTGGTGATGTGTCTGCTCTAATTGTCCTAAACCCCTCCGCACATCACAGGGGCTGAGAGCGAGTCTCAGCAAAATCCGTGCGCTCTGACTTTTGTGGGCCAGGAATTGAGGCTGTTACCTGAATATGTGCTGCTTGGATCTGAATACTGGGACGTGGAAGGGACAGGAATTAAGAGGCCAATAGTGAGGGGGAGAGGATGATTGATTTATCTAATTGTCCATCTTCTCACTAGTAGTGCACCAATCACGGTGGTGTTTTGTGGCAGCCTCCCAGCAGGGACCTATTGAAAGCACCTTGCAACAGATGCTCCTTGAGGAGAACTGGGATGGTCTTGGAGCAGGCGATGCTGGGCAAGGCCTGCACTGCTGTGGTGGTCTTGGGGCCTCTCTCAGATACAACATGCTCCCTCCCTTGGGAGCTCCTATTATTACACACCGGACTCTGTGCTGAATTTGTGTGGCCTGCATCGCAAGAACCTATGGTGGTGCTGGAGCAAGTTCACTCTTGCTTCCCAAATGTATTCAATCTTGATGGGAATGACACTTCTGCAGCATCTCTTTAGACCACTTGGGATGTCTAGCCTGGAAGGGAGGCATCAGAAGTGTCTGACTGCTGTGACCATCAGGCTATCTGTGATCGTGTCTATCTTGAAGCACCCTGTATAGTGCTGACACGCCTGAATTAGAGACAAACAACGCACTGGCCAAGGGTCTGGGATGGGACTGGTGTGTCAGCCCTTGGTCGGTTTCTGAAGCCCCAAGACTTCTGTCTGCTGATCTGTTTAACACAGCCATTACTGGGGTACCTGTTTGGAATCAAATTCGTAAATGCCTGTTGTCCCTGGACTTCTGGTCTCCTCAAAGGTAGCAGGCTGCTGAGTTTCCTGTGGGTCCCTAGAAGGGTTATTCCAGCATAAACCAATATGTAAATGTCTCTTGGAGCAGCTGTGTATGCATCATCAGGGCAGCTGGGTGGCCTTGGAACAATTGAAGCAAACCAGTGTGAATTCTGTACCTCACTCAGCTGTCCTTGGGAGGCCGAGGCTGACCCCACACTGGGCTTTTTCATTCTGTGTCCATCTCTCTCTCTCTTTTCCAGGGTAAACACCTCCAGTGTCTTCATCGTCCGTTGCTTCAGAATCACAGCAGTGTGCAGTAAGTAGCTAAGAGCAAGGAACCAACCGGATTTATTTGGACTGCTCCCCTCTGCTGGAGTGCACGCGGCACTGAGTCGCAACTAAATCCCCCTTTCCACCCTTGGTCTAAGCCTGCTTCACTCTGTCCTCCATGAATGGGGCTTGGGTTTGTGCTCTTGGCCCTATTGTAGTATGTGGCTTTCTTGTGTTGGATATTACCAGGACTTTGTGATGTCTTGTCTGTGGGAGAATCTCTTTCTTGTCTGCCTAGCTGTCATTGGCCATCTTCCTCACTTAACCTGACGATCATTGGGCTGCTCCCTTTCCAGGCAATTCCCAATGTTCACAATTGAAGTGTTTAAGTGTGCGCTCTGAGCACTGAATGTGTGCCAGGTTCTCTCTCCTTCTCCCTCCCACAGGGGATGACGTGATCACAATTAACACACCGGCATTTGCAGAATCAGTCACAGAGGGAGATGTCAGGTGGGAGAAAGGTAAGAAGTTGCTCCCTCTCTATTGACTTTGCATTGCTACTGCAATTTTTCCATGCATCCATGAGGCAGCCCTGGGGCAGAGGCGGTTTTTGGGGTAGGCGAAGCAGGTGCATGCCTAGGGCCCCGAGCAATAAGGGGCCCTGTTGCCTGCTTCACCTACCCCAAAAGCTGCGTCTGCTCGGGGGAGCTGGCCAGCATTGGGGAGCTAGGGCCGGCAGTGGGGCGGAGTCGCTGGGGCAGTGGGGAGCTGGGGCTGCAAGGAGGGCTGGCATCGGAGAGCTGGGGCCACAGAAGGGGGCCCCATGGACTTATAAAGGGGGACCTGCAATGGGCCTTTGCCTAGGGCCCCCAAGAGCCAAAGGGACAGTTTGTAGCTGTTAGGAAGCAGAACTTAAGTCTTTCAGCCTGGGGAGAATAAGGCAGCAGTGTGTTAACTACATTTTCCACTGGGGCAAGGAGCTCTCGGCAATATCACTGCCTGTCTAAGGGCTACTCTGTCCGTGGAGTAAAAGGATGAGACTGGAGAGCTCTCAGCAATATCACTGCCTATCTAAGGGCCTACTCTGTCCGTGGAGTA
>ML685764.1:21569786-21594552 GCA_007922175.1 Pelusios castaneus
TCAGCAATATCACTGCCTATCTAAGGGCCTACTCTGTCCGTGGAGTAGAAGGATGAGACTGGAGAGAGATCCTGACTGTGTGCAGTAAATCTCTTCAGCTTCACCCAAGAAAAGTCATGTGGGTCTAGTTTGAAAATTCTGGACAACTGGGAGACTGTTCTGTGAGTGGTAGGGCAGGCCAGAGCACAGTTTCATGTTCATAGTGGTTCTTGTATTGTTCAGCTGTTGGAGACACAGTGGCGGAGGACGAAGTGGTGTGTGAGATTGAAACAGACAAGGTAGGAGTGTTCCATGCTGGTCCCCCTTCTGCTCCCTTTCCCTGTCTCTGTTCCACAAGCTGCCTGTGTCATTTGATCCTTTCATGCTGCAGAACCTTTAGTTCTTTAGTGTAAATGCTGACTGTATCTTAAATTTGTGAAATCCTCACCGGTTTCTGGTCCTTTGATGGTGCTGGTGTCTGCCAGCGGGAGCTGCTATTTTACTGATAACTTCCCATTAGGGACCTCAGTCTGCATAGCAGGACCCAGGACGTTTATTTTGGTTTGAATACAGGAGAAACCAGAGACTATGGAGGATGAGTTCAGATCTTAGAAAAATGGCTGATTTAAGTGTGTCACTTCAATTCTTAAATTACCCAGAATAATTTTAAAGAGAATTCTCTTCAAACTCTTTTATTTTAAAGTGCTTGCTTTCCCCTGAATCTGTGCAAGCTGTGTTTCCTGTGTCATTGTCAGGAAGGCAGTTTCCTGTACTTCAGCCCTATTTCATACTGTAATGAGGCCAAAGGATCCGGCTGTTCCACGGCTTATTTCTCTTAAAGGCTCAAAATCGGTGCAGTTTTTTTAAAAAAGTGAGATGGTACCTGTGCAAAAGGAGCAGTGCAAAGCTCTGGTTCCCATTGTGCTGTGAAATCTGGGGCACAGAATGTCTCCCTTCATGCCCCCCTCTTAAAGGTGGATGGGTGGGTGGTGTCTTCTACTTGAATATCTGTTCACTTTCAGTGACCAGGAGGGATTTCACTCTTCTCCTTTCCGCAGACATCAGTGCAGGTTCCATCCCCCGCAGCTGGTGTGATTGAAGCCCTTCTAATACCTGATGGAGGGAAAGTGGAAGGAGGGACCCCTCTGTTCAAACTCAGGAAAACTGGAGGTAAGTCTGGAGCATATAATTAGCAGAGATTTTTCTGTCTTTGTCAGCCCCTGGAGATGGAGGGGGGAGGAAGTGAGACATTAGAATCCCCATAGCATTGCCCTACCCAAGAGCTCATATTCCATCTCCTCTGTTGTGATACGAGCCATACGTTTTAGGGATAGAGTGTGAGAACGTGCAGTGGCACTTTGAGATGCATGTGGTGTCTCGAGATGCATTGTGAAGGGATGGACAGTGTCATGGTCATTCTCTGAAGTGATGTCCCTCCTGGGTTCTCCAGGAAGGAGAGTGGAAATAAAGAAGGACAATGAGGATGATCAGAGGCACCCAGAGGAAATGGAGTGGGGGGAGATCCTCTGTTGTACATGCATAGGCTGGAGATTAGTAGACCTAGGTGAAAAGGAGAATAAGTGGAAAGAAAATACAGATGTATGATGAGTTAGTGTCCTGCTAGCATATACATAGTTATTGTCTCTCCTGTCTTTTAATACAAAACTCAGAGCATTCAATTGGATTAAAAGAAGCAAATTTACAAAGATGGAAACATAATTAACATGTTGAACACTCTGCCCTGTGGCACAGAGGACCTCTGAGCACTACTGTACCATAAATATTAGATGCCACAGCTTCAGCTCGGCATCCACGTAGTTGTTCCTGAGCGGCCTCCAGCTTTTATAATACTGAAATGTACTCTGAGAGTCGGGAAGGGTCACTGATAACCTGCTAGCTGTGGCTTGTGAAAACAGGACAAGAGGCCCCTGGAGATGGCTGTCTTCCATTCCAGCCTGCAACTGCACTTTAATTATTATTATTTTGTCTTTCAGCTGCCCCTGCCAAGGCCAAACCAGCAGTGGCCCCTCCTGCTGCAGCCCCTGCACCGGAGCCTGTGGCTGCGGCTGTTGCTCCCCCTGCAAAACCAATCCCCACTACGATGCCTCCAGTGCCACCTGTGTCAACACAGCCCATCGATACCAAACCTGGTGAGGCTGCAGCCCTGTTCAGTGCTCTGTTTGCATACCCTGCCCTTGGTGGGAGAGAAAACGAAGTTAAGGGCAGCAAAGCAAATCTTAAAGGTTGAGATGGTAGCATCTCTGCTTTGCAGCTGTGTACGCGCCAGGCCTGAGATCTCCAGTTCTGCCATAATCCCAAGCTGTGGTTCGCTCTTTACATATCCTGTAGCTGAACATGGGGCTTGGAGGGGCCCTATAATCAAGCTGTTATTGGCAAGGGCTTGGCTTACCCTGTTATTAGATCCCTTCTTGACATATGTATTCTCTGCTCTCAGTGTCTGCGGTGAAACCGACTGCCGCTCCAGTAGCAGCTCCTGGTGTGGAGCTAGGGGCCAGCAAAGGGGCCAGATCAGAGCACAGGGTAAGGTTCAGGGGCCAGGGCTCCTCAAAGTGCCTTCATTTCTGGGTAATGGAGGTGGCGATTGGCTCCCGGGGAGCCCGTCTAAACTGTCGAGGTATGCTCATGCCCAGGTGTGTCGTCGGGAGGGAATGTTCACACACAGATCAATTAGGAGTTGTAGTGGGTGGGGAAATGCTCTGGCCCACATGCTCCATAAGGGCTAAGCAGTTTTTAGGGTGGGGTCAAGGAAGACCCTGATCTCAGCTCCCTTGGGGCCAGGGCTCTAGACAGGGGAAGGGAGTCTCAAGCTGTGGTGATTTGCCAAGTGGTTTTGTGCTGCCCAAGTGTCCAGCGGAGATCAGGCAGTGCTGCTGCCGCCGCCAGGGCCAGAGGTGTAAAACCTCAAGGGAATGTGGCTGAGCTGCGCATAAAATAACTGGCCTCAGGTCTGTGGCTTTCTCTGGCAGCTGCTCTTCTCACGCTAGCCCACCCACAAGCTCTGCCCCAGGAACTTTCCCTTCAGAAGAGCTGCAGGAGGTCACAGATCTGTGCCACATTCTGCCTTTGTCAAGAGGCAGCTTTGCTTTTCACCAAACCATTTCCTGAGCTGGGAAGCTTATCTAGTGAGCTGGTGGCAGCTGTCTGGGCCCACTCCATCTCACCCTGCTCAGAGCGATCAAGTAAACAGCTCAGCCCAAGCACAGGCTGCTTATCGGAGAGAAGACTGAGGGCCCTGTGCTTTTCCTGTGCCCATCTCCCCTCTCTGGTAACCCCATGACTGCGCTTGCTCATTGTCTCTTCAATTCCAGGTGAAAATGAACAGAATGCGTCAGCGCATTGCTCAGCGCCTGAAAGAGGCTCAGAATACGTGTGCCATGCTGACTACCTTCAATGAGATTGATATGAGGTGAGGACCAGGCACTCCCCTCTGCCCTGCCTTTCTCCCATTGCGCCCAAACCAGCAGCAAAGTTCTTGCCTGTCATGCTTGTAGGGCAGTGTTACTTTGTGGCGGCTCTGCTCAGGTTTCTCATTGCACTCACTCATCTGAGCAGCGTCTTCCAGGCCATCCTGATGTCCCAGTGTGCGGTATGTCGTTCTCTAGAGGTCATTGGACTCCATGGGGGTCTCTGCTGCTCAGGTGTTATAGGAGCAACCTGGTGCCTTTTTTGTGGTGATCTTGGGTGAGGACAGGGAAGTGCTGAGCTAAGAAAGTGGGAGGAGCTTATGTTCTGGCTCTTGGAGATATGAAGTTTGCCTCCTGCTTCCTCTTAGCCCCTAGGGTGACTTCGGGGGAGACTGGTATGTGAGTCACCTCAGGACAAATAAGGTCCAGGTACCTCACCCTCCAGGAGTGGCATGCCACCGCTACTGCCCTGCACAGTGAGCAGGCCTGGCATCTTTTGGAGCAGCTTTCCCAGATGGTCAGCTCTCTCTCCCATCTTTCAGCTGGGTTGGTGGGGGTCGCTTGACTGGAGGCGAGTGCTTGCATGGGCCAACCACACTAATGGGTTTGGGGGGTGGACAGCTTAGATTTCAGTGCATTAAGGGAAATTGTGCCCAAATTGAATTGCCCTGTGAAATCCTACTCTGCTTCTTAAGACAAAACATGTAAATATTTGGGGCTCAGAACGATAAGGTTGGCAAAATAGTCTTGATTGGAGGGGAAGTGCTGCAGCTTTATCTCCTCTCAGAGGGTAATCGAGGTGTCGCTTTACACTGGGCTCAGGCTCTTGTTGCAGCCAGTAATCTGGTTTGGATTGATTGCCCTTCTAGCTGTATGCCATGCAGCCAACTCGCAAGGGCCTGCACTGAGGCCTCCTGCTCCCCACTGGGCCCAGCGTCTGAAAGGAGGAAGTCATAATGAGCAGGTTTCTCAGCAAACCACCTCCTCGCTTCTGCAGCCCTTGTGTCTTGGGAGGCGCTAATGTCTTTGGGCAGTAATCCTAGCCCTAAACAAGGTTAGGCGCAGGAAAACAAACATTCTAATCCCATTGAGCCCCCACCCGCTGGTAAAACTGCCTCTTCAAAGGCATGTGGATGGGGGCAGGGCAGGGGGTACAGTTCCAAAGTACCTGGTCTTAGCTCAGAACGGGCAGAGCAGAGGCTGTGCTGCTCAGTTCACTTTGGGTAACTTCTCTCTATTCCGCTCAATGGGAATGACTGGAACAGCTGTTCCCTATATCCTAATCCAGGGTGGGCTGAGCCGACGCTGTGCTGGGTGCTCAGGTCACTCCAATGGCATTTTGGGAAGGCCTGTCACTGGGGGGGATCAAAGTCTCACGTGCGTACAGCACCAAGCAAGAGGCCCTGGTCTTGGAGCACCAGCACATGGGCTCAGGCTCCAGAAACCAACACTGAAGTTCCTTTTGTCCAGCTCAATCGCTAACTCTTCTCTGCCCCCTCACCTTTGGCACTCTGGTGTCCAGTCCCCTAGCCCCACAGTGATTGCAAAGGCAGCCCCTGGAGAATGAGCACACACGGTGGCGATGATGCCAGAGATGGCCCTGGAGCTCTGATAGCTCTGGGCTCAGTACGTCCCTGCCTGGCAATATGTCCCTGGAACTGCAGTAGAGCTGTGCTGCTTCATCTAGTTTTGTTGGATTTGTGGCTCTGGCAGATAACTTGAAACAAACTAAAAGTTGCCCAATCTGTGGGGCTTGGGACACAATTTTTCTGCATATTTGGGATAGAAAATCAGCTGTAGGCCTGCCAATTTGTTGTTGCAGGAAATCTGTCAGTTATGGCAGAAATGAGTAATCTCTTTTCCCCTTCACCCTCCATTCCTGGCAGTAATGGCTGTCTGCTGGTTTTTGTAGTAACATCCAGGAGATGAGAGCCCGGCACAGAGACGCCTTCTTGAAGAAGCACAACATGAAACTGGGCTTTATGTCAGCCTTTGTGAAAGCTGCAGCCTTTGCCTTGCAGGAGCAGCCTGTCGTGAACGCAGGTGAATGTGTGCCAGCCTGTGTTACTGATGTGCAGTCAGTGGGCTTCCTGAAACATGTGCCAAGCCTGTAGGGCAGGAGTTGGCAGTCCCTGGCACGGGTGCCTACCCTGAGCAGCACGCAGCGCTGCTGCTGCTCCCCCTGCTGCCCCCACCCTCCAGCAGGGCCTGGGGCCACAAGAACTGCACTCACGAGGCTCCTGTCCCAAGCTGGCCCCACCCGCCAGTGGGTAAGTGCGGCGAGCAGGGGACAGGAGGGAGGAGTCCCTGTCCCCACCCCCGACATCTGCTGGCCCCGGCCCCGGCACCTGCTGAGGGTGCAATGGGCAGAGCTGGCACGGGAGCCAGCAAAGGTTGCCGACCCCTGTTGTAGGCATAGTGCTCCGGAGATCCATATCCACATGTGAAAAGTGGGGAAGGGGGAGAGGCTGAGTACCTATGGACTGTAATTAGCCATGCTTTTTATGGTAGGAACCAGCATGCTGGGAAGACCCTTTCATTGCGACCCCCAGGATTCTGACAGGGGAGGGGCCATGTATATTAAAGTGAATCCCACCTCAGCATTGCTCATCAGGAGAGGATATATCTTACAGTATTTCACTGGAATGTCCATTCTATGAGGAAGGCAGGCCCTTAAGAGATGTCTCCTGGGAAATGAGTTGTACCTATGAAGGGAGGGGAACACAGAGGTAGGGCTGTCCCAGGGAGTTAGCTGATCCTAGCCAGCTCCCCTTTTCTCCAGCCATCTTCACCTCTGTGCTTGCGCTTCCCATAGAGACAGTGGGGCTTAGCCCTTCCCCAGCACTTCGTATAAAAGCACAGATGTTAGAGATGGGCAAATGGTTGTTGATCAGTGGCTACTTCTGGCCCTTCATGAGTGCAGAGCCCTGGCTCTTGGCTTTTCTCTGTGTAACTCTGTCTGTTTTCCTCTCTTCTAGTGATTGATGACACAACCAAAGAGATGGTGTACAGGGACTATGTGGATATCAGCGTTGCAGTGGCAACTCCCAGGGTATGCCCTGTGGGCTCTTTGCTGGCCCACACTGCAGCCCAGGTTCTGGGAGATCATACAATTAACAGAGCAAACTGAGCCATGGCACTCGGGTGGCAGAAGCTATTCCTGTGAAACTCTGGTGCCCCAGATAAGTTGCCCAGTACAATCTGATCCAACAGCAAGAGAGCCGCCAGTCACCGTCCCATCTGGCCGAGTACTAGGCCACCACAGATCTTGTGGGTTATTGGGAGAGGTCCAGGTTGGTGAGACCCCCGTCTCTTGGCCTCACTGTGATGGGCACACCAGGGAGTGGGGGAAGCAGTGTGTTCTGGTTTCATGATTAGAGTAGTCTTCAACTTACCGAGCAGAGCAGATATGGCAGGGCAGGCAGCTACTGAACCACGTCTCTGTAAACCAGGGGTCAGCAGCTCCCGGCACGCATGCCTGTTCTGAATGGTACGCAGGGCTCTCAGCCCTGGGGCGCCGCTCTGCACGGGGTGGCTCCTGTCCCCTGCTGGCTCTGCCCCCCAGTGGGGCTTGGGGCCATGAGAACTGCGCACGGGGCTGCTCCTCTCCCCTGCTGGCCCCACCCTCTTATGTGGTGCTGGAGGGGAGCTGCTGGCACCTGCTGAGGGTTGGGGAGGAGGGGTTGGCACAGGGGTTGGCAAACGTTGCCAATCCCTGCTGTAACCTTGAGCAGCAGCCAGGTGGATACCACTTCTTCAGACATAGTTGGCCCTGAGCAAGGGTAATGTGTGCATCCAAGGTGTGGGGAAAGGAGGGAGGAGAGGGGCGCTCCCCAGGTCAGATGTTGGAGCTGCTGTTTCTAGTTTGGGAGGCAGGATGTTGCTGGGCATAGAAGTTCCGGATTCTGCCTGGGTTGAGGGAGGGAAGGGAGAGTAAATGGCGTGTTCTGCTGTTCATGTCCCCATCTCCTGTCAAGCTGTAACTTCCTTTGCCTGAGAACAAGTTCCCTTCGTGGTCAGGTGCATGTTTGCTGCTACATTTGACTCTGACTGAGCCCCTTGCTCCCTCACAGGGTCTCGTGGTCCCTGTCCTCAGGAATGTAGAAACCATGAACTTTGCTGACATCGAGCGAAGCATCAACGAGCTAGGAGAGAAGGTAACAGGAGCTGGAGACGGGACGGTAGGGTGTGTGCTGGCCATGTGGCTTTCCGAGCGGGGCGCTGAAGCAAAGGAATGAGTAGCCGGCTCAGTTGGCGGTAGAGGCAGCATTGATTTCTGGCAGGGACTGCTGGCCGTGCTCAAGTGGGTTCACTTTGTGTGAGGGTTCACCTTCGGCCCTCTCACTTGCTGCTTGTCTTCAGGCATCTTCTCTGCATTGTACTAGCTGCCTGCCCAACCTGTGCCCACTCCTTGTGGGACAGACCCTTCTAAGTCTTCCTCTGTTAACAGACTCCCAAGCGGGCTTGGACTCCATATCACCCCCTGCTCCCATTGCCTCAGCGGTTCCCAGACGTTTTCCCTGCATGACTCCATTTTGAGATGTGTTGTTTCCACTACCCCAGACAACATGGAAGTTGCCCTTTAAAAACGGTGTCCTCTGTGCAGTGTGACCTCACAAGCACTGTACATGCCAGGTCAGGCCACAAGCAGGCTGCCATTTTGTGTTACAAAGCTGTCCTCTGGACTGCATAATCTAGTACACAGACGGTGCGTGCGAGATCATGCTGCATGGAGGGTGCCGTTTGTAGAGCAAAATACTGACTACATGCACATGGTGCACGTGAGGTCATGTTGTGTGGAAGAGGCTAGTTTGTAAAATGGCGTCTTCTGCACGCTTGGGATTGTGGTGGTCCCATCCACTGATGAAGCGATCCCACTTAAGGTCACAGTCCACAGTTTGGGAACTGCTGCATTACCTCCTCTTAAGACCAGGGCTTGATTACCTCTTCGGAGGCAGGTAATTCCCCAGGTCGCAGGTTTACTGGAAATCAAGCCAAGAGACTCCTATCACAAATCAAATGGTGGAGCTCGATGGAAGTAAAGGGTTAAACCTCGTAAGTGCTTCTATTAGAGGAGGAAGAAAATAACCTGCTCCTAACTTTGGTGACTGTCAGTCCCATGTGTTCTGTTGCTCTTTCTATGGCTCTGATTCAGCTGATCTGCAGGTGGATCTGAGTATCTGAGACATGGAGCTGTTCAAACCTGGGACCATGTCTAAAGATTTCAGTACAGTTCGGTGTCTCTTTCTCATACTAGATTCACCTTTCCTAGCCCAGACTAAGAACTTGTCACTGCCTCTCGGGACTGGTCTACACTTACCGTGAAATTCGGCAGCAGTCGACGGGAGTTAGGTTGAGTAGCTTGCGTAACTCCCATCGACTTCATACCTCCTCTTCTACGTGGTGTCTTCTCTGCACTGCGTCAGCGGGAAATGTGCTCCCGTTGACGCAGCGCTATACAGGGGTGGTCTTAATGTGCCGACTTCCAGGTCCTGCTGGGTGCGATTGAGTGTGTCTTTGCTGACACTGAATCGAATGCAAAAAATCAATCCCGCACTGCAGGCAGAATAGGCTTAGCCATTGTCTCTGCATTCTTCTCTCTTCATCCCACATGTGACTGACTTTCTGGGCTGAGGTGATGTCAGCATCTCACTGAATCCTACCGTTAAAGGGCCAGAGCATGTATTTTAAAGTAATCCAATCGAAATGTCTTTGCTAGCAAACCTGACTTGGCAAGTGAAGCTCTTTCCATCACCTCTTGCACATGGGGAGTTTTCAGAAGTGGCCACACGCTACGAGTGTAGTGAGTGAGGAGCAAATACTCCAATCTGAGCCGCTGTCTCAGGCCGCCTTCTATTTCAGGCCCGAAAGAATGAGCTGGCCATTGAGGACATGGATGGGGGCACCTTCACCATCAGCAACGGAGGGGTCTTTGGCTCTCTCTTTGGGACGCCCATCATCAATCCGCCCCAGTCTGCCATACTGGGCATGCATGGCATATTTGACAGGCCTGTTGCTGTTGGAGGCAAGGTAGGTGCAGCTGTGTGGACGGTTCCCAAGGGCTGAGCTTGGCGTAGGTAGCTGGGCAGAGCGGAGGGGTTCAACTACAGGGGGCCCTGCTTGGAGCTGCACAAGATGGGTTGAGGGAGCCCTCCTAGAAGGGTTTCCTCTTGCAAAGTTACTTACTGGGAAGGACGCAATGGGACTTGTGAAGGGTCCAAGCAGACTCTGTTGTCAACGATGCCAGTCCATGGTGTCAGGGACCAGACAAGTCCTCGCCCTGGAGCAGGGAGTAGCACTGAAGAATGCAGTGGTTGGCAAATGGGTTTCCCAGGTCACCTTAATGCTGTTGGGGAAAGGTGCTTGCAGTCATCCTGTTGGACATCAGCTCCCACATTCTCCCCTTCCCTGCAAAACAGCATGTTGTAGTACCTGCCACAGCCCCACCCAGAGCTCATGGCTTGTGTGTGACTGAAGCAAGCTGTGGAGCTCAGCCCAGTCAGCCTACTAGGGTCTCTTCTTTCCTGGAGAAACACGTGCCTTGCTGGGCAGGTGATCTTGCTACCTCCCCTCCCTGGCGCACAGGGCAGGGCCAGCTGGGGCTTTCACAGGTGGGATGGAGGCAGAGCTCAGTTCACGTGCTCAATTTCTCCTCCGCAGATTGAGGTGCGGCCCATGATGTATGTGGCGCTGACGTACGATCACCGGCTGATTGACGGCAGAGAGGCAGTGACTTTCCTGCGCAAGATCAAGGCCGTGGTGGAGGATCCCCGTGTGCTGTTGCTGGACCTCTAGAACACAGCCAGAACCCCACGCAACGCACCCAGGGCAGGGATGCAGCACCAGCAGGGACAGCATAGGGCATTCAGGAACCAGCCGGAGTTCATTCCAATCTCCTCCTTCCCACTCTGTGTGGCAGGAGGAGTGTTGGAGAGAACCCTGGAGTTAGCTCCTACCTCCTTTCCTGGTCTCTCACTCGATGGTTCAGTTTCTCCCTTGGGCTGTGATATACAGGGCACGCTACCAAATGGCTTGGGTTCTCCAGAACCACCCATGTAGCCTTTCTCTTCTTCCCCACGCACCTGAGCATGCCTTACCTCCAGCCTGACACGTGGATGGGAGCAGAAGCTTCCTGCTACGGTACTAAGGTGCGCTTCCCCTGTGGCTCGTGCTAGTTCCGGTTGGCTTCACAGCACTGGGAGGGAGGAGAAAGGCTGGGTGGTGTGTCCCTGCTGCTTGAAAACACCCCATCCTCCACCCTCCAAAGCCAGCCTGGGATCCCTGGGGTGATTTTAGCAGTGTTTGATCACAGCCCTGCTCTCCCTTCTGTTCCGGTGATCTCAGGGGAATGGGATGCTGTCTGCTTCCCCTGCTGCCTCCTGGTCCTCAGACTAGCAACTGAGAGGCATCTGTTAGGATTTAGGTGCCTGTTTCCCTCCATTCCCAGGCAGCAAGGCAGAACTAGCCGCTCCCTCCCTCTCCTTGAGGTTTTGTTCACTTGCTCTGGCCTTGTCTAGATGGTGTGAATGTCTGATGTCCAGCAGGGCCAAATCAGCCATCTCTACCGAGGGAGGCAGCTCCATTCCCTGCTGGGCCCCAGGGTCACCTTGTGGTTCAGGTCACTACCTGCCAGCAGTTAGGATAAGAAACAACCCCCTGCAGTTGTCTTTGAATTACAGTCCAGTGTTGGTGGTGAAATCATTGGCGTCCTGTCTGCAATGGCCTGGTCTGCTCCTTGCTGTGAGACAGCTGGGCATAGGGCCCCATCGCTGTTTGTAACGTGCATCCTAGCCCCAGACTGCTGGTGTGTGGGGGCATACCCTTAGTACGATAGCGTGCACATTATCGGTGAGTGAGGGGTACTTCTAGTCCCTGCAGGGTGTATTACTCTCACCCGTTACACAACTTGTAATTAAAGTATTTAACGCAATGGGTTTTAAAGAAATAAAACAGAGAATGATCTAAACATGGGGTGGGGTGGGGTGGGGGAGGGAGCAGGAGCATGTATGTGCTGGCACTGGGTTTTGAACATGTGTCCCTGATTTGGTGCAAAAAACTAGCTGGAAGCACTGAGGGAAGAGCAGTCCCCAGGGAGGGGAATCTGCTGCTGGGCCCTGCACCAGGGCATTTGCCACCAGCATAATGATAGAAGTTAAGGCAAGATTTTTGTGACTGCATTCTCTACACCACATCCTTCTCACGGCCTTTTGTCAAGGGAATAAATTCATTAACTCTGCAATCCTGTTTCTGTCTCAGGGCTGAGATAGCGGGTGGGGAGGAGCATCTAGCTAGAAGTGTCCACCCAAACTGACTTCCTCTCTTCTCTTGTGTAGGGGTAGTGTCTCTGCTCGCTCGTTTATTCGCCTGGCGGTAGCAGTATCAGCCCTTGTTGCTCATCATGCTGTTATTACCTTGATGGTCTTTGCTGATGTGGTGGGTTCAGAGCTTTGCCTCTTTCTCTGCTTTGGGCAAGAGAAACAGGTGATCAGTTTGGTTCCAGGATTGTCTGTTAGGCATCCAGGACTCCTGGTTAGTCAGACTCCCACTAACGAGACAGGAACATGCAGTGGGTTATGCTGCAGTGTCATTTTAGGCTGCACCTACAGTGGTCTAATGTCAGAAAGAAGGATTAGCCCTTCCTGCTCTGTCACACGGGGACCACTCAAGGTAGAAAACTGCCATCCCCACACTAGCAAGATATTGAGAAATGATGGGGCCAGAGCTGCATCTCAAAAGCCTGGAGGGAGCTGGAGCTGCTTGGAGGAAAGATTAAGTGAATCTCAAGTGTAGCAGGGCCATTAATTTGCTATTTGCAGGATGCTCTGAGTGAACAGAGGAACATTTAGATTTGCAGAGGAGGGTAAAATGAAGGTTTAAAAGACTAAAATGAAGAAATTAAAACTGGAAACTGACTCTCAGGTGGGATGGTGTGCCATGATGGGAGGCTAGACATTATTGCCCAAGGGAGAAGCCCTCGTAGTCAGAACATGAGAAAACAGCTCCTGGCCATGGACAGAATTGACTTGTGCTGGGTGGGTTATGAGCAGTGGACTTCACTTGCCCATTTCACCACTATGAGAGTGGAACAGCCTTTCTACTGAAGGATCAAGTTGCATCTACAGCAACGGCACCAAGGAGAGGGAGCAAGCTCCTTTTTCCAGCTCTGTGCGGCCAGATCCTGTGATTCAAGTCTGCTGCCTTCTGGGATGCGTGTGCACACTCAGGAAAGCTCATGTGCAACTGGAAAAACAGTCCTGAAGTGCAAAGTATGTTTCCTTCTACCCAGTGGTTAAAGTATAATTTGATGGGCCCCCTTCCCATATGGTCCCCTTCGTGCCCACATTGGCATTTGCAACCACTTAGTGCCAAATACATCTCCCTCTGCCCCTTCCATCCCTATCCCAGCCTCACACACTGCCCCCCCCCCCCACCCCTATCCCAGCCTCACACGCTGCCACCTCTGCTCCCTATCCCCATCCCAGCCTCACTTCCTCCCCCACCCCCCTTGAAGGCCTGGCCTGGCCCGGCCCGGCCCCCATCACTTACTATCCTGTGCTGCAGCTGGGTCCCAAGCCCCTGGCTGGAGCTGGGTAGCCTCATCCCCCCCCCTCACCTGGCAGGGGTGCAGGTGAGGATGTTGAGGGGTCCCCTTGATCAGACCCACATAGTTTCCCTCACTTGCCTTTCCTGCAGGGGCTCCAGTGCTGTGCTGCAGTTAAATGCTCCCTCCTGGGTCCTAGCGCCGGAAGGATTACATGTCTATGCAGGCTGAGCAGCCTAGCACACACAGCGAGGGAACCCTCCCAGCACTAGGACCCAGGAGACAGCTCCTAAGTGGCTCAGCCTGAGGCTGTTTCTCCCTGCAGCTCTCAGGTCTGGGCAGAGCGGAACGGGCGTTCCCCTGCTTTTTCTATTTGTAGGGGCCCCGGAACGCTGACCCCTTGGATTTGTGGGCCCCAGAACGCCGTTCCTGTGCGTTCCGGCCAACTTTAACCCCTGCTTGCACCTAAAGGAAGAAAAAGGCAGCGCAGCTACACTGGATCTGAACTGTCCACCTAGTTATGTTGCAAAATGTGGCCACCAATCACACTTGCATGCGCAGAATTAAAAACACAAAGGGCAAACCTGAACTTTATATTTGAATCCGAGAAAACAGGCCCCAGGCGGTGGCTGGAGCGTCAATAAAGCCTTTGAACCAAGGGGGAATTAATTCCAGAGTTAAAGACCCCCAGAACCCTGAACCCCTAAGACAGGGCTGTGACTGACTGTTCACTAATCTCAGCTGCTTCTTTGATGATGCAGGAGATCAGAAACAGCGCCCTGCTGCACACAGACCAAAGTCTACTATTTCCTTGCACCTGCTGGAGCTTTGCCAGGGTCTCAGAGCGAAGGCCTGTACAGCATGCCCTGTAATAACCTCTTCTAGCTGCCACACTGGCCCACAACAGAGGCAAGAACTGACGTGGAGTGAAAGGGCCACAGCTCTCTAAGTCTAACCAATCGTGCTCAATAGCTGCAAGGAGGCACTTCTGGCCAATGCTGCAGAGCGGATGCAGCCAACCCCATGTCCAATCTCAGGGACTTGGAGGCTAAAGTCTTCCTGTTTTACCTCTGTGCTCCCCCTGCCCCCATGAATGGTGTCACCTGTGTCTTAGCCAGCTTAAGGCAGATCCCAGCATCAGTCAGGCAGAGGGTAAGTGCAAATGTAAGGCAGCAGTGTGGGATTAGTACCTCTCCCCCGTGCTCTCGGCTACAATGTACCTTTAAAGCGTATTGCACGTGAGCCCCTAAACCAGCTCCTTGGCTAAGGGGAAAAGCTGTGAGGAAATGGCCTCGCCAGCCAGAACCCTGTTGGCAAAGCTGCTTCCAGAGCCCAGTTTGCTCCACCCCTGGTAGATCAGATGCCTGAAGGGAGAGGGGCTGTGTAGTTACAGCTGGTGCCCAAACAGCCCAGGGCCTTGCTGTTCGGAGGCATGCTGCAGCCCCCAAGCGCTCTCACATGCGCAAAATGTGGCCGAGGCAATAAGAAAGTTGGGCAGCTGGCTGGTCTGCCCTGGCAAGGGTGCTGGTGCTCACTGCTGAAAAAGGGCTGCCCTGCCCAATGGTGTTGAGCTCTGTGGGGCAGGGAGCAGGGCTGGCTTTCTTTTGCATTGCTCCTCTTCAGGCTGTGGGCCAGCACCTCTCCCAGTCCAAGGCATGGTGCTCTGCTGCTCAGCATGAGGAGTTGGGGCCGTGCACCCGCACGTCTGTGAGTGGAGTGAGGGCTAGCCTTTCTGCGCCGGCTCCTACGTGCTCAGGCCTGCAGGCCCTTGGAGGATCCAGGGCGTGGAAACAACCGCCCTGCAGCATGGGAGTGCGAGGGCTAGCACAGGCAGTGAACAGGTTGGCATTCAGCTGCTACTTGAGCGCCTGCGACCCAAGCCGAGCACCGCTCCAGCCACTGAGCCCTTTGAGCTCCAAGTGCCACATCTTAGGAATATGGTGGCAGCAGGAGCTGCAGTCAGCTCATCAGAAGGGAATGAGCCTCTCTGGCTGCCATAAAAGAGGGAGGAAAGACGTGAATCCAGGGCTCAGCTCTCAGGGTTCACAGTCACGCCTCCTGTGGCTGTTTACTTTGGAAAGGTCCATTCGATCCCCAGCCACCCACCCCCAGTCTGTCTCCCCTGGGGTTGGGAACCTCCTGTTCCTCCCAGCGCAGGACTGTGCAGGGCTCACTGGTTACCCCACTGCCACAGAGGCTGGTTCATGGGCAGGTGCTGCCGCAACACACAGCTCAAGGCAGTGCAGGAAGAACACCAAGGCAAAGGGGACACAGGGCAACGTAGTGACCTTTGCCAGCCTCACCTCAGCTGCTCCTATCTCCGTGCTAAGCCTAGGCCACCTCTGCAGCTGGCCCTTGCTTACTGGGTCAAGGACAGGAACATGAGGGGGGCTGCTGCAAAGCAGGCTTGAGCCCCCAGTGGTCAGGAAATAGCCCCTCTCTACCCCCTCACCTTGCCCTGTATTTACTCAGGGTGCTTTCAAACCTTTCCTGCTTCCATCACTTGACCAGTTTCTCAGAAATTAAATACCAGCTGCCGGATCTGTTCTTGCCCACTAACCTCTTCCTGCCCACGGCCTTGGAGCCCAGAGGCTGGGAAGTCAGTGACCTTGGGGAAGAAGCACTGGTTGCAGGTACAGCAACAGCTCCCTGAAAGGAGAGTTCAGGGTGAAGGTGCCGAGGCGGCAGAAGCAGGTGTGGGCAGGGGGTGCAGAGCAGGCAGAAGGAAGACGTGTATCCAGGAAGGGAATCAAGGGAGCACCAGCTGTTCTGCAAGGCACAGAAGCACCACCGTCATGATGTCATACAGAGACAGAAAGCAGGAGGCAGCATTTGCTCCTGCCAACCCAGGAAAACAAGGGAAGCAAGATGCTCATGACACCGAGAGGAGAGGCACAGGCCTAATTATCAAACAATGTCCTCAGTGCTATCTCCTCACTTTGCAGCATGGCCTGGAGGGAATGGGAGGTTGGCCCAGCCTGGTCTGATGAGCGGCTCTCCTGCTCTCATGTGATTGAGGGTAGAGATGCCTCAGGCCAGGCGCAAGTCCTCTCTGGAACAAGAGCCTGACCCAGCCCCCTGCCTTGAGTTCCCATAGTCCTGTGGGGCAGAGGAGCTGATCCCAAAGTCTGTGACCTCTGACAGGTTTGTACCCAGACCTGGGAGGGGAATCTGAGCAAGGGGCCCGTGGTACGTAAATCAGAAACCAACACCCACGGGGTGAAGCTGTGTTTTATTGATTTCAGACATTTGCTGAGAGCAGGTGGGAGATCCCTGACCTCAGAAAGACGCTCACACAGGGAGGGGCAGGCCTCCCCACCCCTCCCACTAGAAGCTGTAGGCAGGCGCTACTAGTGCACATGCAGCCAGTGAGAGACAGAACACAATTCCAGCCCCCTCTCGTGGTAGCTATTGCAAGTGCACTAGTAAGCCACAAAGGGCTCAGACCATTACAGAGAGAAATGGGGAGAGTGTAACTAGGACATAGAGGATCCCCCACCAAGGGGCAGGCAGAACCAGGGACCAGGTAGAGTCTCTGGGCAGAGAAGAGCTGGACTACTGTCTAGTGGACTAGACTGGGGCCTGCCCCAGACAGAGACACTGCCCCTCTAGGCCCCTGGCTGAGCAGGGGAGACTCGCTTCCCAAAGAAAGTACCAGGCAGGGAGGGCCCCATGGAGCCCCTGGGACAGCAGGCCAAGGGGGCTCAGAGTTGGACCTTTAGCCCTGCAAGGGTCAGTGACCTTTCCCAGGGTTGGGTTAGCTGTAGGGTGAGAATGGGAGGACCTGGGGGAAGTAGGGCAGTGCCCCAGGGAGGCAGGACGACCTGGAGGTGGAGGAAATGGGGACATGACCTGCCCCCTGCCTATACCTGATCTCTTGGAAATGCTACTGCCACCAAAATGGAAGTTATCCCAGGAGGACCTCCCCCAGAATGGCACAGCTGCAGGTACCACCCAGGATCACAGGTCCCAGTGATCTAGTGGCTAACCTGCCTCCCCAGCAGGCTGGGGTTCTCTTCCTGGGCCCCATCCTGTGGGTCAGCAGCTGCCCCCCTGCGCGGCTCCATGACACCATCCTTCACCCTTCACCCCTCACCGCCCTATCTAGCCAACCAGCTTGCTCCACTGGATGGTACTGAAGAAAGGGTGGCTCTTCAGCTTGTTGACACCGCCTCCGCCAGAGCCCAAGCGTCGCCTGGGATCAAACTGCAGTAGCTAGAAGGAAATGACACTGGGATGAGATGGGGAGCAGCCCAGCCAGGGTCCCTCCCCAGCAGGGGAAGGGAATGCTTGTAAACTGCAGTCCAGGCTCCCTAATCAGGGCCATGGCCCCTCCCACTCGCGCCAGCTGCACATCCTCACCTCCGTGAGCAGCGACGCAGCAGGCAGGCTGAGCCTCTCCGGAAGGTGCAGCTGGGTGTGAGGGTGAATTCCTGAGGGGTGGCTCTGGGACAGTGACTGTGGGAGACAGACAGACAGTGAGGGGACTCAGAGACAGAAATGTCCTCCTTCCACCCCATCCGCCACTGCCCCTCCCCACATTTCAGGGGGGTAATAGTATCTGTGGCCATCCCCATCTCCCACAATTCAATGGCTCATTGACTTCAGGCCCTCAGCACCACAGGGAAGCAGCCTGGCACCAGGATGCACTCTACCCCTGGGCCCCCACCCCCATGTGCACTGGGGCACCAGCACTGGGGTTTCCTGTCCCCACAGCTTTGCAAATCTTTGATCTTGTGCTGCCCCCTGCCGCTCACACGGGACAGGGACACAGAAGCCACTTACCCTTCCAGTCAGTAACTCGTACAGCAGAGATCCAAAGCTCCACCAGTCACAGGCCTCGGTCAGCTCAGAAATCCCACCCACTTCTGCAGAGAAAGCCAAAGGAAGAGTTCCAGAGGGGGAGCCGTGTTAGTCTAGGTCAGCCAAACAAACACGGAGTCCTGCGGCACTTTTAAAGACTAACACATTTATTTATGGCGTGAGCTTTCATGGGAGAAACTCCCACTTTGTGAGATGCCACAAAGCAGCCGAGCCTCAGGCTCCCATGGGGGCTGGTTGCTGCCTCCCTTGGAAGAGATGTAAACCTCTCACTGTATCTCAAGGGGGCGTATGGTAGAGGGGAGGGGAAGAAGAAGGCAGCAGACAGTTACCTTACCTGGGGCGCTGTACATATTTTCCAAAGCCTGGCTGCAACACTGCGGCTCCACCTCTGTCCACTGGCCAAAGAAAGTGAGACGGATATGACCTGTGAACCAGCACCAGGGTCGGGGGGCAGGGAGATCAAAAGAAAAGATGACACCAATAATTGCAGCATGTGCCACAAGTTCTGGCCTTCTCCTTCCAGGCTCCCGTCCCCTGCAAGGGGTAGCCGGTGGAAAAAACTGACCTCCCCTCTGTCTTGCAGACCATGGCTGGGCTCTGTAGTTCTGCACTGCCCTGAGCCCCAATGGAGCCATAGGCCCCAGAACACATGACCTCCACTTGCACACCATGGGCTACACTCTTTTGTGGAAGCAGCAGTGGGAGTGACAGATCTGAGGCTAATGGAAGGGATCTAAGCAAGAGTAGGTGGATGCAGGGTGGAGGAGAGAGGTTGAGGGGCCTGGGGTAAAGGGAATGGGTCCTTTTTCCCAACTCCCCATGTAAAGGAGCCCTGCAATGATTCACTCTTCACATTGTTGGTTTCTAAACTGCTCCTTCCCCACCCCTCATAAGCCCTGAGAGCTGTCAACCTGCCTGCCCCAGCTGATCTCAGCTTCTCCTGTGGGGGTTCAGAGGGGTCTCCCAAGTAGCCAGGACCCTTAGGGAACAGGACTCATGTGGCTAACATTGGGCAGCAGGTATCATAGGCCAGGGGAGGCTAAGCCTCCCCAAAGAGTCAGGTCTGGCCCAACCTACGTGCCACCTTTGGCTGCTGCATCCCTCGGCTCTTCCCTTCATTACTTAGCCTCTCCCTCGAGGCAGGCAGGGGCTGGCTCCAGCCACCACGTGGGCTGAGACTCTCAAGCTGACATAGAGGTGGGGCTCCTCCAACCATGGTAGGGGGCTCTGAGATCTGGTAGGGAAGGGGCGACATCTCAAGTGGGAGAGGAGGGGCTGGGGCTAGCCTCCCCTAATGGGGGTGGGATTCACGCACTGAGCAGCCTTGTTCTGCCTCCACTAGAGCTCCCAGCGGCCTCCAGGCAGAGACATATTATGGGGCCTCGGGACCCTGGGCCCCAGCCCACTGGTATGTCCCCCCCACCGCCTGGTGTCCTGGCTCCCCACCACAGCGGCCTGTGGACAGGCTGGCGCCGGCGCCAGAGGTCACTCTCTGTGCCAGGCCCCAGTCCCACTCCGGTCGATCTGCCCCTGGGATGGTGGGACCAACTGGAGTGCAGTGCGGCACCCAGTGTGGTCCTCCAGGGCCACAGGCCCCGGAAGGCCATGCCAGAGGCCATAGAGAACGCTAGCCAGCCCCACTTGTGGAGCAGAGCGACCACACACAGCCCTGGGCACAGGCTCCATAGGCCCCTATGGCAATCCACCCCTGCCTCCAGGCACAAGCTCATGCACAGCGAGGGTGACCATCACCTTTTCAAAATGGGGAAAACAGGACAGGTGCAGGAGCCCTGCCCACTGCTCCTCCTCTTCCCTGAGGAGCAATCTGGCCAGGCAAGTCTGGCAGTGGTAAGAGCTGCCCAAGGAGCCTAGACCACTGTGAGGAGCCCCAGACCCTCCATCTGCCCTGAAATGGGGTGCCCAAGAGCAGCCTCTGGGCCATATCCCTGCCCTATGGGGTGCACCATCCAGGGCTCCAGGGCATGCGGTCCAGGGCTCCAGTGCCCTTGGGCAGCTCTTACCACTGCCCAACTCCAGCTTTTTCTGGCCTGGCCAAGAGTGGGGCCTTGGGAGGAGGGGGGAGAAATGAGGGCAGGGCTTCGTGGTGAGGGAAGGCTAAAGCCCAGCTCAGCACTCCCCCCCCCCCAACCAGGAAAAGGCTCGCACCACCCCCCGTATCTTGGGCAGGCTTAGAGCCACACCACAGGGAATCTGGGACAAATGCCATCCCAGAGTCACTCAGCCCGGGACTGGAACTTGAAATGTACATTTTGGGATTGTTCTGCCCAATTAGGGATGACAGTCACCCTTTGCACAGAGACGGTAGCAGTCTTCTAAAAGCCCCTCAAGTCTCAGAGGCCTGGAATCAAGGGTGGGGTCTGGATCAGAGATGCTCAGACAGAGATAGGTGCAGGAAGGGCACAAACCATCCTGGAGTAGATCAGATGCCACAGGCCCCCATGTTAAAGGGATACAAAAACCTCTCCCCATGCTACAGCCTCAAGCAGCACCTACCAGCACCATCTAGCAGCAGGTTTCTGGGGTTGAGGTCCTGGCACAGCACCCCCTGCTGGTGGAGTCCCTCCAAAGCCAAGAGCATTTCCGCTGCCCACAGCCGGATGAGCTCCTCATTCACATCCCAGGTCTCCTGGCCATCCCCTTGGAGAGCCCGACTGGCCGGAGGCCCAGGCTGTCCTGTGGTTGGGAGGCTCCTCAAAGGCTCCTTCCCCACAGCGTCAGATCTGTAGGACTCGCTGATGCTGTGCAGGGTGGTTCCAGGATGCAGCTGTCTTTGTCCTGGGGGAGCTACTGTGGGTTGAGCCCAGGAGGTATCAGACATTTGGCAAACCTGAGGTTCCACCTTCACTAGGCTGCCTCCTCCTGTAGCCTTCAAGACTGCAGCCCTTTCACCAGCCAGTATCCTGGGGTCCTGCTGGGGAGCTGCTGTCTCTGATACACTGCTAACACCTTCGGGGCTGGTTAACAAGTCACGTGACTGGAAGGTCAAGCTCTGGTTGGTCAGACGGCTGCATCCCTTTACCGTTGCCATGAAAACAGAATCAGCAACACCAAACTGATTGTGTGGGGCACTTAAATCCTTCCCCTCAGTAGCTCCCTTAGGGCCATTGGTGGGTCTAGTATGGAACATGCAGGGAATCTCTCGTTTGAGATCTGCGTGAGCAGGTGACTTCTTCTGAGAGGATGCCTGTTCAGCAGTTTCTGGTGGGTGGCCATTTGCAGGGGGTGGGAGGTCAGGGCCATTCTCCAGGCAGAAGCTGGAGCTCTGGCTGGACCAAGAGCCAGCCCCCAGCACCCGCTGCTCCTCCCCATGGCCCCCCAGAGCTGAGCTGGGCTGTGGAGGCAGACTCCTGGAGCCACTGGAGGAACCTTGCTGTAAACGAGGCCAGGAGCGGAGATGGGACCAGAGTGTCCCCCCTGTAGAGTGAAGGGAAGACAGAGATAGGGGGAGGAAAGCATTCCAGGTCATTGGCACAGATCTACCTGCTACCCTCCCTGACACCTGCCTCTGGCCTGCAGGGTTCAGCAGGCTTCAGGCTCACATGCTGATAAATACACCCAGAATCTCCCCTGGACCCCATAACCCCACTGAGTTCTTCTCTACCCTTCCTTCTGGTCCCAACAACAGCTCAACTCCACCTCTTCTTCCTCCCAAGGCACAGATCCACCCCAGCTCCTCAGCCTCCTGGAGCCCAACTGTCTCCCTCCCAGATCTCAGACCCACATTTTCACCCCTCCTCCTGTCCCATAATCCTCTCCTCTATCCCTCCCTGAAAGGATTTTTGGCCCCCAGGATAATGAAGATGAGGATCTGTCAGAGACTGAAGTGCCCAAAGAAGGGTGTGGAAACAAGCACATAAATTATAGATCAGCGAGTCTCCGGGCTTGGATAGCATTCACCCAGAAGCCTCTACCAAAAACCTGCAGTCACATTAAAATCAGATACTGCACAAGTAACACAAGGGTAGCAAATGTTGCACTTTGTGAAAGAGGCACTAGGATGATGATGGGAACTGCAGACCAGTGAGCTCTGAAGCCAGAGGAGAACTTCCCTGGTGAAGAGGAACTTCTGCTTGGCATAGTCACAAGCCCTCTGCTGCCATCTTGTGCCAGCACAGAGGACTGTGGGAGGGTGGGATGGCAGAGGAAGGACAGAGCTATGCTGATCCCTAAGGGAACTCATGTCATCAGCAGTAAGTTAGCATCCCTTAAACGGCTCTATAACTCATGTTGAGGCCCGCACACAATCAGAAAGACTTAGCCAACTCCTTGTTGCCTACCACACTCTATCCATCAAGTCTAGATGATAATGATATGATGGAGGCAAACCAGCAAGGCTTCTGCCAAGGAAAATTATACCCCTCTAATCTACTAGATCAGCAAAATAACAGAGGAGAAAAAGAGAACAGGCTGTGTAGTTTACACGGGCTTTCAAAAAAAACCTTCACAAAGCTGCACCAAAGAGATAGTTAAGAAAATGAAAAAGCTGTGAGGTGGGAGTAAATCTCTATCCCTTTCTTCACCCATTTTTAATCCCCGACAGAAAGCAAAGGACAGGAAGTCCATTTTCAGTACGGCAAAAGAAATTTAAAGAGGCACGCTGAGGTGCAGCACTGTTCGTTGTGCTTATTAGTGCTCTAAGAGAGGGACAAGTGGTACACCCCCCACCGCTCCTAGAACGCCTTGCTCAGGTCACTCTCTTGCAGGCCAGCTCTAGCAAAAAAAGACAGGGTTCAGAGATGGGAGTGCAAGTGATTGGAGGCCTGGGGTGACTTGCAGGCAACGAGACAGAGTGACGAGTTTAGTTTAAAGAGGACACGAACAGGAGGGACACTCTGAAAATCTATGAATAAAGGAGCGGCAGAGTGTGAGAGCAAGTAAGTGGGATACAGAGCTGTGTGCACGCTCGTCAGACAGCAAGAAGGGGCAATGGACATTAGGGAGAACCTGCCTCAAAAAGTTATTTCACAATTTGCCCATGACAGAGCATCTGAGCAAGGAGCAGGAAACATTTGCTATTGGCCACCATGGGAGACTAGTCTAGTATCCAGACACATGAATGGTCTGATCCAGACAGCGATTTTTATGTTCCAATGAGCCTGCACCCATCCCCTCCCCCTGGTCTCCACGAGCCAGCAGCCCTACTTCCAGCACCCTGAAGCCCCATTGCCACATCTAGGCCTCCACCAGCCTAGTCTCTATCCTGCACTCAGCTACATGGACCCCAGACACCTCTTTCTCTATTCTGCCAAACCCCCAATGCTTCTTGCTGGCTGCCTCTGCAGAGTCTATGAGCCCTGCAGCACCAGCATCACCAAGTGGAAGGAGCCTTTGATGGCTGCTAAACAATCCCAGACAGCCCTAGCAAATGATACAGACTCACTCCAGATCAAAGCCAGGGAAGCCAAGGCTAGGACTGGAAGAAGGTAGGGTCCAATCTCTCACACTCACCCTGCACATGCTCCAGGTGGAGGAAGATGGAGTCCTCGCTCACATAGTAGTGCAGCAACTTGGCCATAAAGGGAACTCCGTGTGGGATGATCGTCTGCCGTTCACGGGTCTCCACGTGGGATTTAGGGAGGCTCTGCACAAGGAACATAGCGCCCGGAACTTTACAGCTCAGGAGTGTTACCGGATCCCTGGAGACTGGCCCCCACCAGGGCAGAAGACTGCCTAGGAAAGACCACTGGTCTATTCCACTCTGACAAGCCCCTCCTGCCACAGCTCTGCCAATGCAGGTTATTCCTGATCTGTGACCTCCATCACTAGTCTAATGGCAGCCCCCACGCACACAGCTCTGCCCCTCTGCTTCAAACCAGTCCTTCAACCCTCCTGCTACCCCTACGTTCTTTGTTATTACTCTCCTGGGCTTTTCTTGAGCAGTGACATTCATGCCCTCGGGAGCTCCTGGACTCATGTCTTTTGTGCTCCAATCCACGTTTGGACACAGATCCATCTAGATGCAAGGCTTGGGGTCCACCAGCTCTATCGGACTGAGTTCCATTAGAGGGACGGGGGAAGGAAGCTCATGTCTAAACACACAAGGAGACTGAATCTCCTGCTCAATGCAGGAGATGATGGTGGGGAGGGAGAGTCATGCCAGGGTATGGGAGACTTTAGTAGGACACTGGATACTGCTATAAAATGTGTTCGTGCTGAACAGAACTGAGGGAAATATAAGCTGGTATGGGCCACCCCCTGCCATAGTGATACCCCAAAGGAGAGGGAGATGGAGGAGCCAAAGGATAGGAAACACCCACCTTGAGTATAAAGGTCCCCCCAGTGGCTGGATCCTGGACTAGCTGGACCTGTGAATGACAGTGAAAACACAGATCAGAAATGGTGACCTCTGTCACCTCATGTTCCATTTCAAGAGACATGGCTCATTTCAGTCTCACTGTTACCACTTTTCCTTATTATTTTGGCATTTCTAGCCATGCCCAGCGCACATTTTTATTGCTGAACTTTAGTTACCTCAGCAATAGGGGCATCATGGGGCAGGATTTGCAGGAAGAGTTAGTTACACTGAAGTGGGGGAATCCCACAGCACTTTCAGCTTCCTGCACCACTATTTTAGGTTCCTCATTTTAAGTCTCTGTAACACATTTCATCCCACATTTCGGACTAGGCAGTGGAGAACAGGTCTTAGCCCTGCTTGTGTGGGGTTGGGGAGGCAGAAGGGAATTCCTCTCTTCACCCAAAATTCTGACCCTCCTTAGGGGGGTGGGAGAAAGAAGTGAACACCTTCACTCCAAGATCCTGACCCCTGACATGCAGAGGGACACAAATACTGTCATCCAGACACCCTGACTTCTGCTGGGCTCCGTGGAACCAATAGGGCGATCATCACCACAGCATCTAGGGATCAGTTTATGAAAGTGAAATGAAGCTACCCAGGTTGGCATCAGGACAAAGTGCTGGAACTCATGGTGTGCTGCACCCCCTGGCTTGAAGTGGTTTCCATCAGATATAGACTTCA
>ML685764.1:21608902-21693902 GCA_007922175.1 Pelusios castaneus
TCATTGTGTATTTTCATCTAGTTATAATAGTGCAAATTTTTAAATTTGTTTTACCAAACCTCAACCTGGTTTTAAAAGTATCAAGCCATTCTGACTGTCAAAATGTTTTCCTCATCTTCAGTCTAGATTTTCCCTTTCTTTATTTCATCCAATTCTTGGTTGCAACTCCCCTTACCTTCCTAAATAATTTCACCTTTCAAATATGAGTAGATTTACCTGTTCAGGCACACACAGCAAATACTGGTTTCAGCAGCCATTTCATAGCAATCTGAGTTATGAAAAAAGCTAGAGTACCGATCCTATTGTGACATATCCCATGTACTGAACATGTTTATAGGCCAGCACATTTAGTAGGGAGCTTTAGAAAGGTGCACATTACTAGTTCTTCCACCACTATTAGTTGTCCTTTAGCCTAACTAGACCGATTTAACTCTTCTTTGCTCCTCATAATTCTCCAGTTTCCATTTTTTGTTGCCCTTCTTTGAACTCCCTCTAGTTTAGATGAGTTTATAACTGTTTCAATTACTGTGTTACAAATTGCGAGACTCGCTAAGATGATACAGGACTGCTGAATAGCCATTGCTAGCAGCTGCTTACCAAACCTGTACAATTTCAAGAAGAAATAGTACAGAAAATGGAATGTTAACAGTAGGCAAATGTGCGATACACCATGTAAACAAATTAATAGCATTTAGCCATTCCCTTTGTGCCCAATGAGTTGCATTCTCGATCTATACACAATACTGTGGGGAATAATGGAGGAACAGAATGTATAGGGTTTTTTTATACCACACATGGTCAGCGGTTATTTCAATTGGGATACCTTTGTTTGTATTAAGTGGTGGATACATTGTGAGCTGCATTGTTAGTTAGTATGAAACTTGGGTGAAAAGTCTTCGAAAGATTTAACACATCTTCTCAGACAATTCACCCTGTGCTGCCTTTCTCCCCTCAGCACTTCACACTGTACCTGCTTTTCCTGCTGCAGATGGTCTATGTCTGCAAGGGGCATCATGGAAGGTCTCCCGTGAGCACACTGGAAAGGCAGCTGGCAAGAGGACAAAGCCTCAATAAGCTGGCAACTCTCCTCCATAGTCAAGCAGTCATTAAACTTAATAGCTCCTGAAAAGAGAGGTGAATTATAGCATGTGCTGACAGGAGTTCAACTCAGTTAACAAGCTCCCCTCTGGGAACTATGGACAGCACAGCAAATACGGGGAGGCTTCCAGCTACTCTCTCAGCCTGAGACCACAACCCACCAGCAGGCCACAGTATGCTAGACTTGAGACTTAGTTCCAGGTAATCAGCCTTCCCCCAATAAGCCTTCCTGGTATAAAAACACTAGCTTCCCCAAAGCCTAAGCTGCTTGGTCTGCTCTGAGGCTGCTGGATGGCAGGGCATCTGTTTCCTTGCTTCCCAAACACCATAGTTGTTGAAGCACAAGGCACATGAGTGGCTTCCTCTGGAGCTGAAAACAAGGCCACTCCACAAATGAGTAGCTATCAAAGCAGAGGAAGATTGAATACCCACCCCATATGATACTTAGAGATTGAATGCCACCTCAAATCATCAGCCCCTTTCCACACCTGGGCATTTAATGCAACCTCCGAAAATCCAAGGTCTCTCTGGTACTTCAACAATCTTTATCCTTCCTAAATACCAGAGGGTGTGAGAATCTATGGTCTCATTTACTTCTCATCTTAGCAGCCTGTATCCTGCAGTTCAGAGATTGCACTTGGTCCTGCTCTTCTAGCTAAAAGAAGTCTTGTATGCAGTGTGCCTCTTCGAGACGCTGTTGATGTGCCATTGCAACAGATGCCACCAATCCCCATTTGCTTTTTGGCCATGAAGGAGTTGCTAATGCCATATGCAACACATCTGCTGGCATGAAGGAGTCAGAATTAATACAGCCTCCATTTGTGAGATCTGCTTATGTTCTGGACTTCTGAAAGCCACAAGCCCTTGCATGGCCCAGATATCCATCATGGATCTAGAGAAAGGACTTCCAGAATCTCTAGGACACCATACACTGGAATTTCTTCAACTGACCATTTGAGGCAGCCAAAAAAGTGCTCTCTGAGAACCTGGTACTGCCCCAGACCTCTCCCGCTGCAGAACTGTTGAATTCTAAGATCTTCAGCTCATGTGGATTGGGGCACATTAGGCTCCGTTTTTTCAGTATCTCACATCTGAACAGGAATGTGGATAACAGCCATACACAATGCCAAGAGGGGCACCATGTTCTATCCTTGGCAGAGCTCTCCAAAATAAGGGCAACTGATTCTGACAACCCAGTAGACACCTTGTCTCTAAAGGTGAGAATCTTGCAACTCTTCCAAGTGCCCTATTATGCAACAGCCCCAGAAAGTACATTGTGTAGAAATGGAAGAGAAGAGAAATTTAGCTCACTTACCATGGCATGCTTGGGAAGCCAGCACTTTTAGAAAGGTCAGTGGCAGTGTCCCTTGTGCACCTCCTGTGGTCTGCAGTAGCTGACAGTAGAAAGAGAACATGATCTAACTTTCCAGTGAGTATGAAAAGGTAAGAATAGTAACATTAGAAAAGCTATAGACAGGGAAGAAGTAGGGCCCATCTAGTCCACATCTCACCACTGTTGACCCTTAAGAGTTAGTGGATGAAATTCTCCCAAGCTTTGTCCTGTATCAAGCAACAAGGCTTTCAACAGAGAGACTAACCCTGATCCATTTCAAAAGAAGAGCACTACTTACCTCAACTTGTTCTTGAATTAACTCCTGAAAAGCAAGAGGCAGAACAATCAATCATGTACTGTTTTTCCTTCTCACTTTTCCTATCTGCTGTCCAAATCAGCCCATATTTTCAGTTCCTAGTCATCACTGTGATAAATAATCAGGAAGGATGGGCCATGGTTGGAGCACAGGTTGAAGTCCCTGCTTTGCTACTGACTTCCTGTGTATCTTGGGCACATCATTCAGTCCCCCCTCTGTAAAATGGGGATGACAGGACTTCCCTACCTCACAGGAGTGTTGGGAGGATAAGTTCATTAAAGATTGTCAGTCTCAGGTACCACATGTTATGGGCTATGTGAGCACCACAGACAGAAGACCAGCTTGAAGTCACTCCCAGCAAACTACCAAACTCACTGCAATTTTTCATGATTGCAGAAAAAGGGCTAGCAACAACAAGCTCCAGAATCTGTTTAAGTCCTGACCTTAAAGCACTCTCATCAAGAAAGAATGGTCGCTTACCTAACAGTGACAATGACTGCAAGAGATGTGTTGTTCACAATGACACTAGTGAGCCAGTGCCCCATGAATGCAAGATTGGATTATTTTGACTTGCAGTGTTCACTGGTGCCACACCTTGGAGGAGTGGTGGAGATCACAGAAGATCTCTTAAGTAAATCATGCAGTGTATGAGATGGTTTGGCCTTTTGAGAAGCGGGATATAGCCACACACACACACACAAAAAGAACAAAACAAAACAACACGGAGACAGTCTAACACATTTAATCTTTGCAAGATAAGAAAGCAAGGCTCTGGAAATGTCCAAAATATTCAGCTTCTCTCCTGGTATCAATTGTGACTTCAGGAAGACAACCAGGATGTTAATGGAATGATTTAGGTGAAACTTCAAGACTAACTTAGAGTCCTAAAGTTCTGAACTCTCAGAACTGCTTTCTCCTTGTGAAAGGACAAAGGAAGCCTGGCCACAAAAGTCTGGACCACGCTTACTCTCCATGCTGTGATGATAGCTACCAGAAGGATGTTCTTAAGGGTAAAGTGATGTATTGAACAATCCATGAGCATCTCTATTGGAGGACAACATGCAATCCTATGTTGCAGTTGGGTCTCCGGCAGGGGGTAAATATCCAAAAGGTCTTTGAAGAATCTTGATACCCCTGAGTATGAGAAGACTGCATGACAATATCAGAGAACGACATACCAATATAGTTGCAAAGTGAGCTCTGAAAGAACTAAATGCCAATCCAGCTAGTTTCAAGTGTTGTACGCAGTCAGGGCTCTGTGGTATCAGTGTCTCAACTGCGTCCAGATTCTGCTGAACTGCTTACACAGAGAACCCTTTCCATTTGGAGAAATAGGTATTCCTAGGAGATGGTTTCTTATTATGCATGAGGATTTCTTGAACCTGTCATAAACAGTCCCCATCAGTAATGTTCAAGAAGCCAAATCCACGCTACTAGATGCAATGACTATGTCTGGCCCAAGGTGTAACTATGGTGGTTCTATGATACCATAATCTGGATGGAGCAGGAGATGGATGAGAAATAAAATGGATATTCACAATAAGTAAGACATCCAAAATTGCTTCAGTGTGGCCTTGTCCTGTCTGACTTTGAATATTAATTTGGGTATCAGAGGAATTGAGGAAAAGGTGCATAGCAGGTTTGGAGACCACAGTAGAAAGGTGTCTGGTAAGGATCCCCGTCCCTTGCTCCCTCTGTAACAGAAGTTCAGGCAATTGGTAAAATCTCCTGTGCTGAACAAAACTATTGTGGGAATCCCCCAATGGTGAAAAATCAGTACTACGATGGAGATCTGCAGTGACTACTTGTAACTGGCTGATTTGTGCTGCTTAAGAAGTCTGTCAGGATGTTGCTGACTCCTGGAAGGTTTAAGGTTAGTGGGATTATCTAGTGGAGATGGCACCCAGTCCACACCTTGATGGCCTCCTGGCAGACAAAAGATGATAGAGCACCTCCTTGCTTGTTTATATAGTGCATTGTGGAAAAGTTGTTTGTCAAAATCTGCACTATGGAGCCCTGCAGAACAAGTTGTAATACCATGCAGGACAGCTGGAGGCACTGAGCTCCAGGATAGTCACATGTAATTTCAAACCAGGTCCCCTGCATATACAGATGACACCCCCAACCTGTACCTTAGGTGTTTGTGATGAGTTTTATTGTCACGGAGAAGATCAAGAAGGAAACACTCTTCTGTATGTTCCCAGCCATCAAGTGAATCCTCATAGGATCAGCAGGAGGGATGGAGGGGAGGGGAAGAAGAGAGCGTTCAGGACTCCTTATTCATATGATGCCTGGATAGGGACTCACAAATACCAGCCATAATGCAAGGGCCACAGGTGAAGTGTGGCAAGCAGTGTCATATGGCCCAATAGTCCTAAGCATGTATATGTCATCCTCGCTAAAGTCAGTTTTAGCTCTTTTGCTATGGACTGGAGAGATCATAACCTGTCCTCTCAGAGATAAGGATTTGCTAATCATGGTTCCTATAAACTCCCTTGTCTGTTAGGGGGTGAGAGATAATTTCTCGCAGTGCACAAAGTTTGAAAAAACAAGGAAAGAACTGACATTGTAATATCCTACTAAGACCTTCCTCTGATAAGCCAATCATCCAGAAATGGGTAGACATGGATACCTTTTCTCCTTAAATTCACTGCCATCACTGCCAGACATTTTGTGAATACACTTGGTGTCATGGACAAACCTATATTGGTAATTGTTGGGTCCAACTGTGATTCCCAAGCACTTCCTGTGGGCTGGGTGGATAGCTCTATGGAAGTACATATCCAGTAAGTCAAGAGTCATAAACCAGTCCTGAGCCACAAGAGATTGAATTATGGAGGCAAGTGTTAGCATCCTGAATCTGAGGTGGCATATATATTTGCTGAATCTCCTGTGGCCTAGGATAGGACACAGACTGCCTTTCTTCTTTGAAATGAGGAAAAATTGGGAGAAGCCTCTTCCCCTGAACTCTGAGGGCCCTCCTCTATAACTCCTACATGAAGCAATGGGGCCCCTACTGCTTGTAATAAGGATTCCTGAAGAGGGATGGGAAAGAAGGTGCAGGGAGCAAGGTGTTGAAGTGTAGGCAGTATCCACAGATGGTGATCTCTAGCACCCATCTGTGTAATGTTATGACAGACGTGACACCACCTACCTGGCTTTTCAGAAGTAGGCATCACAACTGCTGGTGTCTACCATATTTTTCTAGAGGCTCCAAAAGCCCTCCATAAATTGGCATGGCATGTTTTTCAGACATGGAAGACTGCAAAATGCCCAGTAGTTTATGTGAGTCTTCCTCAAATACTTCCATGGAGATTTCTAACATGTATGCCATGTAATGCAGCAGTTCCTGAAGTGTTTTCAAATCTTCCAGCTAAGTGGAAATGGAGGGCACTACTGCCTAATTTGGTGAGGAAGTGTAGACCACTGCTGGGATCAAGTGCTCTTCTACTGGCAGGTGTTCTTCCTCATCTTCTTGTGGCATACTGGCAGTCTGTACCAACTACACCTCTTGAGCAACTCTATAAAGTTTCATAGAGAGGAAGATCTAACTCTACTAGGGACAGTGGAGGTAGCTTTCTCTGCTGGTTGCAGATGCCAAAGAGGAGGACAAAGACATCCAAAGCACAGGCATGGCCCTCATGGACACTGCTAGCCAAAAGAACCAGATGTCACTTGCATGGGTTGCATGAGTACTTGAAGTGGAAGACATGTGGACAATTAAATGAAAAAGAATGAACTTAAAATGTCAGAAGATACTGCTTTTGGTTTGGTTTGGTTTGAATCAAAGTAATTTAAATCAGTCAGTAAGTAGAAAATTCTGATTTAAAAATTTAAATAATTTTCTTTAAAAATGCAACTTATATCGTTATAACTAAGTATAGCCTTTGCTCTAAATGTAGTGCTTTTTTTTGCTAACTAGGAGTATACACTATATCGGTACATATTTATTTAAGCAACTCTATAGCTTAACTTACATTTATTCAGATTCTTAACTTTTACATTTTTTACTACTTTTACTAGAAAATGATGAATTTTACATTTCTTATTTACTAGATGATGATGACTATATTTTTACTTGTGATTTGTGCTTAGCTTTATTTGCATGAAAATTCAAATTCAATTAAAAATTCAAAACACAACTTGCTTTTATCTTTAAAATAAAGCTATCTTAAATGGGCAGGATACATAAAAATGTTTAGCATAAAGTTTAGCAAAACGTTTTAAATTCAAAACTCACTAATTTATTGAAAAAGTATCATCTGTAGCTAGTGAACTGAATTGATGGTTTCTGGTCAACATATACAAGATTTAAGAACTAGTAAATCTCATCCTCTCACACCTAGTTTTTATTCATAGATTGGAAGAAAAAACAAACTTTCCTGATTTTTCAACTCCCAATTGGTTTCTAGCTTTGAACTAACTAGTCACTGAACTGAACTAGGCGAATAAACTGAAATTAAAAAAAAAATTCTCTCTGTACCTTCAGAAGAGAATAATCTTGTCAAAAGCTGGCCGGGCCAGATTACTGCAGAGGCTATCGGGGCTGTAGCCCCAGCCTCCAGGGGGCCAAGAGCTGCAGCCTCTATGCCCTGCTTATTTGGCCTTGCTGCCAGCCCACAGCGTCAGCGGGCCTGGTCTGGAGCACTGGGGGTGGTGGGGAGAGGAGTGGGTCTCTGGAGAAGCCATGGCGCTCTTAGCCTCAAAACAGCTGTTCTGCCCTTGGGGATAGGGCCAGCCAGCATGAGGTCACAGAACTCTGGGGGTGGGGCAGGCCCAGGACAGGGCGGCCTCCTGCGGCAGTGCCCTCCAGGGCCTGCAGCGCTGTTAGGCTGCTGTGCTGGGGCCCTGCGGCCTTGCCCCCAGAATGCTGTGGCCTCACAGTGGCCAGCCCCGCCTCCAGAGACTGAACAGCTGATCCAGGGCCAGGAGTGCTGAGGCCAGTCACAGTGGGGGTTGAGGCCGCAGCAGTCATTAATTCAGCCCTGAAAACTGGTATCGCATTTCAGCAAACTCTGGTTCAAGATACATAACAAGTGACTTCTACCAGTTCAGTAGCCTGACTTCCTTTAAAACTTGGAAGCGAATACATAGGGCATAATATTATTTTTTGTATTTAATTTAAGTTATTTTAATATGCCACAATAACTTTAGACCTTAGCATACACTGTCAGTGTCAAATTTAATTTTAAGTAGGTTTATTTTTAAAAACTATTTAATTTAAATTTTAAAAAAATCAGATTTTTTTTTTACTTTTTTTAAAAAAATCCAGTTTTATTCCCCCTGCTTCCTAAGCAAGCAAGTTTGTTCATATTGCTAATATCATTCAGCAGATGACAGATATAATGGGGAATGAGGGCAAATGCCATAAAACCAAATATTTATTGAAAAAAGGGGTCAATTCAACAAGTCAACTCCAAACAGGCCTGTACTGGGGTGACTGTTAACACTTGTCTTGGTAGATTAAGGTCTCCAAGTTTCCCACATTAGGTACAAGAAAATGGGTCAATTTATAAGACAATGGCATTTGCAATCTATTTGGGGTCTTTTTGCCCCAAAAGGTCAGCAGTTTCACCACTTTAATAGGGCCTCTCTTCCCTGTGTATAAACTCTTAGATAGGAACAAAAAAGAAATATATTCCAAAAGGACTAGGACTGCAATGGCTCACAATGGTTAAGCCTGGTGGCTGCATCTAATTGTTATTACCTTGTGCTTTTATTTCAAAATCTAAGCTTCTATTTGTTTTTTAAATCTCTCTAATACTTCTGGGTGTGAAGAAAACCTTCAAAATGTGAACTGCAAGCAACTGATGCAGCAATTTCTGCCTGACTTTGCAGAAAGTCTGAAACAATAGCTTTAAGAGGGATGAGCTGTCTCTGTTGGTTTCAGGGAGAAGAGAACTCTGAAACTTACTGACAGTACTTTAATTGCCAATATTGTTAACTATGTGAGTGTTTATCAAAATGACTCTAGAAAGTGGAGAGAGGCTAGTGTGGGGGACTAAGAGCCCCATCTTTCAACTGTACTGGCAGCTCCTGCTGGGAGCCCAGCTACCCCATAGGCTCCTGGCGGGCTGCCTTGACTGCTCCCCAATGACAGCTCCTCCTCCACAATCCTCAGCCAGTGCCAGCAGCCCACTTTGCTGAAAAAAAGCAGTGGCCACAGCTGGGGCGGGTGGGGGGAAGAGGGGCCTTTCCAGGCATGCCACTGAAAGAAACTGCTCACAGAAAGAAGCCACCTGGAATGGCTTCTCTTGGTGGTATGCCTGTGGACAGTGGCTCCTCTTGGTGGCATGCTGCAGAGAGGAACCACTCTGGGAGGCTTCTATATGCCACATGCCTGGCGCATGGGCATGGCGTGGATCCCCTGTGCCCCAACTGCCCCAAAAGAAGCCACCCGGAGTGGCTTTTGGTGGCAGGAACGGCAATGTCTGTGGCGCCACAGAGGGTGCTGCGTGCTGCCACAAAGGGGTGTGTGTGCCACAGTCGGCACGCGTGCCAGGGGTTGCCTATACCTGTCCTGCACCATTAATATAGACACCATCATAGGGTAATTTGTCCAAGTTCTACATCCCTGACTAACCTCCACAATGAATTTTGCCACAGGCTGTCTTTTCCGTCGTAATTCATTGGCTTCTCTCTCCATAAAACACAGAGGCACTTTCCCAACTAGAATCTGGGAGCTGCTGTTCTCTGGAAATGATAATTCAAGGCCTAACTCTTCCAGGCTTTTGTGCCGGCACCTGAGAAGAAAACTCAGAAATGAGAGACACCACAGCACACTCTACCACACATCTACAGGATCAGACCCAGATCTGGATGCTTCTGCACTCCCCACACAGAAGCTTCCCATTTCCTCCACCTCATATGAGGGCATCTCAGGATTTCCCAGCAATGCTTCTCTTTCAGCACACATTCACCTCCACATTTGCCTCCATTCAGTTTGTGCCAAATGCTTGGCTCCCAGATCCCACGAGTTCCCCTTAATGAACAATAGGAAGCTGCATGCTTTTTTATGTCTACAGTTCTCTTTTCTTAAGGTGTACACAGGAATTAGTTCAAGTAATAGTGACCACAGTATATTATATACACGGAGTGTAATATTATGATAAGGTATCCACCCCACACTAGCCTGGAAAGGCTGAGAAGGAGCCAATTAACCTGACAGACCATTTCTGAGGGTTTACTAAAACCTCAGCTACACCAGGAAATTAATTATGTCACTCAGGGATGTGAAAAATCCATCCCCCTGAGCAATGAAGTTAAATTGACCTAACTCCTCATGTACACACTGCTAGTTCAACAGGAGAGTTCTCTCAGGGAGGTGGAATAGCTAGACTGAGGGAAGAAGCCCTCACATCAGCATAGGTAGCATCTTCACCACAGCGGCACCGCTGCAGCGTTTTATATGTAGACAAACCCTAAGTAACACCCAGCTGAGAAGGAACAGATGGGGTTAGTATAAAGATAGGAGGTTGGCAGAAGAAAAGGGCTGCACCAAGGAAGCTTGTCGTCACTCCCTAGGCATTTACAGAGGGAAAGGAGTAGAAACTCTGCAGATCAAGGCCCTGAAGGGTGGTCGAGCAGTAGCCTGAGCGAGGAGAACAGGACAAGGCTCAAGGAAGCAGGATCAAGCTGGGATGTTGCAGACACTGGCCACTAATAAAAGGATCCTGAGCTGGAACACAGTAGAGGGTAAGCCCGGGTTTCACTACCAACCAATGGGGAAATGGCACAATCTAGTCAGTGAATGGAAAGACTGCCTGAGACAATTTGCATGGAGAGATTTTGATGCCCGAGAAGGGGAAAAACACATAGTGAGCTGGCTAGCGAGCCAAGCCATGAAGAGAGAGCACCCTGAGGGCATGTCTGCACCGCCAACACTGTGCTGGTGTCTGCAGGATTGATGCTGTGGGACTGATTGATCAGATAGTGGAGATCTGCTCAATCGATCGTGGAAGTGCTCTCCAATCCACACTGTAAACCCACACCCACAAAAAGCATGATGCTGCGTCAACAAGAGGACATTCCTGTCAGCAAAGCACAGTGAAGATGCTGCGGTAAAGAAGTGCAAGTAAATCAATGGAAGATATGCATTCTATATTACGTAGCTTGCATATCACCTATTGACTGCACTGCAGTGTAGCAAGGCCTGAGACAGAGATAGAAAGAGGCTGTGGGGCACATGGATGAGCAAGAAAGAGGACATTGGACCAAGAAGGAGCTAAGTCTGAGAGCCGCCAGGAGGAGGTGCCCTAGCGGTGAGGTACTCTGTGACAAATATACAACAACATAAAGTTTCTCAGAGAGGAATCACACCAAAACAATAACTCTGACACTTAAGTTTAGAAAGGAGATTTTTTTTTTAAAAGAGTAAGCTAGTCAAAGAGACCCTAATGTCAAGAATGAAGAAATAAAATAATTAGACTGAACAGAGGCAATTTATGTAATCATAATTAAATTACAGAAGGAAAGCATACCCTTAAGGAAGAAACCAGAAAGGCAAAAAAATATTTCACTATGGTTAAATGATAAGGGCCAAGCAGTAATTGAAGCCAAATATGTTATCTTTCTAAAAGAGGATTTCAAATTCTTGTAAAGCTAACAGAAAGGAAGGATAATAGAGAATCTGAAGAGCAAATAGCCAAACACGTAAAAACAAGTAATAATATATTGTTTAAGTATATCAGATGCAGCAGGAAGAGAAGTGGAGGGTCCACTGGACTATCAGGTAGGAAGGGGAACAGCCAAGGAGGATAAGGACACTTCAGGGATGGTTAAGGATCTCCTTGCATCAGTCTTCACCGCAGAGTGTTGGGGAGATATCTGCCCCAGACCTGTTCTTTTAAAATAATGAAAATGTTGTCAAGAGACTGAGACATCAAGGGAGGAATTATGGGAACAGCCTGATAAACTGAAGAGCAACAAGTCACAGCTATCAGATAATAGACACCCAAGAGTTCTGCTGGAATGCAAAAATAGGTACTCTAATTATAATTAGCTATTAGAGCAGTGGAATGGCAGGTAGAAAATTGTACTTATCCTCTAAATAAAAATAAATAAATAAAAGGCATTATGGATGATCCTGAGAATCAGATATACTTAAATACAGAGTTGTACAATTCAAAGCCATAGAACCAGATATATATTTTTAAAAGAATTGTGTAACTCCAAGGTGATCATGATACAATGGGAAAAAAACAAGCAGGGCTTTCACAAAAGAAAATTGTGCCTCTGTAATCTACTACAATTCTTTAAGTATCTAAGCTAAGCAGTAGGTAAAAGAAAACTGGTTGACAGAATGTATATGGGCTTTCAAAAAGCCTTTGACACAGTCCCTCACAGCAGGCTAAAAACACATGAAGTAACTATGGGGTGAGAGGTAAAGTTTTGTCATGGGCTAGAAAGAGACAGACAGAAAAAAACAGGGAAGCAATAAAAGTTATGCACTAGAACAAATACTTTATTCAAACTGGGAAAGGTATTAAGCAGTAGGCAGCCAAATCTTTATAAGTCACATCGTGATTTAGATAGCTAAGACTATAAAAAATTTTATGGAACTTCAGAGGACCTAAACAAGGCAGGAAAATGGGCAGCATTATGAGAGGTAAATGACAAATGCAAGGTAACATGCATTAGGAGGAATAATTTGATATATTCAGATACTTTGTGAAATCTAATTTAATTGCAATCACTAAGGAAAAAGACATGGATGTCATTGTGACAGCTCAGCATAAACCTCTCTCCAATAGGTAGTGGCAGCCAAAAAAGCAAACAAAAGGGTAGTGAGTAGTAAGTATGAGACAGAAAATAACATGGAAAATGTTGTAATGTCATTGTATGAGTCAATGAAACATCCTCACCTCGAATAGTGTGTTCTGTTCAGGTCCCCTATTTCATAGAGATATAACAGAAATAGAAGGGCTTCAGAGATAGGTGACAAAAAATATTAATGGTCTAGAAAGACTTCCCTATGAAGTCTGATTGCCTTCTATGATGAGATGACTGATTCTATGAATGAGGGAAAGCAGTGGACATGATATGCCTTGACTTTAGCAAAGCTTTTAATATAGTCTTCCATAGTATTCTTATCAGCAAGATAAAGTATGAGTTGATGAATGGACTATAAGGTGGACGGAAAGCTGGCTACATCAATGGGCTCTACAAGTATTGATCAATAGCTTGATGTCCAGTTGGCAGCCAGTAACAAGCACAGTGCCCCAGGAATCAGTGCTGGGGCCGATTTTGTTCAACCTCTTCATTAATGATCTGGAGGATCGGGTAGATTGCAGACTCAGGAAGTTTGCAGATGACACTAAGCTGGAGAGAGTGGTAGATAAACTGGAGGGCAAGAATAGAATACAGAGTGACCTAGACAAAGTAGAGGACTGGACCAAAAGAAAGCTGATGAGGTTCAACAAGGATGAGTGTAGAGTACTACACTTAGAACAGAAGAATCCCATGCACTGCTGCAGACTGCTTTCTGTCACCCAAGAGCAGAGAAAGTCTTCCAAGGATTAACCATATGAACTTCCCATACCTCACTATTCTCCTCTCCTCACATTGTAGCTGTTGGAACTCACACAGTGTGCACATAAAGCATGATGAAAGCCACTCCAGCAATGGCTGTGGTTTCCAAAACAGCACACACAGAGTAGATTCTTCTAGTCACTGGAGTCCTATCCAAGATATTGAAGCCATGGGCCATTACTAACCATAAGAGTCTTCTCTGTTCCTCTGTTACTTCAATCTCCAGTGGGGGACAGATGGTAGAGGACAGCAATTTCTTCTTGCCAGATTCTTCAGGCTGCTTCTCATAAGAATCTGTGGGCAAAAAAATTAGATGTACTGTCCTTAAAATATACATGCAGGCATATTCTCAGTGGCTGTATGGTTTGGCATGTAGCTCTCTGTTCCCGAATTGAGACGTGACCACAGAATTCTTCCTTCTGGGACTACTGAGGGACAGGGTAGTAATGGAAATGACAAGCAGTGTCTGGGGAATATGGTTAATTCCACACTTAGATCCCCTACTCAGTGCCAAAAAGGAATTATCCTACATAGCAAAGGTTCTTACAAGAGTTAGCTCAACTCATGGGATGGCCACTTATTAATAAAACAATCTGAAATAAGTGCATTGCGTTATGACTCTGTGGGTCTCAAATCTGGGTATGCAGGTTTCCCAGTCAACTGATGCCTTCCTGCTCTCACCCAGTGGCGTGCTTATTTACCAACCCAAAGAGAGAAATCATGAACCCTGAAGCTAGGTCAGGGAGGCCTCCTCTGAGCTCTGATTGGAGGAACACTAAGACCTCTGATTGGTCAGGGCTTCCTATGTAAACCCAAAGAGAGGAGCTGGGCTCTATGTGGCTGCTGCTTGGATCCTTTGCCCAGCCTTACAGACTGACCCGGCATGCCTGATTATTGGTATCCTGATTTCTGGTGATCCTAATAGTGCTTGAACCCTTCTGGATTAGTGCAACCCAGCTCCTGTTTGACTCCCCATAACATTAGGCTGGAACAGTCCATTTTTAAAGCTCTGTCCCAGCTGGCCTGACTATTTTTGGCAATCGTGGGCATTTGTCCCATTTCCTCTCAGCAACTTGATCCACTAGCAAGAGCAAACAGGACAAATGACTACTTTTGTCAAAAAAGTGGGGTGCAGAGGACTGGGCAGGCAGGAGGGCAGTGCTCAGGTGAACAATGATGCCAGCTTTGTATGGAGAGGGGGTCAGGGCTTCAGTGAGCATCTCCAGGCAATCCTGTGCAGGAAGGGACTCGGGTGAGTGGCTTGGTCCAGTCCTATGCAAGGGGGGCAATCAGCTTGGGCCAGCCCCATGTAGGTGGTGGGGAAGGGCTCAGGCTAGCCCCATGCAGTGTCAAGGCTTGAACATTATTTAGCCAGGTCGAGTGGTTAGCAACAAGATCCTCCAGAACCAGGTTGCTAATCGATCAGCCTGGCTACATATGCCTTTAGCTGTTTTCATCAGTAGGCTAAAAGGAGCAAAGTTTTCTCCTGGAATTCTCTCTGCATAGTCCTTTTTGATTAGAGAGAAGATCAGTAACCTTTTAAGTGCTCAACGGAAGGGCACTGTGCTTTACAGAACTGTATCCAAATTGAGCTAGGTGAGAGCATACTGCTTCAGGTGACTGAATGTGATGATTTTAGGTTTCTCTTCTGAACAGGGTGTTTAGTGTTAAAAAAACCAAACCATGCTCTTTACTTCATCACTGCATGCATTAGCCCACACTGCTGAACCTCAATCGTATTGACATTACCCTCATTTTCCTAACTTTATCTCTCCTGCCTGTCCTATTAGCCCGTCATCAGATCTATTTCAATTGGAAAGTTTCTTGGAGCGCAGATCATTCTATCTGTTTTGAAAGGCACCTATTACACCTTTGGGGCCACTAGTACTACTACCAGATGCCTGTATGTCTCTAGAGGCCAATGACGTGGGGAACATGGAGGCTCATATTGGGTCCTTGCACCCCTTCAGGTGATTTATATTTAAAATAATTTTGTTTGCATGCTATCTCATGGGGCTTTTTCCCCTGGGAGACTGCTCTCTGTTGCACTTTGCTGGTACAGTGAAGAGCTTTCTTTGGACCATTTGAATCCGCACCTGCAATAAGCTGCTCCAAACGGATACGCTCATGGGCTGCATGCTGATCCACCAACACCAGCAGGTTTCCATCTGTAAGTGTAAGGAAGGAAGATAAGAACCTTCATACCAAACAGCTGCACATGTTGGGAGGAGGAAGGAGCACAGCCCATGTCTCACCCAGAGGTCAGATTTAGCAGCTGGGGAACTAAATTCAGGAGGAAGTTGGGTTAAAAGAAAATGAAATACCACAGAACTGAAATGTGGTGATACAGATGAGTCATTAAAACCAAGGCTGACCAGACTGAGGTCCAAAGAGTTGTATATATGATGTCTTCAGTCAATTTCCATTTTCTTCACTATTAATGATGAGATCGACTGTAATGTAATCTGTTCCATTTTATTTTTGCACTTTTGTATAACTCAAGCTAGTTTCAATACAGAAGATGAAATGCATCCATTAACTGAGAATATGAATCTATAACACAAATCACCACCGCAGCATGAATAAAGTCCTTTAGCAATCTCCAAAATAAAGAGAGAAAAAAATCTAGGAAATTCCAAAAAAAGACCAGCACTCTCCTTAATTCACACTATCATGCCCTTTTCACTTGACCCCCAACAGCAGAAGATAAGGACATAGCCCAGGCATTTGCTTTTAGTATTCTGGCTCCTGTCAGATCCAGGTTAGATCCGTAATATTACTGAAACAGAGGTTGCATTTTATTTTGCATTTAGCAACCTGAAACAATAAGACCAAAAGAATCCACTCCTTTAAAAAAGTATATCTTCTAAACATATTTCAGAATGCCAGGACAGTGTCCTGTCTGTTATGAAACTGTAGTTGAGGACTAGCTCAATTTAATCAGTACTAATGGGCATTCTTACCTGTATCTGCTTTCTTCTCGCTCCTAGTGTTGATTAAACAAGCAATAAATTTATTGTCCACTTGGTGTAAAACCTATAACATATTCAAAATATTCATTAACCATTGACAAAACCATTTTCAGAAGGGAAACATACAAAATTTTACAGAGAAACTCCTCTCCTCATCAACAGTTAATATTGGGAGCACTGGATGAGTTTTAAAGTGAAAATCTACCTGCAAAAGTTAGTGTAAAAATGAAAAATTCTGTTTTCCAGAACTCTTCCTCTGTGTTTCAGACACATTTGTTGCCTTTAGAGTTATTTTACTCCCATTAGCTCTACACATGTAACACAACTAAGAGGAAAATTAGCTGGATTTTAGTCCACCCTGTACATCAACACTATCTTTTTATGAATCACTTATACCTCTACAAACTCATAAAGAGCAATATGGCTACATGGGTGTGAACAAAAATATAGTTTGGCCTGAAGAACCTGTATTAGATTACATATGGGAGAAAGAAAGAACCTAGCTTGGCCCTCAGAGCCCAAGTTAAGAGAGCAAGGTTGGCAGAATATTTATATTTGTTTTAAAACTTATGAGCAAAACATTTGATACAGAAGCACTATGATATATCTGGGGTTCATGTTTACTGTGCCATTTTAGAGTCACTTTTCAGAGCAAAACCACACTTTAAGATACATTTAAATGTCCTTACATGAGATTTCATTGTTATTGAAACTAATCAGCTGAAAGTCAGAATTTCTTAGGCAAATCTCTTTTGAAAATGTATGTGAAAGAATCCTAATTAATCAAATAGTGAAGTGCCAGATCATGCTGTAAATTACACAGTAATGATAGCAGGGCTACCTCTTAACTAGCTTTAAACTCAAGCAATATGATATGTAACTGTTTACAAGTCATCCAAGAGATGGTTTTGAGATATAGCTTGTTATGCATAAATCTGGGGGTGTCTTTCACACAAACCAATAATGCTTTTCTTTGCAAATTAAAAATATTAGCTACTTCATTCCCTACATCTTTTTCACCCAACAGAAACATTAGTAAGAACTATTTGGCTAGTAGCAGTTAACCATTGATGTTTACACAAAGCTACTATCTGATTCTGTTTGTACCTGCATTGAATTAATCATCTCCTTGGTGAAACGATAGGGATACAAGATATTATGAATTTTTACAGCCAAACTCCCAGCTTGGCCACTGCTCACATCAACAGCAACCTATGGAATAGATCAACACAGATAATTTACAAGATGCAGACTTAGCTTCTGAGCTTAACCAACAAAATCAAACCCAGCTTTGAATAAGGCCATTCAAGAAAGGGATCTCTCTGTACATTGGCTCTTCTGACAAGAACAGAACTAGTTCAAAATACTATCTGGTAATCCCTCTGCTCCTCTCTCAGCACTCTCCCTCATACAATAGAACATCAGAGTTAGGAACTAACCAGTCAACCACACATCTCATTTGGAGTGGAAGTACCCAATCAGGCAGCAGCACAGATCAAAACAAAACAAAGGGGGTGGGGGGAGCAAATAAAGTACATTACTATGTTAAACTACTAAAATAATAAAGGGAAAGATTTGACAGGGTTAGGAAACTGTTTCTGTGCTTGTTTCATTTAAATTAAGATCCTTAAAAGCAACATTTTTCTTCTGCATAATAAAGTTTTAAAGTCGTATTAAATCAATCTACAGTTACAAATTTCTGAAAGAATCACCCTAACATTTTGTTCAGAATTATGAACAATCTCCATTCCCGATGTGTTCGTGACTCTGAGGCTCTATTACACTAAGTACTATTTCATCAGAAAATCTGACAATAGTTGTCAGCCTACATGTACACACTCAATGAGCTGTATATTCAGGAAAATGCATCATCTCAGAATGACTGTTACCACAGCAGATGTTCTAAAGAATTGTTCTCCTTCAGAAACTCACCAGCAGGTGGTTTGCTATTGCATCTCTATTGTACACAAGTGGAAATGTATGTGAACATATTGCACATCCTGACTGAAATTGTGTGCTTACTCACACTGACTAAAGACATTTCTCTGTTTATAAAGGAAATCACTCTAAAAGCTCCAAAGATAAAATGTGCAACATTGTGTCACCCTTGCACATTATAGTCCTACCAATGCTACTTATATATATTTTAAAAAAACAAACCACAAGAGGGAGGGGAGTATTGCAAGGGGCAGAATATAAACATAAATCAAGGTGATGACACAATCTACAGTAACACTTTCATTTCCAAATAACACTAGGTACAGTATTCTTTAAGATCAGCCATATTAAGTCACTTCTAATTTGCATGAACCCTCAAAATAAACAATCTAAATTAGAAAAAGGTGCTACACGCAAGCCCTTTGGTATATGTACAACAGAATAAATACGCACAACAGTTATAGTATTTGTCAATTCAGTTCAAAAATCAATGTAAGAGAAAACAGGATTGAAATGGCCCTGAAACTCTAGAACATAATACCCACCTCTGGGCAGCGAGCAAATACAGGATTGTTCCACTTGGATAACAAGGACTGGAGAGACTCCCCATCAGCCTCTAAGAGAAAATGTATGGATAACATGAGGATTAAGAATGCTTAGAAGGAAGGTGTACTCAGGTTGTTTGTTCCTACCAAAGTGGGCCCCTCTACCTCATATTACCTGGTTTGATTTTTATTTTGTTTTTAAGGAAAGGGAGAAAAAGAGACAAGATAGTAAGAAAACGAGAGACTGCTCCTTCCTATTGTCAAATAGGAGTAGGACTCTAGGCAGTTTCTCTGATTGTAACCTGCACTACAGAATAAACAAACAAAACCTGGAAGGAAAATATGAATAAACTCATCTCCCCACTCCCTCTGGACAAAGCCACATACCAAAACACTGATCTCATCCTTTCTTGGGCAAGAGTCACAAGGACTAAACTAATTTCTACACACTCAGACTGGAATGTGAGGACAGATGAAGGGATTAGGTAATTGCTCTTTATACTATTAACAGAGAAATGGGAACATCATCCTGTAAATAAATACTCCCTACTAGACTTCCACCATGAAGGATTTTTTCCCCCTGATTTCAAAAACAGGATGACTCACACAGCCCCATTGTTAACAGACCCTGAGTAATTCTGGGTTCCTGTCAGTACAGCTGGTTTGTTTTTCACTGTGCTCTATGTCTTGGCAAACCCTACCTCTGGAATCCTGGCTGGCCAGAATCCTCTCTTCCCGAGGTCTAGGAAGGAAGGGCAGAACAAGTTCACTTCTAAAAGGATGACACCTGCACTGAAACCCTAAACACAACAAAAATTTACTGCTGCAAATTTAACAGAGACAGTTTCAAAAATCTATAGAGCACTGTTATTCATATTTTTATTAACTAAGTCAGGATAATGTGCTCAGTTCTGCACAAGCAAGGAATATATTATTCCTGCCCCATGGAGCTAGACGTCTACAAAGAAGAAATAATAATACAGCTAAAGAGTGCTCTTGAATAATCAGAAGCTAGTCTGGGAAATTACATTTAAAATAAATTAAGTACTTAATCTGACCTCTAATGTGGCTGGAGGAATATTGGCTGGCTTGGCAGAAGAAGTGTGTTGTAAGAAAGGATACAAGTAACGACTAAGACAGTGCACACAGAAAGACACATATTTGTAACAGAGCACATTTCTATGCAAGATGCAGTAAAGACAAAACACACACAATGCATGGTTATACTGTGTCCTTCATATGAAATATTACAAAATGCTTTACAAAGAAAAACTGATAAACATAGAGATACAGGGCCAGATTTTTAAAGATATTTGGGTATCTAAAGATTCAGGTAGATGCCTGGAGGTATTTTCAAAATCATAAAGTGCCTAGCTCCCACCAATCTGCATCTTTAAGCAACCAAATACTTTTAAAATCTGACTCATAGTGTATATGCTTCTTAAGTTTGGGCTCTTATCAGACCTCACAAAGTGAGGCCTGATTAGTACTTGGAAGACAGATCTTCAGGGAATCCTCCAATGGTGTAAAAAGAAATACTGGTGATTTAATAAGTGGGGCTCTTCCACCCAAGTCAGTGCTGAACCGATAACCCAGCATGGTGTCCCATGTTTGGAGATGAAACACACCAAGCTCTTGAGAACTTATGATTATTATTTTTCTTAAGACATAGGGTTGTCTTGGACAAGTTATTTGAATTCCTGCTGTGGTTTCAACTGGAGACAGGATTCTCCTTCACTTTCTATTCTCACTTGCTCTACACTCCAAAGGGGTAGCTGTGTTAGTCTATTGTAGAAAGACAACAGAGTCCTGTGGCACTTTTAAAGACTAACAGATTTATTTATCGCATGAGCTTTTGTGGGAGAAAATCCCACTTCGTCAGACGCTTTGAAAATGGGAAACTTACAGAATGGGAGGAAATTAAATGCAGGGGAGTGTATGACATAGGATCAGGTCAGGCTGTAACAGCAAATCAAAATAGGTGTTAGGATTCAAACACCCCACTCCCACGAAAGCTCATGCAATAAATAAATCTGTTAATCTTTAAAAGTGCCACAGGACTCTGTTGCTCTACACTGTTGCTGTTAACACTGAGCTGCTGCATTCCCTGACCCATATAGAGGAGGCTGCATTTCAGTGATGGATAAGTCAGTTTTCAAAGAACTTTAGGATCCTTCTATATAGGAGGAACAGAGTCCTATGGCACTTTTAAAGACTAACATTTATTTTTTGCATGAGCTTTCGTGGGAGAAAACCCCACTTTGTCTGTTGCTTTGAAGGTGGGAAACTTACAAAATAGGAGGAAATTAAATGCAGGGAAGTGTATGACATAGGATCAGGTCAGGCTGTAACAGCAAATCAACGAATTTACATATAAATTTGAGTTCTATATAGGAGATACATTTATGTAGTATATATCATTATTAGCTATAGTCAGACTATGCTTGAAGGAGTTGGGTATAGAACCAATTATATGTATTCAAAAGGAGAAAAATAAAATAGAGCAAGGGAAAATGTGGACTACATAGAAATGAGTATGCTTACATTCAGCTGACCTGGAAAGCTGGACAGGATTTAGAATTAGCTACAGGATAAAGGAGAGCACTACATATTTAAAACTCAGAATACTCTTTGTGTTCTTTATTTATTCCATCCCCCCTGTGATCTCCGCAGGGTCCACATCTTGACCAATTTCTTACCATCAAAATATTGAATGAATTTCCATGGATGTGAAACTGATGAACAGTCACTAGTTAATGCTCTTTAGTCCGAATAATAGAGGTTCAAAACCCCTAGTGTAATTTGCCTCCTCTCTGACCCTCACTATGTTTGTGCTGTGTTAGGGAGGGATGGTGTAACCTGTACAGTCAGACATTAAAGCAGTTAATAACATGGCTGATACTGCTGGAGGCTCTCTAAGTCAGAACTCCTTAAGAGTATGTTGCTGCTTTCATCAATCAAGATTCTTTCTAACACTACTGCAACCGAAATGGATTATTCTGAAAAGATAGAAAAGACAACAGTAAAACCTGCCAGGTCCCAAAATACCCATCCTTACCCTACCACAGGCCTCGACAAAATTGGCTCCGATCTAAGCATCAGTGTTTCATTAATGGTCGCTACAGGGCGCGCCTCCATTCCATTTCCACAGCGGAGCTAGGAGCCGGGCTACAAGCTCTGGTTGCCATGGCAACCTAGCGCCCAGGTTTTTTCAAGCCCTGCCCTACCCTACATTCAGGAAGACCAGTACTGACAATCTAGAATCATAGAATAATAGGGATGGAAGGAACCTCACGAGGTCATCTAGTCCAACCCCCTGCTAAAAAGCAGGACCACTCCCACTAAATCAGCCCAGCCAGGGTTTTGTCTAACTGGGCCTTAAAAATTTCCAAAGATGGAGATTCTACCACCTCCCTAGGTAACCCATTCCAATGCTTCACCACCCTCCTAGTGAGAAAGGTTTTCCTAATATCCAACCTCAACCTCCCCAGCTGTAATTTGAAACCATTGCTCCTTGTTCTGTCCTCCTTACCATCGAGAACAGCCTAGCTCCCTCCTCTTTGGATCACCCCTTCAAGTAGTTGAAGGTTGCTATCAAATCTCCCCTCAGTCTTCTCTTCTGTAGACTAAATAAGCCTAGTTCCTTCAGTCTCTCCTCATAAGTCAGGTGCCCCAGCCCCCTAATCATTTTTGTAGCCCTCCGCTGAACTTTCTCCAACTTGTCCACATCCTTTCTGTAGTGCGGAGCCCAAAACTGGACACAGTATTCCAGAAGTGGCCTGACCAGTGTTGAATAGAGGGGAATTATCACATCCCTCGATCTGCTGGCAATACTCCTACTGATGCAGCCTAATATGCCATTGGCCTTTTTGGCAACAAGGGCACACCGTTGGCTCATATTCATCTTCCCATCCACCATAACCCCCAGGTCCTTTTCTACAGCACTGCTACTTAGACAATTGGTCCACAGCCTGTAGCAGTGCATGGGATTTTTCCGTCCTAAGTGCAGGACTTTGCATTTGTCTTTGTTGAACCTCATGAGGTTTCTTTTGGCCCAGTGTTCCAATTTGTCCAAGTCTCCCTGGATCCTGTCCCTGCCCTCCAGAGTATCTACCATTCCCCACAACTTGGTGTCATGCGCAAACTTACTAAGCACGCAGTCTATGCCATCATCAAGATCATTAATGAAGATGTTGAATAGAACCAGCCCCAGGACCGACCCCTGGGGCTCTCCACTCGTTACCGGTTGCCAACCAGACATCGAGCCATTGATTCCTACCCGCTGAGCCCGTTGAACCAGCCAGTTTCCTATCCACCTTACGGTCTACTCGTCCAACCCATACTTCCTTAACTTGCCAACGAGAATGCTGTGGGAAACCCTATCAAAAGCCTTGCTAAAGTCGAGGTATACCACGTCAACAGCTCTTCCCGCATCCACAAATCCAGTCATCTCATCATAGAAGGAAATCAGGTTGGTCAGGCACGATTTGCCCTTGGTGAATCCATGTTGACTGTTCCTGATCACTCCATTTTCCTCCAAGTGTTTCAGGATGGATTCTTTGAGGACCTGCTCCATGATTTTCCCAGGGATTGAGGTGAGGCTGACCCGTCTGTAGTGCCTGGGTCCTCCTTTTTCCCTTTCTTGAAGATAGGTACTATATTTGCCTTTTTCCAATCCTCCGGGACCTCCCCCGTTCGCCACAAGTTCTCAAAGATAATGGCCAGTGGCTCTGCAATCACTTCAGCCAACTCCTTCAGCACCCTCGGATGCAGTTCATCCGGCCCCATGGACTTGTGCACATCCAATTTCTTTAAGTAGTCCCTAACCTGACTTTCCATCACCGAGAGCCGCTCCTCTCTCCATTCCGCATTACTCCGTGTAGTAGCCTGGGAGCTGGCCCTCCCTGTGAAGACTGAAGTAAAAAAACCATTGAGTACTTCAGCCTTTTCCGCATCATCCACCACGAGGATGCCTGCCCCATTCAGTAAGGGACCTACACCACCCCTGATCCTCTTCTTGTTACTGACATACTTGTAGAACCCCTTTCTGTTATCCTTCACAATCCTTGCTAGCTGCAACTCCAATTGCCCTTTGGCCTTTCTGATTTTATCCCTGCAGTCCCGAACAATATCTTTATACACCTCCCTTGTCATCTGTCCAAGCTTCCACTTCTTGTAAGCTTCCCTTTTATGTTTCAGCTCACCGCAGAGTTCTCTGCTAAGCCACGCTGGGCGCCGTCCACATTTGCTGTTCTTTCTGCACATCGGAATGTTATCTTCCTGTGCCTTTAACAGGGTTTTTTTAAAATACAGACAGCTGTCTTGGACACCTTTCCCCTTCAGATCAGCCTCCCAAGGGGTCCAGCCCATCAGCTCCCTAAGGAAGTCAAAATCTGCTTTTCTGAAGTCCAGGGTGTGTTTTCTGCTTCTTTCCTTCCTTCCATTGATCAGGATCCTGAACTCTACCATCTCATGGTCGCTGCTGCCCAGGTTGCCATTTACTTCTACTTCCCCGATCAATTCTTCTCTGTTTGTGAACAATAGGTCTAGAGGCGCAAGGCCCCTAGTTGGTTCCTCCAGCATTTGTACTAGGAAATTGTCCTCAATATTCTCCAAAAACTTCCTGGACTGCCTGTGCACTGCTGTATTACCTTCCCAGCAGATATCAGGATAATTGAAGTCACCCATAAGAACCAGGGCCTGCGATCTGGAAACTTCTGTTAGTTGTCCATAGAACGCCTCATCCACCTACTCCTTCTGGTCTGGCGGTCTGTAGCAGACACCCACCATGACATCTACTGCAACTTACCTAAATACTTAGTGAATTAGTAAGGAACTTTCTTGCCTAGTCGAAAAATACAAGTCACAGAGGCCACAAGAGGGATCAGGATTAGCCCACCAACCTGTTGCAATCATCCAACATACTACAATCTTGCTCTTTGATCAGAATTATTATGAAAAGTAGCCAAAATCTCCAGGACATAGAAGGAACATGGGCCGATGAGCAAGTGATACAGACCCTCAAATACTACAATACAGACCCTCAAAACACTACAACACCAGAAGAACCAAGTACAAGGCAAACACTTCTGTTGTCACAAGAAAGACTCACACTCACTCCCACATCAAATAGTCAGCAAGGTATATAAAGACTTGTACAAAATGAAGGCATGAAATAACCTTCTCAAATGCACAGGGAAATACCTTAGATCCCAAGGAAGAATTAGTTTTAAATGATAGTTTACATGATGATATAGACTTTATAGCAGTGTAATTGACTGTTAAATATGTAACCAAGTTACAGTATGGAGGTTTAATTTTGCTATCTCAAATAAACAAAACAAAAAAGGATGTTATGATAGATAGCTTCCTGGTATGAGATGTTACAGTACGTTAATGTATATGGTAATGTCTAGGAACTTAGAGAACTCTGCCTTCAGGAAGCGCACGATGGGAGCACATGGTATATGTGGATAAATGTGTAAACCTGATGTGACACAATGCACCCCATGTACACCCTTGTGGTTATGTATCATTTATGTTCATCTTATAGTGTAAGTCTGTACTATCCAATGCAAAGTATGTCACATCAGGTGTTTCTGGAACGCTCATGACACACTGAACATTAGTGTTACAGTAGAGTGTTTCTTGCAATGTCGTATGTGTGGTTATGAGGCTCTGCTATCTAATATTTCCAAATGTGTATCTCACTTTGCTTGAGGCAGATCCAGGTAAACACTAAAGGCAGGAAGGTAGTTCTCTAAGGCATGAATAAAGCAGCCCAGTTCTTCCAGGGACAACGGACTGGCCGAAGCACTTGATAAGGTGATGATCATCGACTCTGGAGAGATGTAGAGAAGACCAGGCAGGAATGCTGTTGATCACCTGACCCTGAAGAGCAGGGAGTGTGAGGCCTCAGAGAGGGCACAGATGTATGGGAGGGGAGGGGCATTTTGCTCTCAGGAGCTCTCTCTTGCAATCCATTTATAAAACAACATCAAGACTGTCCATAGGTTGGAGGCTGACCAACCAACCTGTGGTGAGAACCATATAAAGATTGTAAAGCTACTGAAGTGTTTAGTTTAGAATGTGATTTGCTTTTATTTTTTCCTGATCAAATCTGACCTATATTCCTCTGGGTTAAAATCACTTAAAACCTTTCTGTACTTAATAAATGTAATTGTTTGTTTTATCAAGAGTAGTGCACATCATTTGGGTGTGTGCAGAGACTTCATTTAGAGTGACAGACCTGGAGCATATCAATTTCTTTGATAAATAGGCAGCACTGAACTCTGTAAGATGGCAGTTCCTAGGATTGCATCTGGGACTGGGAGTTTTGCTGGGTCATTCCAATGCATAAATCCATAGGGGCTGGCCAGAAGTGCTCATTGACTAAGTCAGGAACCACTTGCTTGCAGGAGGCTATGCATGGGCTGACCCCAGAGAGGGGGATTCACACAGCAAGGACAAGTGCAAGACAGTGCCCAGGAGTGAGACATTGGGGTGACCCAGCTATACACCAGTCCAGATTACAGAGGGGAATGCCACACCTGAATGTTGCACTGTGTTGGCTTTCTCGCTCTACTTGTGCTTGAATACTGAACATGAACTTATTATTTTGGCTATGAAATCATAAGCTGGTATCAAGAGGTTCTAATCATAGATACAGCTTTATTAGCCTAGACATGTTATGTTCATTATCAGGTAAGGTTCCAGACAGAACCATTGTCCAGTTTCAAAATATGCACTCAGAAGCACCTGTTTCCTAAGAGAGTTTGATATACTGGCAATTACTTTGGCAAGAAATGGTCCTTTTCCTCACCACAGGGTTCTGGTAGAATCCATGGTAAGACGTCTTATCAATGAATTGAGGAAGGTATTTGAAAATAAAATAAAAATAAAAGTTGAAATTAAAATTTTGAAGTCTCCGGTTGACAACAACCATCTTACAAATGTAATTTTGATACTAGCAGCACTAGAGAACTTGTTTCTATACCGTAGATGTTTAGCATTTATCTTTTGATGTAAATCCAGTGTAGGAGTTGAGCAAAGCCTGACTTTTTAAAGCTTGATATTGGTCTTCTGTGTTGATATCAAAATGTCTTTAGGAAAATGGCTGCCCATGGCAGAAGGTTCATAAATGCCATCATTATCTAATAGCCTTATTTTCAAATATGTCTTTCACTTTATACATGACAAAATGGTTCACGATCATGAGAATTTTCAGGATACTGTTCAGGGTGAAACCAGGTGGTTATCTACTAATCAGTAAGCTATTTTCATATCTTTTTAAAAATATGAATTTACTGTACTATTTCCATATTGCCATCAACATTTTTCTGTTTCCTACAGAACTAATTCATGTGAGACAACATAAATTTCAACGTGAAAATTGCAGCCATTATCATATAGAGAATTTTATATTGCTAGGACGACCCAATCTGCATCATTCTTCCCTTGCAATGAAATTAAACATCATGTACTCACCATTCTGTAAGACAACATTCACAGCCATTGTAGTTATATCTTTAATACAAGGAGCTTGAAGTTCTTCAGCTGGAGTACAGTAGGTGCTTAGTCCAGTCATTTTATTGATGTATACCATCTTACCCAATGAAACATCAAAATGTTGCATCCAGACAGATGATGATATTGAGTCCTCATTCTTAGGCTGAGCTACACTTGTGACACTTCCAGGTACTTCCAAACTACTTGAAAAGGTAACACTGGTAGCCTCTGTGGCTTTTGAAGCCTGCTTTGAAGATACATCCATAATATTTCCATCTTTACCAATGCCTTCTGAACAACTCTTTTTACGGTGCAATGCCAAACCACTGCTTGGGGTGGCCATGTACTCCCCATCTGTGTTGATGAGCAGTGACTGGTTGACAGTATTTTCCTCTGTCCCTGCTCTTATCCCATACATTTTCCAGGAAGCATCCTCCTCACCAGAGGCAGAATCTTGTATGTAACCATCTACTCTTGTTTCTTGTAAGGAGCTTTGACATATTTGATAAGAACTCTGCAAAAAATCATAATTTGGAGACAAATGATGTAATGTGTCATCATCTTTTCTGCTTGAATCTGTTTGGAATTGTTCATCAGGCTGTCTGACATCTTCAGTGTGGTCACCCTTCATTCTGGAGAGTTTAGAAGCTAATGACCCCAGAGATCTATTGCTGCTTAGATCTTCTCTTATAATTTGAGAGTAGTCATTCAATGTTAAAGGACTCTCTCTCATACAAAGAGCTTTTCTGTTTAACAAGGGTTCTTTGCTGCAGAGTTGAGAACTCTCTAAGGAAAGGAGGCAACCAGGTTGGCAACTATTACTAGAATCAGCACGTTCCAGAGCTGGAATTTCACAAATGTTAACACTTTCAAAACTGTTATTCTGATTCTTTGAGGTGTCAAGATCAACTAGAGAGCCAAGAACACCTGTGGGTTCAAATTCACTCGTCTTCTCTGGAATAGACATTGGTGGTGCACTTTTGACCTTCCCATAATGTCTCCTGAATCTCTCTAATGACCCCAACTGTATGGACAAGCTCAACTTCTTATAGGCTCGGGGTCTGGGCTTAACAGATAACTCATCCATTCGCTTTCCATTGCTTGGATTATTTTCATTTTGAAAAAAACCCAAGGAAGTTACAGGCAGCAACTCTCTAATGTGTGATGTTACCTGGTCCCTTTTACCTCCTGTAGTTATGGAAGCTCCCCCTTCATTCTTCTGGCCTGATACAGTCTCATTTTCACATGCTCTGCATATTTTTCTATTGAATAGCATAGTATGCTCTTTATTTAAACTACTAACATTCAGAGTCTGAGCTGAAAAACTCATCTTGTTTCCAAATACGTCCTTGGAACTTACAGGACCAGGTCTAGAATGCATGTTGAATGAGCAATTCATTTCAGTTTGCTCATGTGGTAGCTGATTTTGCATCACATGAGTTACAAGGCCTGTAGAACACAACTTCAGTGGTACCCTTCCTCCATCATTATTTGGCCCTTTATTTTTTCTACTGTCTTCTTTCATCACATCACACTTTCCTTTCAATGCCCTCCCCAAAAGAAGTTCTGGTCCATCAGCTGTATCTTCCACTTTCTCATGAGGTCCCTGAGTAATAATATTTCCAAAGGCAATGGTGGTGGTGCTTTTTTGAGTCGCTCTATCCTCCTGTCTTCTTACATCTTCCACACAATTCTGAGTACAACATTGGATTTCGGCACAATTGTCTATTTCTACTATTTCTGACCTGGACTGCTTACAGAGATTTTCTGCAGACTCGACGCTCTCAAATATTATTTTGGATGTGTTGAAATCTTTCAGTTCTTGTTCTGAGATACCCGATTCTGAGAACTCAGAAATGCTACCACCTTGGTTGAGCAGAGGACTTGCTGTATCAGCTGATTCAGCAATGATCAGACCTAGGGAGACTTTCTTTTCTGCAACATTATCATTCAAATCTATGGGATCTGAAGACTTTTCCTGAATAGTTACTTTTCTTTTGACAGCTTTTGATTGCAAATTAAATATTTCATAGGAATCTGCAATATCATCACACGTTTTCTTAAAATTATCTTGTATGCTCTTTTCTTTAGAGAGTGCAGGCTGCAGAGCAAAGGTCTTGTACAAACTAAAGCCATTGTCTTCATTAAATTCTTTTATGTCTTCTCCAGACAGTTCAACAAATAAGTGTTCTCGCTTTAAAAATGTTTTAATTCCTTGCTCAATGCAAGCCAGAATAGCATCCCAATCGCGGAATTCAATCAGAGTTTTTGCAGGGTCCAGACACACATCATATTCACAGTACTGACATTTCACATTGATAATGAAGATTCCATAGAGCTCTGGGCCACAACGATGCCGAACTGGACTTGAACTCATTTGTCTGTTGGCATGGCCACCTTTTGACTTGCAAATAATACTTTCTTTTCTTAATAAAAAGTCAATAAGTTTATGTAATCTTGTCTTTAAAACCAACCTATTATTTACATACAAAAACTGCATATTCTTATTGTAATGCCCTTCAGCACTGATATACCCACTTAGCTCAAAGCCCCCAGACTTATAATTTATTTTTCGTAATTTCTGTGTCCTACCCAGTCCATAAATTTGACAAAAACGGGAACACATATCTTTTGCCTTGGGGAGCTGAAGTACCATAGAACAGGAGGCATCATTTCTTAATGAGAAGGAGACAGAAGGATGCATGAGCGAAAGAGCCTCTACCTTCTGTCTCACCCTCTCAAATTCCAGCATGGGATCCATGCATTTTCTCCTCACTGGTAAGTGATGGAACAGGTTACACACAGTCACTGTTGTTCCACCACTTGGTCTAGTCAACTCAGCTTCACAGACTTGCAGTGATTTTCCATTCTGAAAGAGTTTCATGAAGGTTTTTGCTGTCTTGTTGGTCTTGGATGAAATTTCTACTATGCTGGCCATACTTGCTATACTGGCCACAGCCTCCCCACGAAAACCATAAAACTTCAAGTTCTCTAAATCTTCCACTGAGTTGCACTTACTAGTGAAATACCGGCTACCCACTTTATTTAGGTCCTCTCTCCCCATGCCAGAGCCATTATCCACCACCTGCACTTTGAAGGTTTCTAAATCCACCCGAATGGCCACACATGTTGCTTTTGCATCAATGCTATTGAGGACAAGCTCTTCAACACACTGCCCCAGTGAGTTGATAGCTACTCCTGAGCGTAACCTAGCTTGCACCTCTTCCACCAAACGTTTGATCATGGCAAAAACAGAGAGGTGAGGGATCCAAGAAATTGCAAGAACATCATTCTTCCTCCTCCTTTGAAATAGTCCCCTGTAAGAAAATAAAGTCACAAAAAAGTAAAAGCTCAAAGTTTAAAAATTGCTTACATTTACTGAATAACAAGTCATCATTTTTAAAAGTTAATTTTGCCTCCATATATGCCTTAATTTTTTTCTGGTATTGAGAGCTTTTCTATGCTCACTTTCCCTGCCCTGGCTATGACTGGGCATCAGCCAGTGGCCCTAGGGATGAAAGGACAAAAACCCAAAAATAAAAGTACCCACATTTTTGTGATACTTAATGTTATACTCCTTTTCCAAATCCTGTACTTCCTAAAAGAAAATCCAAACACATTGAAGCCAAAAACAAGCTATCAGTGACCTGCACAAGGAAAGCACCACTTTTCTGTAACTTCAGCACTATATACTGAATGTCACCAAGAGCCAGGCTTAGAAACCTCTTCACACCGTTGTTACCCAAGAACTTATTTTGCTTTTCTGTTTCAAGTGGATTCAGGATGTCCGTCTCCACCATGGCCAGGCAGCATCTCCTCCTCGGAAATACTCCAATTCGCATCAAGCTGGGGTGACGCAGTTGCCATCAAAGCTAGCTGAAGATGGGATGGCTCAAAGGTAGTGTGGGCATCAAATAAGTGTTTTTATTTGAAAATGAATTATTTTCTAAGCTTTCATTTCTGTTATGATTATTTGATACCATATAAGTTCATTCATCACCTGTTGGTATTTAGCTGGATGTACACTCTTCTCTCACACCTCATATCTATGGATTAAGAGTAAAGGGGATTGAGGAAGCACAGCTCCTGTGCTAAAAGCAGAGGGGAGCCCCTCTTCCTTTTCTTCTTTGGGGAGCACCATTCCCTCTTAGCTCCTTTCCTTTTTGGCTGGTACTAAGGGTGCTGTCTTTCCTATTTTAATCTACTCCAAACACAGCCCAGAGTCCAGGATTTAGCCTATAAACAGGTATCATCATGCAATCAGTTAGGCCCTGTCCACGTTACAAGCTGCGACTCACAACCTTTCAGATTTGGGCAGGCCTAAGCCCACTTGCCCCAGCACCTGCCCTGCAACAGGCTCCCACTGAGCTGGAGCTGTCATGCACACAGCCGTGTGAAGTCACGGGGCGTGAGAGTCCGTGGGCTACAGCTCTAGCTTGGTGCTGGGAGAATTTGGTGCCCAGTCTCGCTAGGGCACTGCCCTGCCCCCCAGGGAGGGAAGAGGCTCAGCCAGCCAAGGGGCCAGGTCTATAGACTTACAAGGGGCAGGCCCTTAAAGGAGTCCAAAATCCAGGGTCACAACAGGGTGAGAGAACTAGGCCGGCCCAGCCCTGGCCAATGCCAAGCAGGAGCCTCCCAGCTCCTCTGCCTGCCCCTAGCCCAGCTCGGCTCGGGCAGGCAGCTGCAGTTTGGTGACAGCATTAAAATGTCCCCCCGCGGCTCCCTTCGCTCCCTCAGAACCTTTCGGGCGGGGGAAGGGGGAACTCCAGGCCACCGGCCGGGGCGCGAGACAGGCCGACCCAACGGGCTTTCTTGGCTCACACACAGAGTCGCACGCACCCCGTTCCGGGCTACTTACTTGCGGCAACCGGGAGGGCGGGCACAGGAAACGAAACCCCCCCTTACCCTAGGCTGTGGCACATGCGCACTGAAGATCTTTAGGCCAGAGCCTAGGGAAGAACCAAGACAGTTCGGAGAGGACTACAATTCCCAGCATACATTGCAACATAGTTCGGTGCATGCTGGGAGTCGTAGTCTCTCTAGGGTTTGCTCGATGAGCTTTTTCTGCGGCATTTTGCCAATTAGCTGCAGCCTACTGTCTCCTCTGAGCGGGGCAAATGTGCCATATCGTTAGTACTGGTCAGAGGAGCATGGCCAGGGTATGAGTCCAAGGCTGCCCCCTTTGATTTCCCTACCCTTCCTCGTGAATGCAGCCATGGTGCCTCTGGTAGAGCTGAGCAGATGGCAGGTGGGTGGGGGATTACTTTGGGGTTATGTAAATAGGGGTTGGATAATAGCATTGTGACTTATGCCATATAAATACCTAAGCAAACAAGAAGTCCTGTGGCACTTTTAAAGACTAACAAATTTATCGCATGAGCTTTCGTGGGAGAAAATCCCACTTCGTCAAAGTATCTGGTGAAGTGGGATTTTCTCCAAAGAAAGCTCATGCAATAAATAAATTTGTTAGTCTTTAAAAGTATCACAGGTTTGGTTTTCTGAACTAGACTAAAACAGCTACCCCTTTGGCACTTATAAATACCTAGTAAGCTAACAGCATGTTCCCTAGAGGGTGCAGATGAGTCGGAGGGCACTAGCTCTATAGTGTGAGGAAGGCTCATTCTCCACTCACTTCTCCTTCCTCTCCCTATATTAACACCAACTGGAAACCAAGCTGTGTCTATGCCAGCATTCCTCATAGGGGGGTAGCATATCAAAATCTCAAAGAGTGGATGGCAGCAGATGGACTTTACCACACAGTGACCTGGGCTCAACAAAAATAGCAGGCTGGCCAAGTTTACTGAAAATGGGACAAAAAGATCTTATGTTTCAGCACAACTGGATGAACTTATAATAGTAGCATATCATGACACAGGCATATATGCCAAATAACAATATGGTAATTCTAAGAAGTTGGTCCTATTTCAAAACCCTTATAGTCGCTCCATTCATGAAATGAGTTGAAAGGCCTAGCCACTTATAGCCAAGTGTCCACTTGACCAAAAAAACCCCCAAAACCCCAAACCCCACAACTGGTTTTAATCAACCACTTTATTGGCAGTCTCGGTATAGAGCCTAAAGACTAGGCTACATAGACTGAATTGTCCTCTCTCTTCTAAAGAATTACCAAGGCATTGGACATGCTGTGCCACCACTCTACTAATTTGCAGGGATGGACAAAGGACTGCAGTTTCCTAGGTCTTTTGGTCTTGTACCAGCCCTGTATTCGTTCCCAAACGGTGAAAAAACTCAAGACGCAGCAGCAACAATATCCCCAGCTGGCTGTGTTTCTGCAGTACCACTAAAAGCTTTCCAGTGTGACCAACTGTCACCCAAAAACATCAATGATGCTGGTGCAAAGTACACACAAGGCACCCAATAAAGTAGAAATAGTCAAATACAGTCTTTGCTGGATGGAAGATAAAACAGCTCAAAAAGATACATTTCTGAGAAGTGGAAATTTAAAAAAAATAAAGAGATGTGTTTCTTTAACAGTGTACTATGTATTAGAAGAAGCCAAAATTCCATGGTTCTGCCCTCCAAGGTATCAGTTCCATTGCTGCTTATGGGACTTCTGGGAAGTAGATGGAATAGGATGCTATAGTGAGAGTGTTCTCTTAGGTGCAAAATGAGTTTGAATGATTGCAAATAAATTCTGGTATGAGAGGTTAGGTTTCCAAATAATCCCTTTATTAAAGGCATTATTATCTAGTCTGCCTATTTCCTGCCCATAACATTCCGGAAGATTTAGGGTTGAACAGTATAACAGGCAGACAATAAATTAGAACAGTTACAAGATAAAACTAAGGGCTCTCTGTATTTCATCACTATCTAATTGAACAAATAAAGTTGGTGGAGAGATTTTTGAAAGCTGAACTCCCTCCTCAGTGCCTTTTTGCTTTCAATCTAGTTATTTCACAATGCTGAAGTTTCTGAACTCTAGTGCACCAATCTTCTTCTCATTGTGGAATTCTGCTCGAATGATTTGAGATCTGGGGCTTCCTGTCTTCCTGAGCCATTCCTGCAGCTCCCGTACCTTGTCAGTAGGGCCTTGGAGTTGTCCTTTCACAGTTCCATGTTCTGTGTTTTGGACCCAGCCAACCACCCCCAGCTTCTTACCCTCAGCCTAAGAAGCAAATGTGAGATCAAAATATGATTAATCTGAATTGAAGGCAGACCACAGATTGATATTTTTATACAAGAATCAGTCTCCAGGGAGAACCATGGGACAGACATCCATAAATGAGATCCTACCCATAGAATAGCCAAGCAGAACACACTTTGGGATTAATCCAGCTACTGTCTAACATTGAAAACAGGGTCTACAATACATCCTGAGTTACCCCTAGGAGTAACAACATGGGTGTCACTGGCAATAGATGGTGTCAACAAAACACAGCTGTGGCTATAAAAGCCATGCTAGTGACTCAGCAAACACCTGGACTCACTTTCAGCTGAATTACTTACAAATAGCCCAGGAGTATCACAAGAGTCCCTGAGACCTCTGACAAAAGTGAGGTTATAAAGAGATCACAACAGAATATTGGCTGACCAGGAAGAGGGTAAGGTGACTACTCAGGGTGGGAGGTTCCAAAAGAAAAAGACTTTGGCATTGAATATTAATGGTTTTCATTAAACTAGAAAATGGGCTCAAATTTTGCTCTCTAGAGTGCAGGAATGGGACAGCAATACTTAGATTACTCACAAGACAATACTCTTACTGGAAGAGATAGAATTGAATGGTCTGCTGTACTTATTTGCTAAGACAAGTACTGTACTCAGGCCTTGTATACACGATCACTTTATTGCGTGGTAAGGCTCCTTACCACCCAATAAAGCCACCTGAGTACACACGAGCAATTTCTCTGTTGCATGGCAACACCCTCTTGCCGCGCAACAGTTAAACCACTCTGAACGAGAGTGGTAGCATTATCGCGGCACCCGATAATCGCGGCTCCGATTCGAGCCAGCCCCCCAGCACAGTCCAGGGGTTCGGGTGGCAGCAGAAGCTCCGCCGGAGCTTCTGCTGCCACCTGATCCCCCAGCTGGTTCTGCTGTCAGCAGGAGCTGCAACGCTTAAGCGCCGCGGCTCCTGCTGACAACCGGAGCCCGGGAGCTGAGCTGGGGGGCCGGCTCCAATCGGAGCCGGACCCCCAGCAGAGTCCAAGGGTTCGGATGACAGCAGGGGCTGGCAACGCAGCCCCCCCTGCCACCGGAAGCCCTGCAGCTGGGCTAGGGCTGGCTGTGGGCAGTGCATGGTGGGACAGGTGCCCACCATGCACTGCTCTTCTTTCGCAAAGGAGCATTCCAACAGTGAATGCTCCTTTGCGAAAGAAAGAGCACGTGTGTACATGAGAAAGCGCTGTGCTTTACTTGTCCCGCAATAACTTATTGCGGGACAAGTATTCTCATGTATACATAGCCTCAGTAAATCACAGCCCAATACCTGGACCAGCCCATTCATCTTCCCCAGTAAGTGAGGGATTCAAAAGGCAAGAGTGGTGACTCCTGCAGTTGCCTCCCACAAAACAGACAGAAGACCAGATGAAAGAAACAGCAGCAGCTACAGCGCAGATGAGGCTGATGCCAAGCTGGGAGAGGCAGCTGAGGCCCAATACAGAGATTCAAATACAGCTAGCGCCTGGGAGAACAGCCCAGGTGCCTAGATCAAGGTGCCTGAGCAGTCCCATCTGGGCTGAGCTGCCAGCCTCGCCCTCCGCTCTAGCCTTTGCAGTGGACACACCTGGGTGTGCTTGCGGAAGAACACTCCTTGGACCTTGCCAAAGACCTCATAGTCCACGGAGATGAAGCCGTCGCCCTCAGCCATGCTCCCGGGTGCCTGGTATAAAAACAAAGCGGCGACCATTAGCAGAGACCCAAGGGGAGGCCGCCACCCTCCTACCCCACGCGGGCAAAAGGCAGGGCCGCCCAGAGGCTGCATTGCGGGGTTCGGGTCGCTCAGGCCACAACCCGCGCCCAAGAAGGGGGCACGGATGGCCCAGGGGGCGGGGCCGCACCTCCGCCAGGGCCAGGCACTGGGCAGCGTCCTAGGCTCCGCCCCTCTCCCCCATCAGCAGCCGCCGGTGAATAAAGGGATGGGGGCGCGTTCATGGGCCTGGGTCTGACCCCTCAGTTCTGTTCTGGCCCGGCCCGGCCCAGCCCAGCCCAGCCACTCACTAGGGGCTGTAGGCACCTCAAGAACTAGCGCGGCCCAACGGCTGAGCTCGGCAGCGGTCTTTACCGCCGCGCGGTCATAGAGCCGGGAGCAGAGCGCCCTCGGACCATAGAGTCGAGCTCCGCTACGGACCAGAGGTTACCGCCAGGCGCAGCCGCAATTCGAGTCGGCCCTCCCTATAACCATAGAGAGGGGAGTGCCAGAGAAGCCGGCTCCGCCGGCGGCTAGAGCGACCCCGGCGTTAGCGTCGGCGATTCGGCGGGCTGGTTTCCAGGCAACTGGAGTAAACAAGCAGTGCGCAGTGCCGGAGCCGCCCCGCGCGGCCAGAGGCCCAGGTGAGGGCGGCGGGTGACGGGGAGTTAGTCTGCCCGTCGGGGCCTTTCCGGGGCGGCAGGCAGGGCCGGGCAGCCTCGCTCCCCGTGGTACTGGGGGCGGAGCGGGGTTTCCCCTGGTGTCCGAGCGCCTCCGTCCCAGCCCGCTGCGAGGAAGGTCAGTGTCGCTCCCTTTGCTAACGTGCGGTAACGGGCCGGGCCTTCCTCCGTGTGGCCCGGGTGGGATTTTGACTCGTTCCTAGCTCAGCCACCTGTCGGGAGCAAGCCAGGCTTGTCTCCGTCTGAGCGCGCTGCCTCCCTCGGGGCCCGCCTGGGACGGGACACGGAAATAACGAGCCGGGCTTTCCCTCTCCGTGCGGAGAGAAGTGCGGTAAAGGAAAACAATCAACATCAGCTGCACGTTACAGGGGCTGTCAAAATTCATTTGGCTCGAGCAACCTCTGGGGCCGTGGGTAATATAAAGGGGGGGGGAGAACAAGCAATAAATGGTGTTAAATTTCTGTAAACTTGCCCCACTCTCAGCATTACATGCAACGTGCCACTCGGAGAGGGCTACTATCAACAGAAAGCTATGGCTTCAGTTTCCTGACCTCGGGAATGTACATTTGATCACAAAAACAGGACCACTAACCATTTTGACTCACTTCAGAACCCACTGACCTTTTGCAGTAGAGTTTGAATTTAAAACAAAACAGGTACCACTTAGTGCCACTATGCCACTATCAAAAGCACAATAATTAGAAAATAAAACTGAGTTCCAGCAAGATGGCTGAAGCTGTAGTTACCCCAAACACTTGCTCACTCAGAAGAACTCAGTCAAGAGTTTCCTTCCTTTATGGCTCATTTGAGCCCTGTAATTCAGTGATTTTCAAACTATGGGTCAGGACCCAGTACTGGATTGCAGACCCTAAGGTAGTGGGTCATGGCACCCCCTGCTGCCATCACCAAAAGACTGGAATGCATTGCTCAAAGATGTAATTATTGGGTCATGGGCATAATTTTTTTTTTCAACTGGAGAAAAAAAAGTTTGAAAACCACTCCTGTAATTGGTTAAAACATTGCTACTATCACAGTGTTGTTACACCAATCAGCTGTCCAACAATTATTTTGAAATCAAATTATAAACATCTGTAAACGATATTACTTAAACTGGTAAAAATCCATGAAGCTATGAGGCCAAGAGTGAATGTTTGATGTACCCCACTCCATGAAGGTGCCACATTTTTAAGAACACATGACTTCTCCAGAGCCAAGTGACAGTGAAGGGAATGCCATCAGCAGTACTTACCATAATCTTGTTGCAGACTCTGGTGGGCATGCCACTGGAATTCTAACATCTTCCTCAGTAGTTGGGGGCAGACTGCAAATAAATTGGCACAGAAAAACCATCACGTTATGAGATCTTTGAAGATGTGCATTTCCCAGCCCAGAGCGTGCATGGACTCCTTGTCCCCGGTTGTGCACCTAGTTAGATTACTGTCCTAAAGGCAATGGCTTTGTCTGTGGTTTGTAAAGCTCCATATACATTGTGATAGTGTATAATTGGTCTTGCTCTGTAGGAACCCCAAGTTTTCTGCTCAGGCTCTGTGAGGTTGGAAAATATGCTGCAGGATGAGGGTAACCTGCTTCTGTATGTTGACTCCAGGTGGCGCACATAAGAATTGGTATTGGCAGAAGCCAAAGGACATTTGCCTCTCTAACTGATGTTGCAAATTCTCAAGGGAGGAACAAGGGGGGAGTACACCACATCTTGGCAGGCAACAGACTTCCCTGCTGGCTGAGTGCATTCCTGCTGCTGTCACAGCATAATATAAGCAGAGAAAGAAGCAATTTATTTTCACCTGCTTTAGAGAACTGAACAGGTAAAACTGGCAGATGCAGCAATGAGGCCCTTCAGCTCAGGGGCGGTTCATAGAACGCAGAGTAATCATAAAAACTCTCCAAAGCTCCATTAACACCCTTTAAGCTGGACAGCCCCTGCCTCTAGATTTTGGGGAGGAAGCTCCAGCTGGGGCACAGCCATCTCAGTAATTACTTTGGTTTTGCCCCTTTGTTCTGCCACAGGCACTGAATGGCTCAACTGCAGCTGGCTGTGTGTCCATCTGTGGATTCTATGGTGGCAGCTCCTAGTCTTCCATTGACAGGGCAGAAAAGATACCCTCCCAAGGTCCTTGAGCAGCAGTCCCGGCTAGAACATCTGAAGAACAACTTCCAGCAGCAGCTCCTGCGTGACAAGGAGGAGAAACTAAAGGACCTTTACTTCTGCAAAAGCCGGAGTTATTCCAGCTCTCTCTCTTCTGGGAGCAATCAGCAGGACTCTGGACAGAGGGGGTTCTATTCTGCTGGACCCCATAGCAGGTATCTCACCAGCCAGACCAACACTTTGCCCTCAAAGTGGGGAGCTACACGGCGAGAAGGGGTGGACCGATCCTACCCCTTGAAACCAGTCTTTCACCGCAAGGCAGGAAGCATTCCAGTGGTCAGCACAGGGCAACTCAGGAGCCCGCCATCCATGGATGAATCTCCCAGCAGTAGATCTAGCTCAAAGAAAAAGGGAAGGTTGCCAGCAGCCAGAGCCCAGCCACCTGTAATGCCATCCCCTTTGGCAACAGAGTGGCCTAAGCAGTCAGCCACGCATCCAGGCAGGGCAGAGTTGGGCTTTATCCAAAGGCTAGAGGAAGCTGGGCACAGCCTGGAGGAGGCGATCCGGAGGCAGGAGGCCCTCCTCAGGGAGAAGCTGAGGAGAACAGAGGAGGAACTCAGGAGAATCCAGAGAGAGAAGGAGCAGGTGGAGCTGGAAGAGAGAAAAGAGAGAGAGGGTCTGAGGATTCACGAGAAGAAAACAGCAGGGCTTCCTTTGGGGAACATTTCCAGAGCTACAGCCAGGCCCAGTGAGGGGGATTATAATGGGGAACAGTCTCTACAGGGTGCCATACCCATGGCAACCACCACCCACCTTCCCTGTGTGTTGGCTATCGGGAGACTCAAGAAGGGACGGCTGGTGGCCAGCAACAGCAAAATTCAAGATCATGGGTCTTTGGAGAACATGGCATCCTGCCCAAAGCTGGTCTTGAAACATAGCCATGGTCTACCTGCAGCAACCTCCTCAGATCAAGACTCCACAGCAGAACTGTTGTACTCAGAGACTCCCAGTGGTGGGGAGCAGGAGGAGCTAGGGCAATGTGACTTCTGTGGGCGCAAGTTTCTCCACCTCCGGCTGGAGAAACACATGAATGTTTGCAGCAAGAACCAGGGCTCCAGGAGGAAAGTATTTGATTCAAGCAAGGCCAGAGCCAGGGGCACAGAGCTAGAGCAGTATCAGCACTGGAAAGGCAAAGACACCAACCAGGTAACTCACACTGGCTGGGCTGGGTCAGTCCTTTCCCTTTGGGACCCACTGTAAGAAGCATGGAATTATACCTGTTTTAATAATACCTAACATGCCCCTACACTCCATTCAGGCCCACTGAAATACAGCCACATTTAGAGGAAAGGCCAGCAATGGACCCATGCACAGCATCCAACATTAGGTTTCAGGGATATGGTTTAAGACAGCAGTGCTTTCTGGAATAGTTAGGTTCATGCTGGTCATCTGCTGTCTAAAATGATGAGAGGGATATGAAAGAACTTGCTTATAGGGAAGGCTTCTTTCTAGCTCTCCATTGATGGGATTCCTGCAACCAGCCTCTAAAGTGTTTGGCACTGGCTGTGGTTGGAGACAGGATACTAGAGTAGACAGACATATTACTGTGGTCTGGGATGCTGAGTCCTTTGTCCCCAAGGGAGAACCCATGATTCTTTGAGCCACTTGTCTAAAATGATCCCAGTTTTCGCTCCCATAAGGAAGTTAAGGGCTGGGATTGAAGCTTGGCCTTAGGAAAGTGATTTGGGAGAATCAGATCTCTCCTGGGAGTGGGACTGTGGAGTGGATATATGTGTACATCCCTCCTAATCCCTGTAAATGTATCCAGGTTGCCTGTGAGGAAATACGGTCTTGGGATTTTTTGCAAACACTCAGTTAAGGGAAATCATAGAAGTGTGACCCTACCCACACTGTGTGTGCTGCTGTTTGCTTCCCCTATGCCCATGAGACTACCCCAGATAAACACTTCTGACTGACGCACCCTCACCCCCACTGTGGCGGACACCTGCCAGAGTAGAGGTGAGATCCTAGCTGACTTTTACCTTGGCTCTCTAAACTGTGCAAGGGGAAGAATCTCCTCCCTGTGGAAGGGCCTCAACCCACTCCCATAGGGCAAGGCTGCTCCCATCAGTGGGCATCTTCTTACTGAGGCTCTGCAGTATACCTGGGGGCAGGCTGGAACCTGATCTGAAAGCCTTTTGTTAAAACAAACCAATGGCAATAGGTTGCCTCAACATCCTCCGTCCCTCAGCCAAACTCCAACAGCCCCTTTGCTGTGTAGCTGGGCTCCACTGCACTCTCCCTGTGACGGCTATTTTCCCCTACTCCTTCCACTGACTGATGGCTTTCCTTGGCACTCACTATGTGTCTCCACTGTCCCAGCTACCGTGAAGGGGTGGTACCAATTTGGAGGTTTGCTGCACTGGAGGGTGGGTTCAGGGGTGAGTACACAGTTGGGCCCTCTCTGAAAAGATGGTGAGTAAAGGCAGCACCTACAGCCGGCCCAGTTATAGTTCCTGCCAGCTATACTAACCTCCCTTCCTGCTCTGTGCAGAACGAACCACCCAAGAAGAATAATTGGAGACAAAAGCATGAGTCTTTCATCCGGACCCTCCGCCAGGCCCGTGAGGTGCAGCATGTGATCTCCAAAGGGGGGAAGCTCTCAGACCTGCCCCCACTACCCCCTGTGGAGAACCCAGACTATGTCTCCTGCCCCCACTGCAACCGCCGCTTTGCACCCAAGGTGGCTGAGAGACACATTCCCAAGTGCAAGACCATCAAGAACAGACCCCCGCCCCCGCCACAAAGGAGACGTTAAGGCTGACCTACTGCAATGAATCCCAGCCCCGTCCCAGCCTGGCTCCCAACCAGAGGCAGCCATGGAAGCTGTGTGTTCTCACTATCCCCTGTGCTGGCTGCTGACTTTGAAGAGATCCCCATGTAAATGGAGTGAGGAGCAAGGAGCTGTGGGCAGACTACTAAAGAGCTTGTACTTTGAGCTGCAGTTTACAGTGTGCCGAGGGGCCCTGACGACTTTGGTCACCATCCTGCTGCTGATTCCCGTCCCTTCCTTTCTACAGCTCTTCCAGGGAGCTCCAGTTCTCTTAACTGAAGAGATTGCTGGGTTTGGGTGGAAGATTACCATCATATGAAGGGTACAGGGAAGAGGGCATGTTGCTATAGGCTGGCAGTGGGACAGCAGCAAGGAAAGAACCAATCCTCATGGGCAGATTGGTCCTCAGGATCATAGTTAGCTGCTGTGGGCAGGTGAGGCTCTTTCCTCTCCCTGGGGCAGAGGTCACCCAGCTCACACAAGAAGCCCTTCAGTTAAGCATCAATAATGTGCTCCGCCTTGAACCAGCCCCACACAAGCATCCCTCTGCTGGAGAGTTCCAACAGAAATCTGTAGGTTAGCAGCCTGAGTGTGCTGAGGGAAGTGCCTACCTGCATGACTCTTAATGGTTACACCCTGGGGCGTGGGTTAGGATTTACTGGCATATGAAAGCCCCCAAAAATCAACTCCAGTTACATTTGCCAAACCCATCTTGTTGTAAGCCTGTGAGTGGCTGTCTCTGGAAAGAGGGTAGGAGGGAGTTCCCTGTTCTTGGAGTAGAGGGGACTCTGCCTTGCATGAGATGATGCAGTGATTTGGGTGAGTCAGACACGGTAGTTTCCTTTTGGTGAAAGGAGGGAGCTAAATGACCCTAACAGGTTAGAACATAATGTACAAACTACAGCTTTCCTTTCCTCTGTTTCTTATAGTCCCTGGGAGGCAGAATCCCAAACTGCTTCCCTCTCAGCTGCTTCTCAATCTTGATTCTGCTTATTTTCTGTATTGTTTCTGAGCTGAACAATGAAAACAGAGCAGGCAGGCTCACTCCATTCTTCTATCCGCCCGAGGATTTATTTCAATTGCTTTCACTGGAATTCAGGGAAATCCTGAGACTGTTTCTGTTGGATTTTGGGTGTTACATTTTGTTTAAACATGCAAAAACCTTAATGGAGGGCCACATTTGACATACATCTCTAAGCAGAAGAGCAGATTGGAAGCAGGGGGGTGGAGATCCATAAAATGCTGCTGCAGCATGAGAATTCCTCAGGGTAGAGAGCTGGCAGATGGGGCCTCATAGTAAAAAGGGAACTATGTATCATCAGCCACTTACTGAGTATTTGGAGAGGAGTCTTTCAGCCCACATGTCTCTATTCCAGTTTCAACTGTGAAATGGTAAGAGCTGGACCAGGGCCTTTAAGCAACAGGGTGACTGTTAAAAAGGGATTACTTACCAGGTACAAAATTTGGACTCAGAGGCAAGGTTCTTCCCAGCCTCAATTTTCCATAGAGAGTATCCAGGCTGGTAAATGTTGTTTGGCCCCGTTTTCTCATGTAAGAAGCAGTTGTTCAGTACTAACAAAGTCCTAGCAGGTGGGTCACAAGCAGAGCAGCAGTACCAATGGAAGAACAAGTAATTCATGAGAGGAGAAAATGAACAAAAAAGCCCAGTAGCTTTTTCCTCAAGCTCAGCACAGCCTGGGGAAGATACACAGAGGCCAGATTGAACTAAGCTTAGTCAGAGGTTGGATACAAGGAAACAGACCTTGACTGCGAAGTATAGAATAGCCTCCCAGGGAAGTGGGAGACAATCTGCCCCAAAGGTAAAAGTAGGCAAAGCCCATCTCTTAGGACACTGGTAGTGAGTGCCCATAGGCCCCAATCAGGACTAAAGCTGCATGGTGCTGGGAAACACATAAGAGCTTATGGCTTAAGAAGAAAAAACAGACAGAGGGAGATGAAATGGGTTCAACATACCTGCTGAGTGATAGGGGGAGGCTGGGCTAATGGCTTAGTAGCTCCATTTCTGGGTTTATTATGGGGAAGGAGTGAGGTGACAGGAAGGCAGAGGAGTAAATAGCAAAAAGATGGGGAGAGAAAATTGCTCTGAACTGATGGAGAAATTGTTATAAATGAACTAAACATTAAACTAGTCAAGAAAATCAGTTTAGGAACCTTTGTGACTTTTTATATTAAATCCAATTGTATGTACATCATCCTCACTCTGTTCTCAGTGGTGTCAGCAGTGCTGAGTGGCATCACAGGGGCAGCATGAGGAGGTTGATAGATGGTGGGGACAATGGGGCTTTTAGCTCTTGGGAAGTAGTTTGGGATTAACAGGCAGTGGCCGTTTCTGCTAAAATGATGAGCAGATTGAATAGCTAATGCTGACATTGAAGTGTAGGCTCGATTCTCTGCTGGGGTCACACCACTGAAGCCAATGGAATTATGCCAGGAGATACCTGGGTTGCCATCTTTATGTTTCAGAGTTAACAACAGGCAGTTCACCCCCTCGTCTTGTTGAGCTCTGGTTTCAGTTTGTCTGCAGATTCAGGCAGGCGCACAGACACCACAGACCACCTGATTAAAACCTCCAGAGAAGCAAGGGAGATTCAGTCTTTTTGTTCTACTTTTGTACAGTACCTAGCACAATGGGACCCAGTCCATGACTGGTGCTCTTAGGTGCTATGAAAATGCAAATAAATCATAACTGGCAGCAGTGCAGCTGGTCAAAACTAGGAGATTCTATTAAAAATTGTTCTAAGAGAACCAGGATCTTGTTCCTTTTGAGCCCATCTCTTCCTGCTACTCATATCCCACATGGCACCATTTTGGAGCTGTTGTAAAAGTGGCATCGTCATAAGGAAGAGACCAACTTGTCCAAGGAAATACAGAGCCTCTTTACCTGTTCCTAAGATGAGTGTGTGCACACATGCCCCACACTTCTGGGTGAAATGAGAGCGCAAAAAGACCCCACTCCAACCGGAACCTGCCCTAAGTGAAGAACATGCCTATTCCCCCCCTCCCCTCCACGAAGAGAGTCAAGACACATTGAAGAATTAGTTTAAACATTTATTTTAAACAGAAACTACAAACCACTCCACTCTTTAACCTTCCAAGGAAAGACAAAGACTAACTAGTTATTCTGCCAGAGTGTCAAAGGAGGTATAATTTTGTTCCACTATAACAACTCAATAGCAATACTAACAGGAGACTGACATATGGAGCTACCAGTGCAAGAAGGGGAGAAGTAAAAAGGGTTTTGAACCTTCTCAAAACACTTCTGCCCCTTGCTCTTCACTGTCCTGCCCAAAACATGCTGGGTTTAAACTGCTTTTTTGGTTGCATAGCTTGCTGGTGTGAAATCAGAGGTCTGCAAATAGGCACAACTTGGATAGTGTGAATCCTCTAAGGCAGGGGTCGGCAACCCCCAGCACGTGTGCCAGAGCTGGCACGTGGGCTGAGCCTGAGCGGTACGCGGCGCTGCTCAGGCTCCCCCGCTGGCCCCGAAAAACCGTGCGGCCAGCAGCTGCGGCACGCAGCTGAGGGCCCCTGCTGGCCCCGCTCTGCTGCTCTCCCCTCCTGCCGTCCAGCAGGGGGCAGGGCCAACAGGGGCTATCAGCCCTGAGCCGCCCCTGAGGACTGGAGCGGGCCCTGGGGCGCGGGACCGGAGGCAGCTGAAGCCTGGCCTCGCCCCCAGCACCTGCTGAGGGTGCAGTGGGCAGGGCTGGCACAGGGGCCGGCAAAGGTTGCTGATCCCTGCTCTAAGGCACATATGAGGTTCTGGTGCACAGGACGGCCTCTGCCAGGGACCTGAATCATCTACTACACCCAAGGGGAATCTAGTCTGTGCACCTAGCTTCCCAGCTGCAGAGCACTGAGAAATGACAATAGCCGTGCACCACAGGAGAGCGACGCCCATCAGCTTGGTGCCCATTTACTGGGCATGACTCTGGCTCAGCTCCTCACTCCTTCTCAAAGCCTCTGCTGCAACATGACAGACTCCATCTCCGCTACAGCAACAACTGGAACTCAACCTGAGAACTGACTCCAATGCATATCCGGGGAGAGAGGGCAGAGTCACCAGGAGCCACCAAGCAACCCTTGTTAACCTTGGCACTCAAGACCATACACTGGGGCGTTCTTTCCCCTTCCTTCCCTACAGCAACAGCCAGTTTGATATCTAACTCTGCCCAGGTTGCTGCACAGAACAGACTGCATTTGATTCAGCTCTAGGATCCCACAGTGACAGATGTAGAGAAAAAACAAACAAGGAGTCCTGTAGTACTTTTAAAGACAAATTTGCCACAGAACTCCTTGTTTGTTTGGCTGAACTTGACTAACACGGCTACCCCTTTAGACACTAGAGAGGATCCTAAAAGTACTGATTCCAGGCAGGATGCTTTGGCATCTGTCCCCAGACAGAGGATTTCATTAGGAAGAACTTTAGTACCCTTAAACAGACCCCACAAGGGAAAAAGAGTCTAAGGCAGGTGGAACAGCTCTCACTGAAAGAGTCAAGGCAACACTAGAGATACCCCACTGATGGGAATGATTTTAGGGATAGAAATCATAGCCCCATCCACTGCAAAGAAGGGGAGGACTCTGCTTCCTGGGGGCCCCACCTTCAGGAAGTGTGAGGGACTAGATTCCCCCTAGAGGCCCTTCTCACCCCGAAGGTCCACACCAAGTAAATTAGCTAACCAATTTAAAAAAGTCTCTTTCTTTCCATAATAGGGGTATGGGAAAGTCCCAAGCGTCGACCACTTAAAGTTCCTTGGGAGAAAACCTAGAGAAGGGGGGGCTTTGGTCTGGGGTCTAACCGTTTACTGCCCCTGTGTGCACTGCATTAGAAACCCATGCTGAGAGAACAGCTGTGCTCCCACTTTGTCAAAACACTGGACGGAAAAAAAAAATACTGACTAGGCCCACACCAGCATCGAGACTGCGTGCCAACCTCTAGTGAGAGATAAGCAGAAGCAAAGCTGGGGCAGCAATGGGCTTGTTTGGAGAAACCAGACATGAGAAGAGGAGCTTCGGCACTCAGACACACCCCCTTTGGTTAGGAAGCAGCTCGTTTGAACTCAAGAACCAGAGACCCTATCTCAAACAGTTCCCCTGGCGACAACTGGAAACAACATCTGTTTGTGCAGTGCTTGGAGGGTGAAAAGCACCAGTGGAGTGCCAGGCCCTGGAATAAAGCATTTAAATTCTGTCCCTAGGACCGGGGCACACAGCTGTGGCCAAAGGCTGCACCTCAAACTAGGGATATGCTCCCTACCTGCCTCTCCCCACTGCGCCAGAGAAAACACATTCAAAGCTCCGTTTCCCGTGAGCAGAGTTGTGCTGTCCCCCAGGCTAGGGCTCTGCCCCTTGCCACAACGGCTGGGAGCAGCTCCAAGTTCTTCCCTCCTTAAAGGGAAGGTGGTGTTAGGGGTCAGTCAGCTTCCATACACAATGGTTCTTTTCTGACCTAGAGGTGCAGTGATTAATGCTGGGGTCCCAGGGGCAGCTCCGAGGAAGCAGTGAAACAACAGAAAGGCCACAAGCTGCTACTGGAGCCACCACCATGATGGGTCCAGGGTTGTCTTGCCTCAAGGACAGGATTGGCGGATGACAGACAGAGAGGAGCTGCTGCTGCCATTATCACTGAGCTGGCCATGGCCTGAAGCTCAGGGCCCTGCCCTCTCCAAACTCACTCCTAGATCGTATCTAAAGGAGGTGTCTCCCGCCAAAGGAACAAAGGTGCTGCTTTGGAGCCTCTGGCCTCGCTCCCTGTCTGCAAGTGACCTGAAGCCAGGAAAGCCGTTCTCTGCATTCAGTTAGTGTGCTGTGAAGTTGGATGGATCCCAGCAGACTCAGGAGATTAGAGGCTGGAGCGGCACGAGTCCGTTCCCAGGAGGCACCAGGAATCCGAATCCAAGTCAGGTTTTGGATCCGTTTCCATCTCTTCTTTGGCTGTCTGGGTTCCTTTGGAGCGAGCCTGCAGCTGTCCAGACAAAGCACCCAGTCACTCCCAGAATTCAGCTGCTGGCTACACCAGATGCAGCTTGTACCATCAGAAAGAGCTCAACCATGGCAGTCCCATCCAGGGCGCATTGCATCTAACTGCTCACTGTTTCTTGGGCAGGAGAAATACAAAGTGCCCCAGGCCCCTGAGGGATTGGAGTGCCTGTCTCATGGCTATATTACTACTAAATTACTGCCACAGAGTAAACCAGAGTGTCTCTGCAGCAGACTAAGAGCAACAGGCGCAATAAATTTTTACCCTCACCTCTCTGCTGTCTCCCCTCTCCTACTGTCTTAAGAGGTTTGAATTTGATTAAAAGCTCCTCCTCCTCTTCCTGCCCAGATTCAGGATCAAAAGTTCTCTAGCACCTCCTTTCCAGGGGCTTTCACCCTGAATTAGTGGCCTGAACATCCCACCTGAAGGGTGCTCTCACCTGCTGCGTTCCCTCTGTCCTGCTGCAGAACCTCTGGAGCTGAGCACTGAGATGACTGGTTTCCTGCTGCAGCTTCTGTTGATCAGCCAGACACTGTAACACCAAGCCCTGCAGCCGCTCCACCTCAACCTGCAGAGTGCTGCACACACAGGCTGCGGCTGGAAACGTTGCCTTCCCCTCCATACAGGGAAGGGCGGGAGTGGAACAGGTTTGCTGCAGAGAGAGAGTGGGGAGTGAGTCTGTACATCTGCGCAGTGTGTGAAACCTCCCAGGCCAGTGGCTGTCCGTGCCATGGTGAGAGACTGAGGACGGAAGATGACACCACAGCTGCTGAAGTTGCAAATTTCCAAGCGTTAAGTGCTGGATCCTCAGACAGTCAGGTCAGCAAAATATTAACTCTTGCACTACTTGCTGCCAACTCCCCCAACCCCAAACCTGGACACACCTTCATCCCTCTCCTTTGCAGCTGCTGTCCCTACCTGCTTGTCACTCTGAGATCTTTGCTGGTGCCTCCTCCACTGCACCCTGATTTCTCAAAGGAGTCACAAACACACACCTCCTCTAGGGATGGCCACTCCTGAAGAGGGCAGATCTTAGCAGCATTGTAAACTCCTGTATACTTTTCTGCCCTGTCCGTGTTTCCCAGGTTCCTCCCCTCCCATTAGATTCTCCCAGCTTGGGGCTATATTTCCCCAGAGGTATTAGATGCACTTTTCCTCAGGTGAAACTCATTTTATTTCCTGCCCACGTGTCTACTCTCTCTAGACCCTTTGGATTTCTCTCTCCTCACTGGTATTTGAATGTTCTCTCAAGTTAGCATCAACTGTGAACATCATTAACATGCCCTTTTCCGCTTTCATCCAAATCATAGATTAGCCTGACCCAGTGGCCCCACCAGCCTCCCCATAACTCAAACATTGCCATATATGGTCCCATCAGCTCTTAGCTAATCATCATTCATTGTGGGAGAGGTGCTCTTAAGGTATTCCCATCCATATGTTACCTGTGGTTCTGTCTTGGGCTTGTTGAATTCAGCAGAAGCATCAGAGGCCACTTTGAGTCCTTGCAGTTCCTGGTAGGGCAGAGTCTCCTTTTCAGGCTCTGAAGAGGCTGTGCTCATAGGAAAGGGGCTGTCAGGCATAGGGATGAATTCAGCATTCTCCAGTTCCTGGACAGAAGCAGCACTGTGTCAGAGATTCCTCACATGCCCAAACACACCACATCTCTTCAGTCAAGACACCAGCACCCTCTTGTGGTGGAAAACAAGAGTACGATTTAAGGGCTCCTCACACTGAAGTCAAACAAGCAGGGGGACCCTCTCCTCTGGGCCATAGCCTGGCACTGCACTAGGTACTCAGATCATCACTGGGATGAACTCCACCATTTGCTGGTGTGGGCTTGTTAGTTGACAGGGCACATTTGTGGGACCATTTAGTAATTCTCCACAAAGGGCCATACTTTTGGAGTTTAATGTATCCACCCTACACACATCCACCCCATCACATACAACTTGAAAGCTTATTTTATGTATGTTTACACGTGGCAAGACAGAGAGTTACCAAGTGGTGCTGTAAGTCTGTAGGCACGGTGAAACACAAACCCGAAAGCAAAAACTGTCATTTTCCACACAGTTCCAGAGATACAGCCACACGACCATGACCGCAGAAAGACAGCACAGGACAAGATCTAAAGCTATATACAAGAAATACTAGGTGACTGGTGGAGGCCCTATGCCTCCATGGAAAAGTTTCAAATGTGATATCCAACAAGCAATCACTTGTAAAATCCCTCTTTGATTACAGGGTTAAAAATGAATGTGAGACTGTAGGAGCACACCCAGCACAAACATTCCTTTTTCTTGGAGCCTTTTCCAATGGTGATGTAAGCAAAGTCCATAATCAGTAGAGGTTTTGAAGCAGTCCAAGACTTGTCCAGTGCTCCAGAGGAAGAGGACACAAGGACTCTTCTGCATGTTGTTTGTGCCAATACAGCTTCTGGCTCTTTTGGTATAAAAGGAATCATAATAAGGTGGTGACCTGATACGGAAGTTTTGGTCCTTGCTGTTCATTGCTTTCCAAAACTGGAACACACGGGTAACATGCATGTGGTAATTACCGGCCCAACTGACCAGCACTGCTTCATATCGTGCGTGCAATTTGCGATGCATTCATCCTGACTTCTGCAACATACTTCCTGCTGTACATGTATTAACAGGATGCAACTTTGCATCAGCCTTATTTAGTATAGAGGAAAAAAAACTGTTTCATGTCAAAACAAAGGTAGCTTACTGTTTCAGACATCTTGCCAAATTGAGAGTGACTGACAAGCTGCAAATTTTGTACCAAAGAGGTTGGTAGCGATACTGTCTGACCAGCGTGAGAAAGAAAAGGAGACTGACGGAGACCTGAACTGCTTACACGTCAATCTAGCCATCTAAAAGGACAAGTCACTGGCCAACTCCCGCCACACGAGGAAAGTTTTTGAAACGCACATCGAAAGAGCATCCTGGCAAACAGCTATTTGAACGTCTTCACAGATTGGTAAATGAGATACTGGATCACTATTGCAATGCAGGTGATGAATACTTCCCGTATTCTTCAAGGGCCCAATGGTAACTGAGCTTTTACAAGACCTTATCTGTGCCTGTAGCAGTAGAAGTTGCTGCACAATCAAGTGTGTCTGTAATCAGAACAATCTTCCCTGCACGTAACTGTGTACAAGCCAAGGCAATGAAGACTATGGTTTTCTAGCACTAGTGATGAACAAGATGGTAATATTGACTGGCAATGTTACCAGTACTATGCCACAAATATATTATTAGATTTTCACCCTAACAGAAATGAAAACAAACATTTCAAAGTGATCGTTTTACTGTGTTGATGGTATCATTGTTTATCCCTTTTCTATGGTAATGGCACCACTTGACAGCTCCACACTGTTGTACCTCATCTTAAAGTGGACATGATAAACTTCCAGTGATGTGTGTGTGTGAGTGTGAGTGAAAATAGGATACATTAAGTCAACCAAACTGGTGGTGTCTGCTGTGTGTCTCATTTCTGTACTACCACAGAACAAGGAGTGCAGAGGAAAGTCCATCTGGTGAAGAGGATGATTCCTGTGCCATCTGGTGGGGCAGGACAGAGGCTGCACAAACAGTTTGGAAAGAAGCTTCTCATAGATCCTTTTGCTGTGCCCTTAACCGTGATCCCAGATCCTGGGATTTTAGATAAATTCACAAGGTAGTCTCTTACCTTACGCAGCCAGCCAGGGCAGGAGCTGCTGTCAGCATTACAATCCCCCATGGGCTCTGTGGCACTGATCCAGCCCCCCATTCCACGATCTGCTTCCATGGTTCCTCGAAAGCCTCCACTTGGGTCAGGGGTCTCAGATTCCTGCTCATTTTCTTCCTCCTCTCCTCCACCAGTTGTGCAGCTCTGAGCAACTGGTAGACAAAAAAAAGAGAAGCAAGAACGCTACACATTTCACTGGCTTGCCAGTTCAGGGAATGCAGCTGCTACTGGATCCCAGATGAGGTAGAGAAAAGAAAAGAAGAGGTTAGCCCCCTGGAAGCTGCTTTAACCGCAGAACCCTGAGGGTGAGGGTATTTGTCTGGACAATGTCTCCTTCCAGCTGTAACTAAGTAAACACCATGCAACTCGCCCCAAAACTGACCCTCTGCCAAACATTCTTGTTTCCTGGTCTTCTCTCCCCCCACTCAAAAGTCCCTGCAGTTGACTCTCAGATAGCCAACTACCTCCTCAACCATTAAGCTGCCTCCTGTTACAGAAAGGGACACTGGTGACATATGCCTGAACAGATCAGAGAGAAGAGTTGACAGCTTTCTCTCCGCACACTATCCCCTTTTCTTCATATCTCTAGCCACTCATCCAGTCCCACCCACCTCCACAAGCTTCCAGTCCAACCTTATCAGTCTGCCCGGCCTCCCTAACCCTTATAACACAGTCTGTCTGAAAAGTCATTGCCACTTGGATGAGTTACAGAACCACTAGCACCCAGACTAAGCTGTCTAACTAGACAGACCACACAGTGTCCAGCTCTCCCACCAACACACCTCGACCTCACTCTCCTTCAGTCCATCCAAAATCTTTCTGCCAAAGGTGTTCCCTCCAGCAGCTGTCACCATCTCACCTCCCTCTATTGATCTCCTTTTGCCTCCCACATCAAGTTCAAGGGTCTCATCTTAAAGGCCCTACATAGCTCAGCTCCTGCCTCCATCTCTTCCTACTCCTCTCCCATGCTGTTCCAATTCTCCCCCTTAGGCTTGGCCCCTCCTCATCTTGTGCACAAATTGGCCTCCTCTTTTTTCAAAGCCCCTCACATTCTTCTTTGAGGCCTTTCAAAGACAGAAATGAAACCCAGTGATAGGACCGAGGTGCATCCACTCACATGGGGTGCAAGGGCCATGTCTGAAAAAAGAGAGGTCTCAGCATATGCACTAGGAGAGATACCATAATTCACATCTAGATACCAAGGTGACTGGAGAGCACAATGGAGCCACCTTGCACAAACTAAGGGCCTCTTTATATTCTTCTATCTAACTCAGTCTGTGAGCCTACTCCTGACCAGGGACTTCAACACCGACTACACAGATATGTTTACATTTCTGGTACTTGGCTCCCACCTTTGTTATCTCCAGGGCCTGCTGCAAAGACCTAGGACCCTTGCTCCAGAAATTTCAGCTGTTCATGTCTTGTCAGATCTCACACTTCTAGGGGGAATGACTGGGTTGAAACCTGGTTTGATTTACAAGGATGGTTTTACTGGCATTTAAGCAGAAAGCGTGTGTCACATTGTGCTAACTGCTCCTCACAGAAACTACAATGCTGAAAAGGAAGGCAGTCAGCTAGCCCTGTAGGGAAAGAGACCAGGAAGCTCAGGACAGGCAGGCAGGCAGGCAGGAAGGAAAGTGGGATAGGTAATGACAGCTCTGAAAGCCTTTTGAAATGATCTGTGCACATATCTAAAGCTTTCCAGTATTTGTCAATGCTGCTGCTGCCCAAGAACCCCAGCTGTGGAGTGACCCATCTGGCTATTATCCCCAGCTGGTTACTCACCTGTACCAATGGACAAGCCACTGCTGTTGGATCGGATGGTTTTAGAATTCAGCACCTTTTCTGTGGAAAGAAGGAATATCCCTTCAGCAAATGGGCTCTAACAAAGAGAGTACAAATCAGACCATGACAGAGCCAGTGTTCCAGTACTTGGGCTCACCTGGACTGGCCAGCAAGTTCCCCCAGAATGATCTTGACCTTCCCTCCCAGAAAGCCTATGTCAGTGAGTACCAAGTTATCACACCACGTCTTTGGAGCAGCCTGTCCCTGAATAACACTCACCAACAATGAGAATGGTGTGCCAGCCACGGCAGGACAGGTCTGGAACATGATGCAGGGACCCAAAAATGGGCCGAGGCCATGACGTACAAATATCGGAGCCATGAGCTCTTTCTGTTGGTGTCATTGCCAGACGTCCATTCCCACCATTGCCCCAGGCAAAGATATGGTTATCTACGGAAAAACTGATCCATCAGCCTGAACTTAGAAACACCTCATGTCTCTTCTAGGGGCTCCACCAGCCTGGACTCATTACAGATACCCCATTCCTTCCCCATAACTACTTTGGGTCAAGAAAGGCAGGGCTTCTAATCCACCTGCTCTCAGAGAGCTACTAGAGAGCTAAAACTGTGTGCAGTGAAGTGAACCAGCCTGTCTTCAGCCCACCTCTTGGTGCCTGGCGGGCAGCATTTACTAAAACTTTGGGCTGCTCTACCCCTCTGATCTGGCACCAATTTGGGAAAATTTGCCTGTTCCAGTCACAGCCTTTCAGAGACCAACTGTGCCAGGGGTTATTGCAAAGCCTGCAGCCTTTCTCTGCTGCCTTGAATGGAAGATGATAGAGGAAATGCTTCCACTGCTAGATGGGAGTCAAATGTCAAAGTATTCTGCAGACCCAGCCCAAAGGAGGAGTCCATAGCAGCCCCCAAAATGCCCACTCACCGTCAGTAGCAGCTATGGTGAATTCATCTCCACATGAAACCCTGATCACCTGCTTACCCCCAAGGGGGCCTCCCAGCAGGTTAATTCCCAGGTGCTTCTTATAGTCGCCCACACCCAGCTGCCCGCATTTGTTGGAGCCGAATGTCAGTAAACGGCCTCGCTCTGAAAGGAGGAATGAGGGGAGTTATGGTGGGAACCCAAAATGGAAAGCAACTGTGCATGCAGAGACAATTTGTAGCAACAGCCCATGATAAGAACCTGGTCATGCTGGAAGGGGGCTATTAGCCAGTGAGAACTGCTTCAGTCCAAGAAACTTCCTCCACCATTCAATTCTCTTTGCTTCCCACCTTTGCCTCTGGATCCCACGATTCCTCCCAGTCTTTTAACCGAGATGCTCTGGCAGGGGGAACCAAGGGCCTCATCCCTGCACAAGCCTCCCCTTCCTTTAGGGGGGCTGAACCAAGCTCTGAGATCAGGAAATTCATGTCTGCTCTAGGAAGTGACAGCCAGTGGCAAAGGGAGCTGTGACCCTATTTAAAACCATCAGGGCTCAGGGGTCAACACTCAATTCACAATCACTGGGTGAGGCTCCAGGAGCTTCTACTTCGCTCAGTGGAGCTGAAATGAAATGGAATAGAGCTGATTTAAAGGGCCAGACAACTGGTACCCTCACTAACTCCGAACACAGCACACAAGCCAGTGACATGTTCACTGAAAGCATATCCTGGGGACTGCAACTAGTTCCTCTAACTGGGAGTGGGGAAGTGCCTGCACCATGAGAAGGACTCACCATCTATGGAAGCTGTGTGCGTCTTTCCAGGGGCAATGGTGCGGATCTTGTAGAAGGAGAGCTGCTTGGCCAGAGTAAGGGAAGTCGTGTAGGGAACTTCATAGTAGGTCTGAAAGGAGAGACCAGACATAATCAGCTAAAGCCCAGAGCCAGCACCCCACAGGTGCACACATCACGCACATTCATCAGCCAAGATCTGTCTGTGCAGGTCTTGGGTAGAGGACAGTGCTGGGTCTGCCAGCCCTGCAAGGAGGCAGGCAATTCCTGCCAGTCTCAGATTCCACTTACGTTGTACGAGTTCCCCAGGTGCAGCTAACATGCTGTTTTACCACCACAGAAGTGAATTGAACCCCTGGCAGATGTGAGGCTGGGGAATGATTTGCCTCTCATTATACTAGCTGGTGTCTCGGGATTTCCCTTCCCCCTGGAGTTCTGAGCTGGGATCCAGTGGATGGACGTATCCCATGTGATGGATTCCTTGCCATTGTTGGGGGACCTTTGCTTCCCCATCTTCTAGGTAACCCTGGGATCAGGCACAGGAGCACCAGATGCACTCACATCGTGGTTGATGATCCCTGATGTGCATTGGTTCAGGCCCAGTTTGTTGAACTCGTTGAGTCCACATGCCAACACTTTGCCCGTTTGGGTCAGCAGGAAGGTGCCATCACAGCCACACTGGACTGAGACAATGTTCAAGGTCTTTGGAACATCTACCTAGATTGAAAACACAAATGCCAGGAATCAAGTCCCGGCAGCTACAGAGCAGAGACCAAGAACCAAATCCAAACCTAGAACATAAGAAATACCTGAGTGATCAGAGCAGAGGCTCATCTACTTTAGGTACTGTCCCTGACAGTGGCCCATACTAGCTGCTTCAATTGAAAGCGTAAGAAACTTCTTAACAGAGTAAACTCCCCACAGGGAAGTTGTCTCCTTGACAGTTAGTTTAGTTTTAAGACCTGAAGACCATCCATATAAATGTATGGTCCCTTGAATCCTACCCAGTTTGTGACCTTAACAATATCTTGTATTAGTAACTCTCACTGTTGTTACACCATAAGGGAAATTACTTCTCAAGCTAGTGATAGAATCAAGGAAACTGGAAGGGACCATGAGAGGTCATCGAGTCCAGTCCCCTGCACTCATGGCAGGACCAAGTACCCCATTAAACCATCCCTGACAGGTGCTTGTCTAACCTGCTCTTAAAAACCTCCAATGTAGGAGATTCCACAGCCTGCCGTGGCAACTTATTCCAGTGGTTAATAACCCTGACAGTTAGGAATTTTTTCCTAATGTCTAGGCTGAACCTTCCTTGCTGTAATTTAAGCCCTTTGCTTCTTGTCTTATCTGTGATTAAGGAGAACAACTCTTTTCCTTCTTCCTCGTAACAACCTTTAGGTATTTGAAGACTGTTATCCTATCCCCTCTCAGTCTCCTTTTTTTCTAAACTAAACAAACCCAGCTCCTTCAATCTTCCCTCAGAGGTCAAGTGTTCCAGACCTCTAATCATTTTTGTTGCCCTTCTCTGGACTTTCTCCAATTTTTCCACATCCTTTTTGAAATGAGGCACCCAAAACTGGACACTACTCCAGTTGAGGCCTAATCAGTGCAGAGTAGAATGGAAGAATCACTTCTCGCATCTTACTCACAATGCTCCTGTTGATACACCCCAGAATGGTATTTGCTTTTTTTGCAACAGTATTACACTGCCCACTCATATTTAGCTTGTGGTTCACTATTATACCCAGATCCCTTTCAGCAGTACTCCTTCCTAGGCAGTCATTGCCCAGTTTGTATGTGTGCAATGAATGGGTTGTTCAACCCTAAGTGGAGTAATTGGCACTTATCTTTATTGAATTCATTCTATTTATCTTAGACCATTTCACCAGTTTGTTCAAATCATTTTGAATTGTGATCCCATCCTTCAAAGCACTCGCAACCCTTCCCAGCTTGCCTGTTGGGGGGGCCTTTCCAACTTTACAGGATCATCTGCAAACTTTGTAAGTTTGCTCTCAATGTCATCATCTAAGTCACTGATAAAAACATTGAACAAAACCGGACCCAGGACAGATCCTTGCAGCACCCCGCTCATTATGTCCTTCCAGCCTGAATGTGAACCATTGATAACTACTCTCTGGGAGTGGTTATCCAACCAGTTTTTCATCCATTTTATAGTAGCTCCACCTAGTTTGTACCTCCCCAGTTAATTAATGAGAATGTGATGTGAGACCGTATCAAATGCCTTACTAAAGTCTAGCTATACCACATCTACCGCTTCTCCTCTATCCACAAGGCTCGTTACCACATCATAGAAAACTATCATGTTGGTTTGACATGATTTGTTTTTGACAAATCCATGCTGATTAGCCCTAAGCACCTTATTCTCTTCTAGATGTTTGCAAATCAACTCCTTAATTATCTGTGGGGTGCATCCCCCTCAAGGGGGTGCAGTGGAATGTTTGGGGAGCATGCAGCAGAGGCCTGGGCCAGCCCCCATGGCGGGCAGGAAGGGAGCACGACCCAGCCCAGCTCCGTTTCACTACCAGCCTAGCTCCAGCCCCAACCCCGACTCTATTCTGCCCCAAGCTCTGCCATCATTCCCCCCCACCCCGGCTTTGCCCAGACCAGCTCCACCTCTAGCTCCTGCTCCTCCCTCATCTCCAGTTCTGTCCCCAGCTCTGCTTCAGCACAAATTGTGTGGCTGAGCCAATTGTGCAATAATGGGGGGGGGGGGGGGGGGCGCAGTGTCACAGACATATTCCACTAGGGGTAAGGGGGAACCACTGTTTTAAGCACTATCAGAATTTTGATTTTACCCCCCAAAGCATGTGTGTTTTTCTTCCTTCTGCATCTTCTTTCCTATTTGAGGTAAATAGCTGATCCTTTATTGAATTAGAACAACCGACAGTGAGAGCAGGAGAAGTATGAACAAGCACAATGTTAAAGATCAGGAATTGTTTGTTCATCTAGACAGCAGCTTTTTGGTAGGTGAGGGGAAATGATCACAGTAACATTTTAGCCATGCAAACAACTTGCTGATTCCTTGCTAGGTTCCTCTGGAGTGCCCCACAATCTTCTCTAGTATTGCCTAACCAACATAATTTTGTGTAATCAGCAAAATTTTACAAAACACACATGCACACGCAAAGAGTAACACTTGGAGCCTCCATGTTAACTTCTTGCCATTAGGAAAACTGATAACGTTTCTTAGTCAGTTTCTAAATCATGACAGAACTTTACACTCCTTTTTGGAAGCAATATTATATGGACTTCCAAATCTTTGACAAAGTATATCAATTCGTTTCCTTTTGCCATTATTTTGTGAAACTGCTCAAATAAGCATAGAGAAGCACAGTTTCCTTCTAGCTGGGGCATGGAATCTGACACTGACTAATAGTTCAGGAAACTCCCCTCCTATGGGGCTTTCTCATCAAGTTCAGCACTTGCTATTATTTGTCTCTACTAGGAGGTCTCAAAGCAGTACGGTTGGCAGGGGGCACCCAAGTTTGGCCATTTTGAGAGCTATATTTCCCTTCTCATCTGATAGCTGCCATTAGATCTAGGGCAGGGGTCAGCAACCCCCGACATGTGTGCCGAGAGTGGCACAGGAGCCTACCTGGAGCGGCACACGGCGCCCTCAGTGGTGCTGCTGAATTTGCTGCTCCTGCCACCGAAAGCAGCTTCTTTCGGGGTTCCCAGACACACCGCCTGGAGTAGCCTCTTTTGGTGGCTGGGGGGGGGGGGGGGGGGAAGGGAGGGTAGCCACACTGCCGAAAGAAGCCACTCCAGATGGATTCTGGCGGCATGCCTGGGTATGCCTCCCCACAGCCACACCAAAAGAAGCTGCCCACAGCAACTTTCAGCAGCAGGGGCTGCTCTAGTTGTGGCTGCCGCTAAATGCTCAGGAGGCGGCTGCTTTTTTCTGGTGGAGGTGTCTGTTGGCACTGGCTGAGGGCCGGGGAAGAAGGGCCGGCACGGGGATCAACAAAGGCTGCTGACCCCTGATCTAGGGCCAGTGACTGGTGAGGTGAGTAAGTGAATATGGGATCCCCAAAAGCGCTTGACTGTGCTTTGGGAAAAACCAACTGAGGCAGCTAATTTCTGAAAACAGTGACTCATTTGGACTCAGATCAGTGACCAGGAGGCAAATCAGGAGGCAGCTGGAGTTTTACCTTCTGAGGTGTATAGTGATCCTCTTCTGAATCCAAACCCAGGCGCCCTGTGTCGGTACAGAGACTTTGGTGAGAAACAGTCGTGCACAATCTTTCCAAGGCTGAGGGGCCTGTCCCTGGGAAATGGTCTTGTCCTTCCCCACTCCTAGGTGAATCCCCCAAGGCCAGGAGCCTTGCTTCTGGGAAAACAGTGCTGCCTCCCATTCATCGGGGTAACCCCTCCGAAGACAAAAGACACTGCTTCAGTTCCCAGGGAAACCTCTGTCCCAAAGTTTGAGTGCCCTAATTCCTGGGGAAACTACCCTGCCTAGAATAAAGTCCCAAAAGCTCATTCTTCATCTCTCAGTTTAAGTTGGAAAGAAACCCTCAAGAACAACTAGGTGATTTTTGGACCTAAGGTGCCCTAGACAGCCCTCATCCATTTTCTGCTTTATCCAACTTACCATAGCCACCATCCTGCCAGTTGAGAGGAAGAGTGGGTGTGCCACCATTCCTGCTCAGGGCCACACTGTATCTGACCTCCCTAGGCCTCCACAGCTTGGAACAGGTCCCAGAAAGAGGATGTGACATGACTTTACATACCATACTCCCCACAGCCCCATGAGTAGACCTCTCTGTTTCTGGTCAGAACAGCCACGTGATTATCTCCACAGGAGACCTGCTCCACAGGGTTGCTGAGGAAGAAGTCCAGCTGCAGAGGGTCCAGGACCTCAGAGCCAAAGGCCTTGTCAATACCCATGCAGCCATAATAATCTGAGCCAAAGGCATATACCTGGCCTTCATCTGCATGGAAGAAGGGAGAAACTCAGTCAGCACATGGAGCTTGCATCAGGCTGTCTATTAACCTCTCATGGGGACGCCAAAGGAGCCTGATCTCTGTGGTCACTCGTTTTTAATACAGAGGAGTGGCTTGGCAGTCTATAACGTCTTTGCCTGAAATGTAACCTGGCTGCTCATATTAAGATGGATAATTGCATGCTGGGACTTGAGACACTCAGAAAAGGCCAAAAGGTAGCCTTTTCCCTGGAAGCGTTGGTCTGCTGATCTGGTCTTGGAGGCTGACTGGTACACAGCACAGCAGACCATGGGCTTTCTTCATGCCACCCAATCAGGCTCTCACCTGTGATGCAAACAGTAAAGTCATCCCCACAGGACACCTGGTGGATGGCCTTGCCCTGCAACTTCTCCACACGTTTTGGCTGCCGATAGGAAGCTTTGTCTCCATGTCCCAGCTGGCCATGCAGCTTTGTGCCCCCCTGCATATTCTGTAATACATAGAAGCCAGTTAAAGATGCATGTCCAGAGCTCAGGAGCATATTGTCAGTATCCATGGAGCCTCTGAGGATGAGGACAGGAAAAAACCAAAAGAGTCAGGGAAAGGATTTTTTAGCTATCTTAGCCTAAGAAAGGAGCTGCTCTCTTAGTGCGTCATGACTCCAAGCACCACTTAAATGCCACTCTGAGCTTTCAGGTAGCTTTACAGTTACATGCTAAAGAGAAACAATCAGGTTTCAAGCCACCATCTGATAGTCACCCGGGTCAGGAGGGAATCCCTCTCTTTTTCCATGCCTACCCAAATGGGCAGGTGCACTGTATGGGTAAGATCCTGTGTAATCCGTGATACTGCTGAATACATTCGTTTCTGCAAAACTGCTCAAGGATCTCAGCTTTCATCACCATTTTTACATATATTACTATTGCTTATAAGCTGTAAAGAAATCCAAAAAACACATGAAATGTGTCACTAATGTAGCAATGTCTGCCTGAGTCTGCAGATAGACAAATAGCAGCTCTGAGAATTGTGAACTTCTCCATTCGTCTTGATGTGTTGTTGACACTGAAACCTAATTATGGGACAATTAAAATACCAAGAGTGCTAATAATTTCACTAATGTTTTTAGTGGTGAATGCGTTTGTCCCATAATCCCAAACTGCCTCCCTCCCCTAGAGGCCTATTACCTACTCTGTGATCACAATTTCCTGTTCCTCCTCTTCCCCTTCAAAAAAGTTCATGCTACAGTTGTGTTGTCAATAAAACAATCTGCAGAACAATGAAACTATGGGAGCAGATACATTTGTTTAGTTTGATACCAAAGCAACAGCAGAAACTAAATTATTTTAAAATCACTAGAAAACTCCATTCTTTCCATTCACCTTAAGATGCTTCAGCCTCCACCTGGTCACTGACAGCAGAACTTGGAAACAGCCTGCTGTAGGGTACTCCGAGTTCTACCTAAGTCCAGACATGCCACAGCTCCTACACTTGGCATATGACTCCTGCATTCCAATGGGCTACCCTACCTATTATGTATGGTCTCTGAAAACCTTCTCCAAAAATAGATACAGACCACTGGAATCACTGGCGACCTCCACTGCACTTTGTGGTGGTGGTGCCAGGAGGGGGAAAGGTTGCTTGGCTCAGGGATCATGCCTCAGTCCCTAACTTACAAGTTACCACCCTTTCGTGTGCTGCAATTCTGGGTAACATCAATAGCACTTCAACACCAAACATCAGAACCTCCCTTCCCACCACTACACACACATCACCAAAAATATACTACACCTGAGATTTACACTAGCACCCAATGGGGCTGCCTCCAACCACCACAGCTCTTACTTCACCCAATCCCCAAGTTTGCCTACATCTCATCTCTCTTTTTCCTGAGGTCCCAGTCTCCTATTTCTAGCAGACTAGTAAACCGATCTATGGCCGGGTATTCTAGCTTTTAGATCTTCTACCTCTAGCAGACTGGTAAACCGATCTATGGATGGGTATTCTAGCTTTTAGATAGTCTACCTCTGGCCTTCCAACTTTCCCAAGTTCTTTCTGCTTCGTTTACTTACCACCCAAGTGTACAGTTCCTTCTCCACCGTCACCACAGCAAAGTGAGTGTTTCCGGCACACACCTGGCGGGCACTGCAGCCACTTTTGATGACATCCAGCTTCTGGGGGGTGGACTTCCCACCACCCCAAACATACACCTCACTAGTGCGTGAAGTCACCACTGCAATTGGTGCCTCACTGACGGTGCTCGACCTGTAAAAAACCCCGCAGAAGACAAGTGCTCTTAATATGATGCTCTGACCGTTGTCAGGACTGTTCAACCCAAATTCTTCCTTCTGGCCCCCCACGCAGGGGAGAAGCTGGAAGAATTGCTTGGGTGTGAGCTGTACTATGTCACAAACATTAGTGGGTTTTTCTTTACAAAAATTGTTCTCGCTGCTCAGAGACTGCGTATTAGTCTGAAGTATTATAAACAAGCTCAGGAGCAGAACTGAGTGAGCACTGCAGAGAAAGGAGCGTCCAACAATCATTGAGAGAGAAGAGAGAATCCAAGATAACATTTACAAGCCTTTGGGATTTCTATGAACATTGACATGACAGTTGAAGTTTGTCAAATGTGAAGGCCTCACTCATGAAACAATGCTCAGGAAGTTAAAGATTCATAGATAATCATGCAACCCTACACGCTGGAACACATGACCATCTCATAACCCCCCGTTTCCCTCTTTAACAGAGTTTTAGCCAACCGATCAGGGAGCAAACACACTCCACATAACTTAGGGGACCAATCATAAAATGGAACCCGCAGTCAAATCAAGTGCTTTGGGAACAACATATGGACTGAAATAGGGTCACATACCAAGCTCAGCGAACCCTTTCAAATAATTAAAGTCTCTGATAACTCACCAGCAGAAAAACAGCTACATTTATTGAGGAAATTATTTGCTACAAATTAGGTCATTAGCTGGGACTAGGAGAACTCATACACACACCCTGTTTTATGAAAAACTGTCACAAAATTCAAATGAATAGCCCAATTCCTCACTGGTGATATGGAGCCCGGGGGGAGTGAGTACTGTGTCCTGGAGTGCCCAATAACTCTTATGACCACCACCACACCTCAACTCAGTTTTAAAAATAAAAGCTACCTTTCTAGCCCTCATTTTCAAATGCCTCAAAGTGGAAACATCTCTAGGAATGTGAATTTGTCACAGAATTCTAATTTTCTTTTGCAAACATGCAATCACTGTTTCACCGCTCCTTAATTAATTGTACTCATTTACTCTACACAACCACAGCTAACTTGAGTTACTGCTCCACAGAGCCACTAGCTCCCTTACACTACAAACTGATGAACCACAACCAACCTAAAACACACACTGGCCACTGACCTGATCATTCTGTAGTTCACCCAACATCTCACATCTGACCCTGAGCAGTGTAGACTCAACATCTCCCTCCTTCTCCTAGGACAGTGGTGTCCAAACTTTTCTTGCTCCCCCCCTTATCAGTCATGGAATCAGTCTGCGGCCCCTCCTCCATTACTGCACAGTTGACCCAGCAGAGGTGCATAAACTGAAGGCAGAGCTGGGGGCAGAACTCGGGATGCGGGAAGAGCTGGGGCTAAAGGTGGAGTTGGTCTGGTGACCCAAGAGGGAATGAAGGTGGGCTGGGACTGGGGCAGAGCTGGGTGGTACTTCTTCGCAGTCCTCCATGGACCCTGCCAAGCACTCCCTCAAATGCTGCTCTGTGCCCTGCTATGCGGGAGGCATACTCCTCACTTTGGGGACCACTGCACTTTAGCCTGAAGAGCCCAGTCTATCCTGACAACCCTCCCTATTTGCTCTAGAAATCCACTACAACCACTCTATTTTCCTTCCCAATGCCAGTAAGAGACCACACCCTCCAGATACAGGCCAGAACCTCACACTGTCTATGGATGCCAGACTAACAGACAGCCAACTATGTAACAGTGTCATTCCACCTCTCTCCACAGAGAAGGATGGGAAGCTGGCTCCTACACCCCATTCCTTTCCCCAAACCACTCACCAAGTCAAGTGATGTAACAATGAAACCTGAGGGAACTGAGATGCACACAGGACACCTTTTGCTGCATGTTATCTGGCAATAATTATGGGGGCCCTTCAAGCAAAGCATAGAATTACAGAAGATTAGGGATGAAAGGGACCTCAGGAGGTCATCGAGTCCAGCCCTCTGCTCAAAGCAGGACTCACCACAACTAAATCATCCCAGCCCAGGCTTTGACAAGCCAGGCCTTACAAACCTCTAGGGATGAGGATTCCACCACCTCCTTAGGTAACCCTGTCCAGTACTTCACCACCCTCCTAGTGAAAATGTTCCTATTAATAGCCAACCTAGACCTCCCCCACTGCAACTTGATGACTTATCTCAGAGACAGAATGATCCCCTAACACTCTCCTTACATTTAGTAAAGACCCTTTACACTTGAGATGTGCCTGAAAGGAGGGAGCTGTATAGCCTCATACACTGACTAGCATGCAACTGTGGAAATCATAGGCTCAGCAAGGCAGGCTTCAGTTGTGGGTGACATCGAGTAAGAATCCCCCATCTGTCGGTAAAGAATGGTCAGGATAGAGGGGCAAAATTAAGGCTGATGTCAGAATTTGGAACCTTAATTCAGGGGAATGGCCCCTGTTTTCTGCTGGGCCCCTAGAAGTGCATAGTGGGCCTGGCCAAGAGCAGCTTCTGGTCATGTGACCGGAAGCCACACCTCCCCCTATCACCCAAGAAAGTAGGAGAGCCACTGTGCCCGGGACAGTAGCAATGCAAACTTCACAGCTGCGGGGCTGGGCAGCAGCTGGGGCAGAGGAGCCAATGTGGGACCCGGCAGCTGACAGTGAAGCAGAGGTGCTGGTGCCAGTACCTCTGTACTGCTTGTGGCTGTGGCCACTGGGCCCGGCAGCCACAAGCGGAGCCAAGACATCAGCACTGGCGCCTCTTCCCCGCTGGTGGCTGCCAGCTGCTGGGCGGCCCCAGGGCCCGTGGCTATGAAGTTCACACCATGGGCAGGGGTCAAGGTGGGTGGACCTCAGAGCGAAGTGGGTGGGCCCCAGCCCACCCATGGCTATGCCCTTATCTTAATTTCATCTTCCCTGAGTTTCTGGCATTCAGAGGTTTTCTAACGAGAACACTCCCATTAAGGGTGTTATAGCTTCATCATTAATGCTCTCAGCAAAATTTCTACGTGGGGAGCTATACTCTACAAATCTCCCTTCAGATCATTACCTTGGTCGTTTGGTTGGCCCATTAAGCAGCGCGACTTTCTCTTCCATCTCCCTGCCACCAGGGGAAAAAAAAGAAAACCGAACATTACAGAAAATAGTAAAATCATATTACTAAACATAGCCCAAAACATTTTAAAGACTCCACAAACTGACAAGCCATGCAGAGGGGATTACTCTCCTTTCCAATAAAATGTTACTCTGTCTGAGGAGACCATGGCAGCTATTTAACACCCCACTGCAATACATGGAATTAAGGGTGATGAAAAGTATATACCGGAGCCAGAACTTGGCCAGGACCCTGAAGCTTATATCCTAACTTCTGTGAAAAGTGCCACTGCATCTTTAAAGACAACAAATGAACAGGACGTGGGTTTTAAATCTCACTCTAAAGATGACATGTTCGGCAAGACGACACCCTGTTGCAGCATTCTGAGTTTGCCTACCAAATAAAAAGCACCTTAAAACAGGGGAATAAGTCTTCTGCCATCAGGGTGGCCAAAGGGTAACTCAAACAGTCAAACAGCATGGCCCACAGCCCCGCTCATTCTACATGAAGGAGGAGTCTGTGGAGATTACATGTCACTCAGGACACTTAGAACACCATGAAGCTGTACATTTTGGGCCTTGACTTCCAGTCTCTGAAGGCTGAACCTCTGCATTGAAGTTGAGGGTGGGCAAGTAGTAAAGCACAGCCCTCAGGTTCCTCATAAGTTGCCAACATGGTCTTTGGTGCAGCTAAGTGTGGACACCCCTGAAATAAGGCATTTTCATTACAACTCTACAGGGAGGGGCTAAGGGGAAAGTGCTGGATTGGGCTTGTTACATTGGATGCATGAGAAAAAAGAGCATTATAATGCCCTTACAAGTGTCTGAATGCTGCTGCGTGTTTCCAGAGGCCTAACTTGAATGTCGGTAGGAGTCTCAGGGGAACAACAGAGTTCTCAGCATATCAACTGTTAGGGCAAACAGGGCAGATGGGCACCCCTTGGCCACTATGCCTAGGCACACAGCTTAATTAAGAGGCTCTATTCAGTAAGACTGTCTTGCTGGAACAGCAGCAATCCACTTTCCTCTCCTGAAAGGGGAAGAGTCTATTTCAAGGCCTGACTCCCATCAGCAAGAAAACAATCTTCAGAACTGAATTCAGGAGGCATCAGAATTATTGGTTTGCACAAAACTTCAAGAGCTCTCCTGACTGGTGAGCCTAGGGAGCGAGGCTGTTCTCGAGGGTGACAGAGGACAGAACGAGGAGCAATGGTTTCAAATTACAGCTGGGGAGGTCAAGGTTGGATATTAGGAAAAACTTTCTCACTAGGTGGGTGGTGAAGCATTGGAATGGGCTATCTAGGGAGGTGGTAGAATCTTCATCTTTGGAGATTTTTAAGGCTCAGTTAGACAAAACCCTGGCTGGGATAATTTAGGGGGAGTGGTCCTGCTTTTTAGCAGGGCGTTGGACTAGATGACCTCGTGAGGTCCCTTCCAACCCTATGATTCTATGATTCTATATGGCTACCTTCTGCGTTTGCTGAGGAGAACGTTTTCAAGCAACTCATCGGCAGTTGGCCTCTTCTCCGGATCCTGAAAGAGATGAGCAACACGTCATTCCCTAAGGAAAGGGACATTGTCTGCAGCAAACTCTTGGGATAGAATAGTTCATTCCTGCTCCCACTGGCCTCCTTCCTTCATGCCCTGCTTGCCTTCAGAACGGCAAGGAATCAAAAAGAAACAAACTAAAGGGCCATCAAGTCTCTGAACAACACTGGGTTAAATGCCAAATATTCAAACTGGACTCCTACACTCGAAAGAAACAGGCAATTTAACTGCCTCCAGAAGCACATGCTATGATGGCAACAAGAACATTAAAACAAGAGACACAGCCCAGAAAACTGGAGCAGGATAGACTGTGCTGGAAGGCAGCTTCCCTCTCTACTGTGCTGACAGATCTGCTGATGAATGTGAAAATCTCAGCCCCATACCAAACCAAAGCATACAGCATCAGAGACAATCCAGCAGCCCCCACAAACCCTATAGCACTGGAAAGGCATCCAGACAGTTTTCAGCGAACAACAGGAAAAAGAGGTCACTCTCACTGACACACCGGGCTGCAACGGCACGTGGGAATGTCTCTTCACCTACATCCCCCATTCTAAAACACACATCTCACCAGTCACCCTCTGCTCTGGAGCTGTAGGGCTTAGCCAACTGGGCAGAGGGTCGGAACAGAAAATTAATCTTACTAACCTGATCAAGGCAGGAGTGCACCAGCTGGATCAGCTCCAGTGCATAAACAGTGGAATCAACCTCCATGGCCCGGTTCCCCTGTACAATCTTCACACACAGGTTTAGAGGATTCTAGGAAGGAAATAAAGATCAGCTGTAATGGAGCAGAAATGATGTGTGTTCGCTCAGTGGGGAGAGACACTGTGGGGCTCTGCTGTTTATCATCTTCTCTGACTGGGTATTGGACAGGTCTCCTCCTCTCAATGCAGCTGCTGGTAGGTGCTGCAGCAACCTAGTCACCTCCCCTACAGAAATGCTACCTCTTCCAGTCAGCCTTTCCAAGCCAGGACTTGGTGGCAACATCCAGCTTCTCCTCCAAATGAGCCAGTGAAGGAAAAAGGGTGAGGTCTCCCTGCTTGTCAAGTTCCCTCAGCGTACAGAAGTTCCCCAGCTCTGCAGATATCTGCAGGCACTTATGCACCGGAGCCTGTGCATCACTGACAACGAAAAGTCAGAGGACAGTGATTTGACATGGCCCCAGTGCTAGTACAGAACACATCACGGCCATGCCACACCAGCCGGCTGCCTGACTGCATTCCCCACATGGCCACACTACACTACCTGGGCAGGTTTATCCTCCCACAAGTGCCAGCCAGCCATGCTCCCCACGTAATCTAGCTGTGGAAAAAAACAGGAGTTCCAGATATTACAAGCTCTCACAATAGGATTCTGTATTGTGAAGCTCCCAACTACCAGCATCAGGCCAAAAAAAAAAAAAAAATAATAATAATAATAGAGGAGATGGGACTTGGTTACATAGCCAATTACTGAAATCTTACTTTGGTCAAAAGGGAATGTTTCCCTTCAAACAATCTGCGCTCCCTGTGTCTGTGGGGAGGATCAAAAAAGTATTAGCAAAGTAGGCAAGAAAACTTTGCCCATATTATCTGCAGCCCTCGGTGATGCGCTCCAATCCTGGATTTCATAAACACTCATATTATCAATGGCCACGAAGAAAGAAAAAATTAGAAAAGCTGAAGGACAAGCACAAACATTGTGACAATGAAAAACAGCATATTCAATTTATCTCTCAGTCTACGGACTTACCGTAGCATCAAAGGTTCTCTTTAGGGTAAGGAGCTCGAAGACAACACAGCCCACGGCCCAGATATCAGATTTGAAATTGTATTTCACCCCCTGGCAGAGCTCTGGGGACATGTAGTATGGGGTTCCCACCAGCTAGACAAAAAAAACAAAACAAAAACCAGAAAATCTTCAGACACAATCCATCCAGACCTGGTTCCTGAATTTATCACCCATCACCATTATTATGGGCCCATCAGTATTTCCAGTGCAAATCCTAATTTTCTAGTGTTTATGGAAACTCTAGGTACTAAGAGGCTCAGACTCTGACATAGCTCATGGAAGAATTTGCTACTTCAAGAGAAGGAACCTACCTCCTACCTCCCACATTCAGAAGGCTATTGCAATCCCTTCATACTTTATCATCCACTATCAACTTTCCCTTAAACTGTGTTATGCAACTCCATGAGCTTTAGTCACACAGTCAAATACCAACTTCAGCATGGTCAGTATGTATTTATTTTCACTCTCAGAGAACTCAGAAGTGCCAGAATGAATTTTGCTCAAACTATTCACCAGCCAAAAAGGAGGGAAAAGTATAAGACAGACAGATACACACAGACACACCCTTTGGGCAAAGATCACACATGGACATTCTCAGCACAAAAGCTGAATTTCTAAAAGCTACGAATGTGAGAAAAATGGGTCATAACCGAAATGGTTTTGCTACAGCAGAAATTACCAGTAACCCTAAGTTCCCATTTGTTATGGAGCTGTGGAATAGTGATGTTCTGAAAGAAAGTTTGCAAAGGGAGGAAGCGTTCGAGCAGGACACACCAGCTGCATTAAATCTAACAATCCCTTAAGTGCAGGAAGTGTGTGTTGGAAGGTGCTCTAACCTAGAAAGTCCATAGCGGGTTGGGAGATCAGAGCCATCTCCCATTACAACTCTACTAATCACCACGAGAACAATGGAGCTGGGAGGCCCAGCGTAAGGCATCAACTGCTAACAGAAAAACATTCTCAGCATCAGAACTCTGGCTGTGGAACTCCTTGCTGAGTTGTGGAATCTCCTTACAGAATGTAGTAAATCCAAGCTTTTTTGTGTTCAGACTGAAGTGTAAAATTCATCTTTTCAGTAAAGTTTTTCCCCAGGAATGAGATTATAAATAAAACTAATTTTTAAATATTCCCGAAGATATAAATTCACACACCATTGTTACCTAGGGCAAGAGAGAGAAAACATGATTTGTTCAGGACTCTTTGGCATCTCTGTAATTTACTTCAGATTCAAAAAAGACAGGTGCCTTAGGCAGTCCACAGATTAGATACTGGAGGGAGAATAGGAGCGATCCCTTAACCGAACTCTAATGGACGTTCCAGGACTAAGTGCTTCAAATTCCTGTAATCTATGGCTGCTCTCCTCTCAATGTGGTGGAACCAAGATAAAAGAACTTGTGACACCAAATATACTGACATTTCCCAATGATAGCATTAAACTGAAAAATATTTTGTTACTCTAAAATGCTAGCAAAATAACCAAGATGTAGAGAAGGAACATGTAAAATAAATGAAGGGAAAAATCACAATATCCTTGCCCCTCAGCACTCAGGAACGTCCATCAAACACTGAAGAGACGGAGAGGGAAAAAATCTATCCACTCAAAACACAAAGGGAATTAAAGGGCAAAAATCTTGGCTACAGCAGAGTTAAGGTTGTCCAGTCGTAGCTGGTGCCAACTGATATCAAATATATTCTGAGTGCTCAGTGGCTGTTTCTATCTCCCTGCCCCAACACTAGAAAGCCTGTGACATGCATTAAGCATGATCATTCTCAACTCCTCACCCATGTCAGTAGAGTGTTCTTGGTGCTGTTCCTAGCTCCCCACCTAGAAGCATAGGGCTTCTTCAGATCCTGGCTCACACAGTGTATGTCTGCCCAGCATTTCTGCTGTTCTTCTCTTGACTGTCTCTAATTTGTCCATATCTTTCCTGAAATGTGGTGCCCAGAACTTGATTCAATATATAAACTGAGGCTTAATCAGCAGAGAACGGAAAAATTACGTCTCGTGTCTTGCTTACTACACTGCTGCTAATACATCCCTGAATGATGTCTGCCTTTTTTTTTTCTTTTTTGCAACACTGTTACACTGCTGAATTATATTTAACTTTTAATCCACTATGACTCCCTGAATCCTTCCTGCAGTACTCTTTCCTAGGGAGTCATTTCCCATTTGGTGTGTGCGCAACTGATTGTTCTTTCCTAAGCAGAGTACTTTGTATTTATCCTTACTGCATTTTATCCTATTTAATTCAAACCACTTCTCCAGTTTGTCCAGATCATTTTGAATTTTAATCCTATCCTCCAAAGCATTTACAACCTCTCCCAGCTTGGTATCGTCCACAAACTTTATACATTGGGATTGTGTCCTGTGTTTGGGGACTATTTGAGCCTAAACATGGAAAGAAGGGCGATAGGCTAGGCACTATCAAAAAGGCAAGACCCCTCCAAAAACTGACTCACATGAGGGGGTCAGGGAAGCAGGATCAAACCCCACAGATGGGCAGTGGCCTCCTAGGATTTGAGAAACCCCTAGACAGGCCAGGCCCTCCATATGCCAGCTCTCACGAAGGGCGTATACATACAGAAAGAGAGAATGTAGGACTGGGCAGAGCCTCTCCTCTGTTCTCCAGTCCTTCTGCCACTTATCCCCATGTCTCCTTTTCACTGTCCCTCTCCCTCACCTGAGCACCCCAGCCCCTCACCTTTCCTATTAATCCATTCCCCATAATCCTCCTCTGTTTGATGCAGTCTCATACCCCTATTCCCCCCTCTTCTAACCACTAAATACCTTTCCCCCGCCAGCACACATTCACATGGCTATTTTTTTCTTTAATACAAAAATACTTGGATTACTTTGCCCCAGAAGTACTCTCCTACAATATACTCACAGTCTCAGCCATGGAGTACTCAGAGTTCAGCTTCTTTGCCAACCCATAGTCTCCCATCTTAATCAGGTTTGCCTTGGTTAGGAAGATATTTAATGTCTTTATATCTCTGATGAGAAAAAGAGAGAGAAGAGTCTCTATGAAGCTGTGGCACCTGAGTGTTTTTCTGCTCATCAGGACTTGGAGTGAACTTGCTGCCTTTCTTTTTCTGTTAGACTTTAATGGCCTCTCTCACTATACCAGACTTAATTAGCATTTCTTTATATACGGAGTGCCCAGTGTGCAGTCACTGACAGAGCTTCTCATCCCAGAGCAGTAATCACCTTAGCTGTGTTCTCTCACTCCACACACACACACACACACACACACACACACACACACACACACACACACACACACACACACACACACACACACACACACACACACACACACACACACACACTTTAAAATGTTCATCCTTCTGAGCTCTATGTATAGTGGTGTTTTTTCTCCTGCGAACCACAGTGAAGGCCATTAAAGGCAGTTTTAGTTTTGCATTTTCAGAATGGGGCCACCCCCAGTCATCTGAGCCCATGGAAAACTCCTAACAACATAAAATACAGTGTAAAAACTATCCAACCCTAGAACTTAGCTGTTAAATGTAACATCCCTCTGCCTCACCCTTAGGGTAAAACTCACCCAGTCCCAAAGCCAAGGAGGACAGGAAACTCTGTCAAGAATGCAGGAATGTGAATTCAGAGCTTTAAGCCCTGCATTGGAAATACAGTGCCCCAGACACAATATTTTACAGATCAACATCAGCACCTGGAATTGTGAACACGCCACTGCCATCCAAGGAGCACAGGGGTGATGTGATTAGCCCACTCGAGTAATGATAAAGAGCCACACACTGACACGATGCTGGGATATTACTGCAGATGGGGACAGTGCTCTCCACTAGTGATTACCTCCAACCTGTTTGGCTTAGAAAATAAATTTGTTTCGTCCTTCAAATCAGAGGTCAGTTTACTCCTTTATTGGTATTTACCTATTTACTCAACAAATAGGCTCCAATGGCGGCAGCAAGGGCTACGTAGAGCAATTCATTTCTAGTTCATTGTACAAAATCAGCAGTTTTAACTTTCTTGAGATGACCTGGCATTTAATGCCAAAATACCCACTCATACCCTGGGCAGGGAAGTTTCCCAAAGGAACATCAAAAAGTTGGAGGCAGTTTTTCCCTATCCCATGCCTCTTCCTAGCTAGGGCTATGCTGCTTCAGATGGAGGAGCAGAGAGAGTTTCGAACGGGTTCTGCCCTCAGCCACATGAATCCCGCTTTCACTTGAGCTTTGTTACATAAGACTCCTACCTGTGAAGGATTCCAGCTCTATGAATACAGCTAACAGCTGATGCAATCTGAAATAGGTACCACACCACCATCTGTAGAGACAGGAAGAAAGGTCACATGAGGCTCAAAAATAACATACACCATTGTTCTGGGAAGCTGTAGAAAAAGAATCTGGTGACCTTCAGCAAGAAATATCCTAGCTGGAAGCTCCTTTAGGGAGAGATCTTTTTAATTCTCCTGGGACTATCCCAATTTGGGGATCCTTACAAGAAGGAATCTCCACAAGAAAATTTACATAAGTGATCTTAAATATGAACTGTGACAGGTGCTATAGAAATTGGTAATTTATCAGTAAATATAATTAGGAGTGGCAGATAATGATCATCGGAGGGAATAAAGGGTGGACCTCTGCAACTCTCTATTTGGATCATTTTACCTTCCTAAAGACTCACAAACACTTCAAGCTTATTTTATGAGCTAAAAAAGTGTGAGAATCTTAATGTAAGGTGGGAGAAGGAAGTAGTGATGATGTGGGAGCTAATAAGAAAACAATCGTATAGTCAAAGTATGGTCCAAAAAAATTGCACCCACTCTCAGACAGGTGCATAAAGTAGTCAATGAATGAGCCATATTTGAAATAGATCCATGGAAGGCCAAAACAGTCAGAGGGAATGCAAAAAAGGAAATCTTAAGGCAAAATCTCAGCAGAGACAGTCAGGCAGCCCCACGGTCACTGATTCTCTGTTATTCCTCATATAGTATAATTGCCTGGAGATATTCATAGGTTGGAAGGAACACGTTTCTTGATTCCTCATAACTGCTTATGTCCAAAAGGAAAAGCAGGACCACAGCTCAAAGAATACAAGGAGAGACTCCTGACAAGAGCAGAGATGAGCTAATTCTATGGGAAAGAGCATGGTACATATACCTAGATAACTAGACAAGTTCAAGTAATGCTGAAACCAGCCCCACTGCTTCCCTCAAACAGCCCAGATTACCTCTTCCTCAAACAGCTTGTCTTTCTGCTGCAGGATCTTATCATAGAGGTTCCCTCCTGCAATTAAAAGTGAAAGAGAGAAGCACAACTTGGTTAGTGATGGCGAATATTCTGCTGATGTGTTGTTGGGAATCCAGTTAGGGATCTACTGGATTGTTGCAGCTCTCCCTCTGTGCTCTTCACTTAGATTCTGCAATGTCTCGCAAACATGTTCTTCTTCAAAACGCACACCCCTTCCCTAAGAACACCGGCACATCTAAGGCTAGAAAGGGATTGTGCTTTTTCAGAATCACCTTTGATTTGTTCTAGAAGACGTATATGAAAGAACAGCAAGCGCTTTTTAGGCCTTTACATATCAGGATTTTCTAGAATGAGTAGATCTTTTTACCCTGGACAGGAAATCAGCCTACAATGCTCTACAGAGCACGGCAAAATATTCAAAACAAAATAAAAATAATTACAGCCATTTCAGAAAAGTCCCCCAAGGACTTACATCCCCATCTTCCCTGCCCATGCCAGCCCCATTATCTAGGTTTGTAATCATCAAGTGCCCAGCTAAAAGATATACCATGTCGCTCTAGCAATCCAACCAGAGCAGAAGGCTTTCATCAGTAATCACAAGCAAGGAGTTCTGTGGCACTTTTAAAGACTAACAAATTTATTTATCGCATGAGCGTCTGTGGGTAGAATCCCACTTTGTCAGATGCTTTGAAGATGGGGAACTTACCGAACGGGAGGATAATAATAAGTGCGATTTTCTCCCACATAAGCTCATGTGATAAATAAATGTTAGTCTTTAAAAGTACAACACGACTCCTTGTTTGTTTTGCATATGGAGGAAGGTGAGGTCAATTCACCTGTTGTAATGAGAAAAAAAAATCCATAGTTATAGCAACGAGTCAGATCTGCCTATGAATTCCAGTTCGGCAGTTTCTCTTTGAAGCTTCGATTTATTTGAGCACAGCTATTAATAAATCATCAATAGAGTGAGCAGAGAAACTGAAGTGTTCCCCTATTGGTTTTTTAATGTTGTGATTTCTGATGTCAGAGATGTGTCCATTTATTATTTTGCGCAGACACAGTCCTGTTTGTCCACTGTATAAGGCAGGGAGGCATTTCTGGCACATAATGGCATAAATCACATTGGGGAACAAGCAGGTGAATGAGTCCTTGAGAGCAGCTGGCTTGATTAGGTCCTGTGATGGTGGTTAGTGCAAATATGTGGGCAAAGTTGACAATGTAGTTTGTTATAGGGATATGTGCCCACTTTAATGTTTCTGTCATTTGGTCTGTAGTTGCTGGCGAGTATCTGCTTAAGGTTGGGGGGCTGTCTGTAAGCAAGGAGAGGGCTGTCTCTCAAGGCTTGAGAGAGTGAGGGATGGTCTTGTAGAATAGGCTGTAGACCCTTGATGATGTGCTGTAGAGGTCTGACTTGGGGGTTGTAGGTGTAGGTCTGTTTTCTTTCTTGGGCTTCTCCTGTGGTAGTTGATTTCTGGGTACCCATCTGGCTCTGTCAATCTGTTTTTTCTCATTACAACGGATTAATTGACATCACCTTCCTCTATATGCTGTTCTCCAGTATTTGAATCTTAACAACTGCTCTGAATTGCTGTTACAGTAACCTTCATTTATTTTCCTCCCATTCTGTAAATTCCCCATCTTCAAAGCATCTGACGAAGTGGGATTTTCTCCCACAAAAGCTCATGCGATAAATAAATTTATTAGTCTTTAAAAGTGCCACAGGACTCCTTTTTTGTTTTGCTGAACTAGACTAACATGGCTACCCTTTGGAACTTATCAGTAATTACAGTCTCTCTCTTCAAGCTACCTAGCAACTCCAGCAGGGTGAGCTGCAGATCAAGGAAAGCTAAAAGGAACGATGAGCAAATGGATTGCAGCAAGCAGCGAACAAGACTCCACAAGTCAGCATCTTACAGGCAAGTCCCAAGTCTCCTCTGTTCACATCCTGCACCATTTAGTCCTCAATTATCATCTACTCTTGTTCCAACGATGATTACCATAGATGTGAGAGATGAAGGGACCCATTAGGCCCCCCATCTCCATTCCTGCAGGACAGCACGAAACATCCATTCTCCAAGGCTTTGTCAAAGCTTAGTTGTCCCCAGTGGTGGTGATGTAATTCCTTTACATTGCCTTGAGAGAGCTCCACAGAACTCCCTATAAGGAAGATTTTCCAATATTCAATCTAAATTTCCCATTGCTTCATTTCTTCCTAGTCAACCTAAGCAGCATGCAAAACAGTTCCTCTCTCCACTTTGCAGTCTCACTTTTAGAATATTTTAGAACAATGTTATCTTCCCCTTTGGTAATTTAAATGCTAGACCATTTATACACAGTCCTTTTCTTTCTTTATAAATCAAATTGCCTGACCCCGCTCCCTCCTGTCCCCAGCCTACTGATGATCTTCTCTGAACTCCATCCAGTGTAGCTGCATCTTTTTGGCACAGAGCTGCCCAGGGATGAGTGCCAGATAGACTCAGACTCTAAGATCAGAAGGGACCAATATGATCATCTAGTCTGAACTCCTGCACAATGCAGGCCACAAACCCTCACCCACCCACTCCTGCAATAAACATTTAACCTATGACTGAATTATTAAAGTCTTCAAATCATGATTTAAAGACTTGAAGATACAAAGAATCCACCAGCAAGTGAGCCATGCCCCACACTATAGAGGAGGGCGGAAAACCTCCAGAGCTCTAGTCAATGTACCCTGGGGGAAAATTCCCTCCTGACCCCAAATATGGCGACCAGTTAAATCCTGAGCATGTGGGCAAGTCTCCCCAGCCAGTCACGCAAGAAAGAATTCCCTGTAATAACTCAGAACCCACCCCATGTACCCTCCCTTCTCAGGGCCACTGGCATATCCACCACCAATAGTCAAAACTCAGTCGATTGCTCAGTCAAACTAAGCCGTCCCATCATACTGTCCCCTCCATAAATTTATCGAGCTCAGTTTTGAAAGCAGTTATGTTCTTTACCCCCACAGCTCACCATGGAAGGCTATTCCAGAATTTTACTCCTCTCTGATGGTTAGAAACCTGCGTCTAATTTCCATGGTCATATGTAGGTCCCAGCTTAGTTATGCAATGTCTCTGTATGTATACAAGTGAAAAATCACATGCGCTTTTTTCTTTTTTATTGTCATATCAAGTCACTGCAAACTCATGTCTAACTTGCTTCCCACTAACTCATGGGGGGTCTCTCTTGTTCATTCCTGCATCCCTGGTTTTTCCCGCTCCCATCAATATTGATTCTAGTTATTTTCCATAAATGTATTAATTGGCATTCTTCCATAATGAATCTAGGTCTAGTCCCAGCTCTGCAACTATTAAGCCACAATTCCCTGTGTGTCAGCTTCCTCATCTGGAAAAATCGGGATAATAATATTTAACTATGTTTGTAAATCCCTTTAGGATCTGTGAAAGAAAGGGACGGTTTAAATGACAAGTATTACTAATATTACTTGGTTTAGCCATTTTCTGTCCATATCATGGCTTTGGATTTCCATAATGTCTTTGATCGTGTAATGAAATCTTGCTTGAAAAATGAACATAAATTATCTTGGACTGAATCCTGGCTGAAGAACTGCAAACATGGAACAACAACAAACTTGAAAAGCATCCCATTTCAGAAGATGTCCAGTGGGGCTGTGTAACTGAAGCTTGATCTTATCTAACATGTTCATTAGTTACCTGGAAGAGGCAATGCATTAACATCTAATTAGTACAAACTGTGAAATTCAGTAATCTGGAATTTACTGCCTACACCAGAAATAAAACAAAGAGGTCTAGATAAATGAGTAACATCAGCTGCATTTCATTTCCCCTCTTGCTGTCTTCAGGGCTTATAATATTTTCCCAACTCTGACTAGCCCAAACACTGAACACATAGGCGAAAATACACCTGTGCCTTAAGCCACACACCCTCCTCCTGGTCACCCCTTGTTAGACCCATAGACCCCTGCTTTACTGAAGACTGAATTCTGAGTTATCAACTAATACTGTTCCTTCCTATGCCAACTATATCAATTAATGCTGGGCTGCCCTCAAATAAAACAATTTCTAGAGTAGGTGTGTGTGTGCACATGAATATATGTGGAGGGAGGGGGATATAACCATGAACGTTGGTCACCCTTCTTTGGCCCCTCAAATCAACTTATGCTGCCCTCAAATCTAATGCCTCTGTCTGAGTGGCAGAAGGACTTGCACACAGTGGTGAAAGGGGACTGTTTCCCTCCTCCTAGACTGAACTCCCATCTCACCTAAAAAACAAGAACAGTGGATCTGAGGAGCAGGGAGGCTTTAGTCAGCAGGAAAACCAGTGATGACACGCTCCACGCCTGCAACTCCACAAAAGGGATTTTGTACAGGTGCCTCCTCTTGCCAATACCCTCACAGGCAGAGAACTCTGTGTGTGAAGCACCTCCAAAAAGCAATGCATGTGTGGAGTCCTCACCCTTCTTCCGCTGATAGCAGCATGAGGGACCTTGCTCCGACACAGAATAATCTTCTACTCAAGTGGCAGGGTCGGGTTGGTGGAAGCTCCTAAACACAGAGTCATTTGCCAGGATGACTGGGCTCCACCACCACAAAGTCACCTACTCCAAGGAGTGGAGGTAGTATCTCCACATAGAGCTCTCTACTCCTAACAGTAGTGGCTGCACATTCTCTCTTCTCCTAGCTGCCTTAACAGCAGTAGTAGCCTAGCCTCTCACCCCTCTCAACAGTGGCATCAGCTGAGCACCATACCTCTAAAATAGGATCAATCTCTCTTCAGACATTGGAAGTTGTTACATTGATTTAAACCTGACTCATGTTTGAAAGATTCTCTCCACAACCATAATGTCTAGAAATTTTTTCCATTGGAAGATGCAGATTCTGCAAAACTAATGTCACTTGCTAGGAAAGGTTCCTGCTTATCCTGAGGACAGATGGATTTTCAAATGAGAAAGGACTCACTTAAAAAAGTGCTGTTTCTTCTGACCATATATACTGTGTTCTGGCAAGAAGATGGAGCAGACAACAGGATAGGAGGAGAGTCGGGGAAAGAGCTATGATTGATTATACAAGCTCAAATATGGGAGATATATTTAGAGCTCTGTATTAACAATACCTCCACTTCTTTCAATGCTCCATTTGCTCACAATTCTCCAGAAACCGATCAGTCTCTGGAACTATCTAAATTGATCACTTAGTTTCTCTCTTTGACACCCTGCAGCAAAAGACACACAATATTCCCTTCACTAGCTGCACTACAAGATTTGGCTCTATGCCTCTTCTGCCTAGAAGCAGCTCAAGAATTACAGTTGATATTCCAGCAGATTCTGCTGAATCTTTTTGCAGGTGGGACTGAGGAACTCACCATTACAGTATTCCAGCTCGATCAGCAGCGTGGTGTTATCCATGAAATGATTGTAGTAGGCAATGATGTTATCGTGCTGCAACAGAGCAAGGATAACTATTTCATTCAAAGCATCACGACGCTCTTTTTCTGATAGTCGGGTCAGATCCACCTCCTTCCACACCACAAGTGAGTCATCCTGAAACAGAAAAGATTCTTAATTAAAACATATTGCTAGGAAGATTAAAAACATGTACCCTTGAGGGAGCAAATTAAAACTACAGGAAAGGTAAACACACTTTCCCACCTCTTACAGACCTTGGACAACATTTCTTCACAGGATTAATTAAAGTTTCTCTATTTTGAGGCTAGAAATTAATATGATGAGCTGTATTTCTAGCTGGCTAGCACTCTCGTTTTAAAATAAATCAGGAACTTACCAAGGAAAGTGTGGTGTGGAAGGTTGGGGTTTGGGGGGGGTTGTTTTTTTAATTTTTTGAGGGGGTTGTTTTTTGGTTTGGGTCTTGAACAAACTAAAACACGCTGTGCATTCAAAACTAAAACAGCAATTCTGCTATAATTCATTAGTTTCCCAACAAGCATTACTATAGGGAATGGTGAAGGAGCATTGGCTCTCAGGAGCTCCTAGCTACTCCAGCTCCAATTTCTCCTAACAGAGGCCTTTTCTATACTGAAAATACTGCTTCAATCCTCACAGATCGAAGCAGCGGGATCGATTGAGCAGACAGCGTAGACCCACTCAATCGATCCCAGAAGCACTCTCTGGTCAACTCAGTAACTCCACCCCTCCAAGTGGAGTAGCACTGAGTTGACCAGAGAGCCCTTCAAGTCGATGCAGCAGAGTGAAAACACAGCAGTAAGAGTAAGTCGACGAGAGATACACATTCTGCAACACGCAGATTGCATATCTCCTAACGATTTAGCCTCTCAGTATAGACTAAACCAGAGACAGGAGGCGCTACAGAGAATTTTAACCGTCTGCCCTTATTGACCTGCTCACTGGTGGATTTATACCACCCATCCCTTGGGTCATTTTATCAATGCACTGGTGGAATATCGTTTGTCCCCACTCATCCATGCTAGGATACCCAGTTGTCTCCTTCCAGCAGAAGTAATAAATCCTAAAGACAATTTGGTAACTGGAGTCAAGTGTTTCTCTCTGCCAGCAACAAAAAATAAATGGAATTTGGATGTATTTAACTGAAAGGGGAAGAGAGCGCTCTGGCTTCTGTGGCTGAGTTTTCTCTGTTTTTGTCTGAGACTGTCTACATACAGAAAGAGTTTCAATCAGCTCTGCAAGATGGCCTCACATCTGTTGCAACCAATGAAAGGAGCTGAAAAGTTTGAGATTCATTAGTGGCAGGGACTCCTCATGTCCCCTTTGGTAATCTGAGTGGCCAAAAGCCCAATCATCACCTAAACAGCACTAGCTAGCCTCCCACTCAAAACCCACCATTTGAGATTAACTTCTCCAGTCATCATTTCGTTCCTAACTTCCTATTTTGGGGATAATAACTGAACAGGCTGTCTTAGGTTAAGCCACCAGAACCTCAGTTCTTCAGCTTTCCTGTTCCTAACACTCAGCTTTCCGGCTTGGGCCTGGCACATAAATTGTACTGATATCCATGAGAGAGGAGATCTTCCTTACAAAGACAAGCATCTGCCATGGATGATCCATGTTCACAACAGCTATAGAATCATAGAAACTGGAAGGGACCATGAGAGGTCATTCAGTCCAGTCCCCTGCACTCACGGTAGGACCTAGTCCCCTCTTAAACCATCCCTGACAGGTATTTGGCTAACCTACTCTTAAAAACTTCCAATGATAGAGATGCCACACTCTGCCTAGGCAACTTATTCCATTGGTTAATCACCACTGTGATAACACTGACCAGGCAGCACAGCTGATGGGAATGCAAGTCCCTGCAGAGGCACATGGCACAATTTTTGCTCTTCTTTCCCCGGGGCTCTCTCCTGCCCCCCAGTAGCCTGCCACGCCCCCCTCCCATTGGTTCAATGTGTGCAGGAGACGAAGGCTTTGGGCGGCGGTATCAATTCACGCATGATGGGTGCTGCCGATGGGTCTGTCTCAGCACCCTCCCTGCTCTCCCAGCGGCGGCGAGGCTCAGCCCGGGCCGGGCTGGCTTAGCAGAAGCGCTCGGACACGGTGCGGCCGGGCTCTCTAGCGCAGCACAGGCTCGGACAAGCCGGTCTGCAGCAGTGGGGCTCGACCCGCTCCGAGCCCAGCCCAGCAGCAGCCCAGGGCGGATCCCTCTGTCCAGCCCCGCTGACGGAGTCGCTGCTGGCCCGAGCCGGCCATGCCCAGCGCCGCGGGCGGTACCTCGGTGCGGCGGTAGAGGGTGGCCTCCCCGAAGGCGCCGCGGCCCAGGATGCGGATGGGGACGTAGTGCAGCTCCTCCTGCTCGGCGCCCTGGCTGGGGCCCGCGCGCGGCTCGGCGCGGCCCGAGGACTCGCTGCCGAAGTCGGAGCGGAGCGAGTCGCAGTGCCGCTCGTACTCGCCCAGCGACATGGCTCGGCCGGCCGCCGCGGGCACGCGCACGAGAGCGAGACAGACAGAGGCGCGCCGCGCGCTCCGTCTCGGGCACCGGCCGGGCCCCTCCCTCACCGGCCTCCCGCAGCCCCGACAGGCTCCATGTTGGCTCCCGCGCCACCCGGAACCGCTTCCGGCCGCCGCGACCTGCTGCGCGCTCCCGCCGCCCGGCGGGCACCCGCACGAGGGGAAGGGGCAGGCGGAGGAGGAGCCGCTGGGGGAGGAGGGGCGCTGTGGCGTGTGGGCGCCTGGCCAGGCACGTGTTTGCCGCTGGCTGGCGCGAGCGCACCCTTCTGCCAGCGCGTCCCGGGGGCCAGGGTGGGCTTGGAGGAGGGAGGCGCTGGGACGCTCAGCTGAAGCGAGACAGCCTTTAAAGGGAGCTTCGGCCATCGCTATTCCGGGCGTTGCAAATAGCGACCAGCAGAGGACGCCAAGGCAGAAGCATAACCTTGTGCTGGGACGTGGTGTTGGAGTGTCAGTAACATCACATTTTGCTACCGTTTCTAGGACCGCTAGCCAGAGCGAAGGGTCAGGTTGAGTCTTTCCTCATCCACTCTTAATGGCAGAAAAGACCAATATGATCATCTAGTCTGACCTCCTACACAGAATCTCACCCACCTACTCCTGTAATAAACCTCTAATGCGATTAAAATCCTCAAGTCGTGACTTGACTTTAAAGTATAGCAAATCCACTCTCAAGTGAGCCATGCCCCATGCTACAGAGGAATGTTAGTGCAAATAAAAACTTTTAACAGAATGGAAAAGGAGGATGGAGGTATGGTTTGTATCTGGGAAGCGAGGGACATAACATTATTTATGATAGGTGATTTGTGCTAGGCAACGTGTCATTCCAATTAAATAGATCAACAATTTAATAATGGTGTGGTGCACCATTTTGTATGACCTGATCCAATATCCATGTCAAATCTTTCCCTACCCAGTGCAAAATAAACTTACTGTGAGCAGCCCCATACATAATATTTAGACGCAGAATACTTCCTCTGTTATAAGGAAGTGATAATTTTGCCCATAAAATGTAAACAATCTATTTATTGATACTTTGTTCTGAGATTACAGTAATTAAAGATCAGAACATGTAGATTAATGCCAGGAATGTATTCATTTTTAGGATATTTGATCTTACTGGCACAAAAAACTTTAAGAGTTGAAATACACATCCCCCCAAAAAATGAGGCAATAAAATCCTTTTAGCAGCATCTCTGTTACACACTCTAAAAATAAAGAAACAAGAAATCCTGTGGCACTTTTAAAGACTAACAAATTTATTTATCACATGAGCTTTGGTGGGAGAAAATCCCACTTTGTCAGACACTTTGAATCATCTCTCACAAAATCTTAATTGAAAGATTAATTCAAATTGATTTGGATAAGAAGATTCATGTGGATTAATCAATTGTTAGGAACAGTCTTATTTAATGTCTTCATTAATGATCATAAGGGACAAGACACAAAGTTAATGAAGCTCATAAACAGCACTAAATCAAAATGAAAAATATCTAGTGATAGTAGAAATATAGAACCAGAATTGGACTCAACTTGAGAAAAATTAGATTCAACTTGGGAAAAAGTCCTAAAACCAGATACTCGATAGGAAGAAAAAACCTGGGAAGCAGGAATGGGTGAAAGAGACCAAGGAGGTGAGAGTTGGCAGAGAAAGACAGAAGATGCAATGTGATATGGATGCAAACATTTTGTGCTGCACCTATTTGAGGCACCACATCCCAAAGCAGGGAGAGGTTAGTTCCTCTCTATAAAGCTGTACTGCAACATGGAATTCCAGGATACTGTTTATACAGAATCATACTGGATAGTTTCTACATGACTCAATAAATCAAGGGCAAAGATCCTTTGAGGTGATGAACTATGGAAGGAAAATCAGACAGAGAAAATCACCAAGAAGGTGAGATTACATTCTGTGAGAACTCTTCAGTAATAACTTTTTCTGTGTAATAATTCCCAGGAGGAAGTTATTCAACATCTAAATCACTAGTATCAGAAAATTAAATAATACAGATCAAATGAGGCCTCAGCGGGTGTCAGATAAACAGCAGCTCTTGTAACTATTGGTTGTGTGTGGCCCTAGCAGCCATGAGCATTGAGAATGTTACACAGTTACCACCAATCCCATGACAGAGACTGTTTGGGCAACATTGAAAATATAGGGCAAGCTAATTAACTGCTTAAAATGAAAGATGACAGTCGACCACTTGCAACATAGATGAATACAACCATTTTATTGTTGCAACAAAACCTCAGGATCAGCTGTTTCAAAGGTCACAGAAGGCCCAACAGACAGCATAAAACAAAACACTATTCATTGGTAATTTTAGAGCCACACAGTTAATCTGTTATAAACTGAATTAAAAACATACTGTACAATGTACTAATTCACTTGGATGCAAATTCTCATCAACCTATAAAACACTTCAGTGTGTCAAATGACAAAACCGGTAACATTCATTTATCCATCTCGGCTGGCAAAGGGAGATGCACCCAAAGATAAGCAAACAGTTGTGCAAGCCTTCAGCCGCCTGGTCTACAGTTAATAATTAGATCAACCAAGGTATGCCACTGAGGACTGTGAAAAATTTTGCAGTGTCCACATGTTCTCATCTTCCGGTCAACTGTTGTGAATGGGCCTCACCTACCCTAATTGAATTGATTTTGTTAGCACTTGGCCTTCGCCCATTCTCACCCTTGCAAGTGTATATATACCTCCTAACTGTAGTTTCCACTTCATGTATCTGACAAAGTGGGTTGCAGCCCACGAAAGCTTATGCCCAAAGAAATTTGTTAATCTTGTATGGTGCCACAGGACTTTTGTCATTTTTGCTATATACAAACTAACACAGCTACCTCTCTGGAACATTATTTAGCTTACTCCAAGTGCAAAGGACTGATCACTTACCTCAGGTCAGTTATATTCAGATCTCAAACCAAAGACAATGTCTGTTGCCAATCTTGTAATAAACTAACAAAGATTTATTAACTAAGAAATGAGAGAGTTATTTATAAGGTTAAAATGGGAAACATACAAATGAGTTACTGTCTTAGGCTATGTCTACACTGGGGAATTAAGGTCGACTTAAAAAAGAAGTCGACTTGTTCGGTCCAGGGAGAGCCAGCCCCACATGGGGCTGGGTCTCCCCAGGGCAGCAAGCCCCTGAGTGGTGTGGGGGAGAAGGGAAACCCTGGTGTTCCTTCTGATCCGCTGGACCGCGGGGCAGCAATGGCCGGCGCTCCAGCTGATCAGAAGGAAACCCCGGGGTTTCC